>JARFJB010000069.1:100000-202500 GCA_036346205.1 Vesta saturnalis
TATTATAAAGAAGGCTTAGTAAGTAATTGTACACATCGCTTGACAGTATGTACCCAGCCTTATTTTCACGTTTCAAACATGTAATTTTTAGCGCGATTTGCCCAGGAGAAGTAAGGTGTGATGGTTTTTATTAACTTTAGGACAACTACCGCATTATAGACAAACACACTAAATCTTTATTTTTTTTTAATAATCTTTATTTCGTATTTCTTATAATTCTATTCTGTATAAGCCAACAGCTCGTCTGGGCGGACGGATCTCTGCGTCCATGTTAAACTCCTTTGGGTACCACTAAATTCCTGAAACACGCTCTTTTTATTTATACAATTAACTATTTACATAATGCGGGTATAATAAGGTCGCGTTGATTAAAAAATCCTTTTATTATTAAAGGGTATACATTCACCTAAAAGGATTGAATTGGCATTTCGTATTTGCAGAGAATAAAATATAAAACTTATTTTGGCAATACGATACGGGGTGCAGGTATCAACACTTGTGATTTTATGAAGGATTGGGGCATTGAGGCGTTCTTGGGAAGAACGGACTGTGTTATTAGGTCAAACCGATAACGATGGATTCGGCTTGGTTACAGAATTTCACGTAAAGGATTTTTTTTCCACTACTTAAAAAGTGAAATGTTATCAATGTATTTATTGATGAAGGGGATCTAAGAGATTATACTACAATTCTATGCAGAGGATTAAAACGTAATTATTCTCAGGACGGACTAAACTAGAAAAAACTTAATTATGTATACAGGGTGATTGCGTCTTAATTACACTAATGACGAAATCGTATGCAATAGGTAATTACTAGATGTTAATTGACAATGTTAAGATTTACGTGAAGTTAGAGGTGGGTTTGCATTCACTTTGCCTCTTTGTAGTGAAATGAATTTATTTAAATTATTAATAATGCTTATTGGGTCACTTCCAAGCGATATCTTTGATTGTTAAATTATGTTAACAAATAATAGGGTTAAGGAAGTGAAGTCATTTTAACTTCGTTAATTGGTTTGCGGCCTTTAATTAACTTATTTCTCACGAAACATTACAGAATTTTTTATATTTTCGCGGGTGGTACCAAAGATGATTTACCGGAAACACTTCATTAAGTGTCTAAAAAGCAAATGTTTAAATAAAACAAAACAGGAGATTAACACGTAGATATTTACCTATTTACCTTCAGAAACAAAGATTTACTTTCAAGTGATAGAAAATTAACATTACGGGAAAACGCTTTCAAGCAAATACGTAGTTATTTATCTCGAGGTTGCCGTTTAGATAAACAGGGATCCTACTGGGATTTCTTAATGAAGTAATTATGTTTAAAACAGGACTTAGATTAAGCGAGTATAAATATTACTCACTTCTGGACAAGATCTAATATTTTTTCGATCCTGAGACGATCTTCAATTCGACCCCTGGTTCAAGGAACTCCTAGAAATTACACTTAAACAATTCCATAACCCACACCTTCCCCAAAGTTCAATTGAACAGTGGAAACCTTTTTTATGCCCTCATCATTCCCGGGTAAGTCACTACGTACCTAAAAAGAGACACATTTCTTCCCCAAATCAAAACGGCTTTAACCGCAAAATATTACAACTACCCGACCGAGCCACCAGATTACTGACCGACATCTACAATAAATCTGTAACACTCTCATACCATCGGGCGGACTTTAAATCAGCTTCCACCGTCATGATATCCAAACCGCGCCCCCTACCTACCATACACTCCTTCTATAGACTCATCTCTCTGTTAAATTGGCTCGGAAAATGCTTTGAGCAGATTCTATCCAACTGACCTAGAGATTACCGAGAATACAACTAACTTTTTCCTAACAGCCAATTTAGTTTCGGACCTAACCAAAACAAATCAAAATAACTTGTTTAAGCTGCTTACAAAGACTATTCAATTTTAAGCAATGCAATCTGGCGGTTTTTCTGGATATTAAAAAAGCATTTGACAGGATCCAATACGCCGGGCTCTTCTATAAAATTCGTACTGCAAATATCGCAGACTACCTCGTCAAACTTTCACTCGCGCACAGTAGGTATGCCGAATGGCTCTGCCTTAGCCCCTATTCTATAGAGCGCCTTCGCTTTCACATTCCCATTGTTACACAACCTGAAGTTTCTGTTGCGCAATTTTCGGATGATACTGTTTTACATGGCAGTACTTCGAATAAAGCAATCTAGCACAGATAGTAAAATTTGGTTTGGTGTGTTCATGCCCAGATCTACTTTTTTTATTTGTAATTGTATTCATATGAAGTTTTACCACAGCTAAAAGCAACAGTAACGCCTAGATTAGAAATTGGGTTTAATTTAGGCACAGACTCACTTTTATTAAGGTAATTATGTGAAACTGTAGCTACAAGTACTTTTAATGAAAGCAAAATTAGCGTCCGTATTAAAAATTACATTTGCTCTTACGTAGACCCACCGTTTTATTTGTCATAGTGTTGATATAAAATTTTAACTATATACCCTTGTATCGCACTCGTGTCTAGTTCATGTGAACGCATTTTAATTTGTTTTAAGTTCTTTTGGTTTAAAACGCAAAATATTTCTTTTAATTTATATAGCAATGGTACCCGTATAACAAAATATTTTGGGCTAGCCATCAAATGGTACTGGAGAAAATACGGCTTACCTCCCACTTATGATTAAAGATTTTAATTGTTTTACATTATTAGTCACTTATGTTACGAACAAGAGATATAATTCACAAGAAAATGCCAAAACCAAATATCATAATTTTGAATTCCGTTTTCAAAATAATTGGGCACCTTCTTTAATGAGCTAAAAATAATTAGAATAATTACCTTTATTTTGTTACTTCCGTTAAACTGCAATTTTAATTACCGAAAAAAGTTGCTGAGATAATACATAGAAAATTAACGTTATCTGTTATTTTAAATAATCCAAATGTCATATACACTTTAACATTAACTTTTGACGTTTACGAAAAGCTTGACAATCTTAAATTTCTAATCATTTACGTAGTAGTGCACTATATAATAAAATATTATACATGACAATAAAGAGAAATTAACATGTTGTGCAAGATAATTCACTCGCGACTAACGATACTTGGGAATTAACATTTTTCACTCCATATTGTGTCATCCCGGGGGCTTAAATTTGGGGTAGCTCAGATAATTGGCATAACGAGAGGGATGTGGCTTGCAACCAAGATCTTTAACAGGTAAAAATGAATGCTGAGAAATATGTGTTGTTGATAGTACATGGTGATAAACAAATATAAATAAGCAAAAATAATATAATAAAAAAGAGTTCTTACATGAATTTAACCATCTTGCATTTTGCACACTAGGAACAATAATCGTAATTTATCTCAATCTGCTAGGTAAGACAATCTACTTTAATCTCACAGCTAACACAATTTCTACTCATATTTATAATGATAGATAACTTACGTATTAACGTACGGCCGCTCCTTTTAACTAGGAAACATCTTGGCACATATGGATATGGGTTAATATGCAGAAAGTCCATTTGTGGTTATCTGCCCTACATTATCTCAATTTAGCACATGGTTTACGTGACTATTATGTATGCAGGACAAGAAAAGGAAGCGCGTGTACAATGATTAATCTGGTTAATTATATTGATATTAAAGTAAAAATGAAATAAAATATATTGAAATTTGTAGTTCAATTTCCCTTGGAGACAATATTAAAATTCCCTTTATCGACTTGTATAATACATTTCTATTTATTAACTACGTGAAGATTATTTTGTTCGATAATTTAAAATACCTTATCTGAAATCGGATAGTTCAGAAAATATCTTTTCGGAAAAGCTTGAACAAGGACACGATGATGTTGCAAATTAAAATTGCTGACATGGTAGACACGTTAAAGTACACGATTATCACACGAACGTTACATTTTGCACAAGTTGTGCGTTATAAACAATGTCTCCTGGTGGTTGTTGTGAACGTAGTGGACAACATAGATACTAAAGGATGTAACGGCTTTGAACAAAATAGGTATTATAAACAAAATTATTGACAATTATCAACAAAGTGTATAATAGCACTAGTGTCTAAAATACAATATAATTTCACAACTTTTTATGTATAATTATTTATTTTTCTGCGCGTTTCAATACAATATGTATCATTATCAAGACAAAATATGTAAGTAAAATAACAAATAATTACTTACGGTAACAAATCATTAAGGTAAAACAAGAAACTTGATGTAAATTATAATTCTATACTTGAAATATCTGTTAAAGGCAAGTCTATAAGATCAACTCGTTCGTTCATTAAATGTCCTTTTTGTTTATGCCTATAAATTTCGAATGCTTCCAAAACACTTAATTTGTCTTTTTTATTAAAAAAAAAGGAAAAATTTAATATTGTTTTGTGAAGTCATAAGGTGATTATTTACTATTAAATTTGTACTTCTCATTCTTTTGTAATATGTGAGTTGCTTTTTCTGATATTTTTCGGAAATCTGAAATTGTGTATTTATTTTCATTGGGTTCCGTGTTTTTGATAGATAACTTGTGCTCTTGATTCTTAACTAAAGGATCGATTATATTTGAAATGTAATCATTTGCTTGTGCAATTTGTCTTATAATTGAGTCTGGAGAATTATAAGATACAAATTTTAAGTCGCTTTTGTATCAAGTTTCTGATAACGTCAGTATAGGGGCTTAAATGGGAATTGGTGCCAGGAGTCTTTCGATACAAAGGATACCAATTCGTGTTTGATTCAGAATTATCATTACAGGAGGAGGCAACATTCATCCGAACTATAATATGAACTAAATAAAGTTAAGTATGTGAGATAATTCCGTTAGTAACTAAAAGTTGTTTATGCAGTTTCGTGTGAAAGAGCGATGTTAAAAAAATACGACGCGAATGGGTAGAGATGATGTAATTGCAAAGGGGAAATGGGTTTCGTTTTTGCGAATAATTGGAGGTAGTCTGTAATTTGACGTCTTAGAGTGAAGCTGTGGGTGAGCGATACCAGACCTGGGGAACGGGAACGTTACGTGAGAGTGGTTCAACTCTCCGGGGATAACATCGGTTTATCGGGCCTTTGGGTCAGTAAAAAGTTTCGTAAGAGGGATTGTGTTTTTTTTTCAAGTACACAAGGTTATTGAATTGACTAACGCTTCTTTGTAGATGGACATTACCGAGTAACAATTGTTGTGAAATCACACCAATCTTCGTGTCTAATAACAGCCAGCCTTGACAGACCAGGACTCATTGTACATAAAACTTCGTAAATGGTATTGTGTTTTTTTTTCAAGTGCACCCGGCTATTGAGTTGACTAACGCTTCTTTGCGGATGGACATTACCGAGTAACAATTGTTGTGAAATAACACCAATCTTCGTGTATAATAGCAGCCAGCTTTGACAGACAAGGACTTATTGTACATAAAACTTGTAAATACTAATCATAGTAATACGTGTCACTACCTAGTTAAGGTCTTCAAAACTCGAAATTATCGATTTTGTGGATATAAATTTATAACGTCGTCTTTCAGCTACTTAAAGAACGTAACGGCCGTGACATTGCCATTCGGAATTGCCATTATTGTTGCGTGTTAAGGGTTTCAGACTAGAATATCACCGAGAGGGTGCCGACCACATCAAAGGTTCCTTTCGCTATCTACGGGGAAGAAGTTCAGTGAACATTCCCAGAAGATAATCTATCAATCTATCTAACCGAATTATACAAGGCTAAGCGAATGAACCTAGCTGTTGGGTTTTCAGTGTTTAAATATATTAACGTTTTTTGTTTATTTTAATGAACTTTGCGCAATTAACGTTTTATGGATGTTCAAGTGCATGTAATATAAATTTGATTTATACTAAATTTCACGATTGTTAACGTATAAAGGAACAAAATTGATTTCCGTAATTGATCTAAAGTTTAAAAATTGCTTTAAAGACTAGAGGGTCTAACTCGCACATTAATTCCAAACATGGTTGGATATATTTAATTTCAGGATTATATGTCAAGTTAACTGGCGTCTATACTGATGCGGTGTAGATTGTACATTATTGTTTCTGATACTTTATGTAATAAATGGTTGGTTAATTGAATTTTTGAACTTTATTTGTGATCTTTCCCCGATCAGTGAAACGACTGAAAGGGGTTTTGAAGTTATAAAATTCAAGTAAAATCTAAATTCAAGGCAAAGTTAAGTTATTTAGTAAATGTCATGCCTATTTACATTTAGTTTTTTGTTTAAAGATGGAACACTCATTTAGATAACGAATTGAGAGTATTTTTAACAGTGTTATTTAGTTTTGTGTTTATCTATCGTTTGAGCAAAATTGATGATAAAGCTTTGGTAACTAGGTAGTTTTTTTGGATATCTTCTTATTCTAGAATTAGTTGAAATAATTAGTATTTGTTTTGCGTACTTTATTTAAATGCTTTCGAGTAACGTAAAAATAGGTTAAAGAAGGCCGCTGATCCAAACAGCTGATTTTCTAACACGCTTTATTATTATTTGAAGGTATGTGATTATTTTGAAGATTTGGTTTATGGCTAGAGTTGCCGGACCACCACTAATGTGCATCTGGGGCTTAGCCCGCGTTCAGTTAAGTGCGATTTGTCTGTTTGGCTCATTATCTATTCATGTGCTCAGGTGCATATTCCCTAATTTGTTTTAATAACAGTCTGGCGCCCTTTACAAGACGTTATCCATATTGTGTGACATCCCGGTGGGCGACTTTTGGTAACACGATAATCCGCTTTATATATTTTAATTCCGAAATACGCTCACGGCCCCATAACCCAACGAGCTAGTCAGCAACCCATTAATTATCCGTTACCATCCGTGTTAATACCGTTTTCGCCTGTAACACTCTAAGGAATTCTTAATAGAACGCTTTGATTTGTACTTGAAATTGTTTGTTATTATGTGGCTTAGTTTATTTGGTAAAATATGATTACGTGCTTGGATGTATTAAGGCAATTAGACCTTAACTTTAGCCAAATATGCATTAAAAATATTAACGATAGGTTAATACACTTTTCTACTTTATTCCGCAATCCTGAAGAAACTGATTTACAAAAATACCTTATGGAAAGAATAACTAATAAACTATAATCTAGATACTAATGTCAAAATATAAGCAATATATGAAAATGCAAACTTTTGGGTATATAATCGTGTATTTTTATAATTTCTTTATAAATTTAAACACTTTGGTAACTAACTAACTACAGTTATCGCCTTCAGTAAATTATGATAGTTTTAAACAGTTAATTACGATGTTAAATACTTATATCAAATCTGAAAACTCAAATATAAGCCCACTATGAAAAAGAAAAAATGGCATGCCTTAATTTTAATTTTAACTGTTGGTATGTACAGGTTTTTTATGTTTTTCCTAAACCTCAAGTGAATAGCTTTGTCAGTTAAGCATGTTATGATTGCATTGATTTAACACGTATAGTTAAAATTGATATGATTATGAACATACACATTATGTAGAATATTAACGGAAAATTATTTCATTGTTGCAGATGTCATAATTTTACTATAATTAATTATAATTAGTATATGTTTTAGATGTGAATGCGTTTACCACTTTGAAATTAGAGTTATTGGTAACTTTGGAGTAACACTGTAATTTGGTTAAATTTTGTTAAATGTATTTTATGATTTTGACATTTTTACCGTTAGTCCGTTAGAGGATGCTCTAATTTGTCATTTTCATGGTGGTTTAATAATATTTAACTTAATAAAAATCTAGCTAAGCTTTATTAAAATAAAATTACATTCCCTAGTAGGATTTTTCATATATGTTCCCTAACTATTGTAGCAGGCTTCTATTTGCGTTTTCAGGTTTGATATATTTATTTGATATAATTTCTTTAAATTATCATTTACTGATGACGATAACGATAATTGTTACAGAAAGGTTTAAATTTGTAACAAATTAACAAAAATACACGATAAAAGATATGTGTTCTAATTGTAAGCAATGTAGTTCTTCCGGAAGATTTCCTGGATACATTTCAAAGCAAACACAAAAATTGGATTGATGTAGGCTTTCTACGAATATTACATCATGTATAATTTACTCCTATACTACTTACCTATGCAACTTCGTTAGGATCAAAGCGGTAATCCCATTGTACGTTATGAATTACGGTGGTAATTCAACTGAAATGACGTCATACTAAAAAAAATATAGTAACAGAGCTTTTCTAGTCATGAACAAGACCTGTTTGTCAAATTATGACAGCCACGTTAAAAAATGTAAGTTAAGTTTGTTGTAAATATCATACTATTTTGTAAAATTTCGTGAAAAACCATTGCTAGCAATATTGAAAAGAATGTTCCGAAGAATACAGTGAAAATCAGACATTTATTTGGACGCAGGTATTGTTTTGTTTTCTACATTTTGTTACATGTTTTGTAATTAAAAAGTTTTGTCGTTTTTTAAATGTAAATTTGTGATTAATTAAATGAAGGTTTTGTTCATTTATTAAATTTTTTACATTAATTAACTAAAGTTTTGTTCGTTTGCTTATACACAACGTGTCCAAGATAAGGAGGGCCAGTACAGGGATCTCGAGAACCGTCAAAGATAAGAAGTCGGTTAAATGGGAAGAAAGTTGCGCATTTTGGTGCTTAACAAAAAAATTTCGATTGGTTCCGGAGATATCCGCAAAAAACCGAAATTTTGCAAAATCGTTTAAATTTTTTACTGGGTTTTTTTCAAGAGGAATTTTAAAATAAGTGGTACTTTCTCATAGCCACTTTTTTCCCTCTACAAGATGGCGTTATTGAATTTGAAATCCGACGTTTCGTCTTTGACCGACCATCATCAACTTCATTTTTTAAATACAGCTCTGATTTTCTAATATCAATTGTTGAAGCTCTTTCAATTCTGAATGCAACAATGTATCACACTTCACGGTTTAGGTATGTTTTAGACCTTATTTGAGTATTATTAAAAGTTTTACTCGAATCGAAGCTGCCTTGTACAATCTCTCATAAATGTAATTACTTCAGCTATGTCAATTTATCGAAAAATCACTTTTTTTTGAGGTTTACAAATAAATTAGTTATTAACAATAGTTTTTACAATAATAAGTATTTACAACAAAAATAACAACGAAACTAGTATCAAAGAGTAGAATTTAAGTTCATAGGAAGTGTTCGAAATGATTGCCCTCATTCTCTAAACATAAATAGCATCTCATAACTGTAGCTTCTAAAACATTAATCAGCATAACTGGTGTTATACTTTGAAAAGCTTCAAGCACCAATCTTCTGAGTTCTTGTTCTGTTTCAAAGTTTTCCTTATAAACATAATTTTCGACATATTCCCAAACAAAGAAATCTAATGGAGTAATGTCGGGTGAACGTGCTGGCCATGGCGTTTCAGAATACGTGCTTATAAGTTTTCCTGGAAATTTATTTAAAAGGTACTCATTAACAGCCCTTGAATTATGTGTAGGCGCACCGTCCTGTTGGAACCAATGGTTGCGAATTTCTGCTAGAGGTAAATTATCCAGGGCTTCTTCCAAGTCATTTTGTAGTAAATTGAGGTAATGCTCAGAGTTTAAATTATGATGGTAAAAAAATGGTCCTATAATTCGTGTTCCCACAATTCCGGCCCACATATTGAATCCAAAACTATGTTGATATCTTGTTTCTTTAAGTAAATGTGGGTTTTCTGTGGCCCAGTAATGAATATTTCGTCTATTAGAAATCGCATTTTTAGGCGCCATGCTCTCATCAGACCATATTATCTGATAAGGAAAAGCTTCATTTTCATGACATTCTCGTGTGTACCATTCATAGAATGTTCGACGCCTTTCTGCATCACCGGGCCTAAGTTCTTGACAAATTCTGTATTTGTATGGATGAAATTTTTGTTTTTTTAAAATAAATTGTGCTGTCGATTTCGCCACACCAACGTTTTGTTAAATTTTCCGAGTTGATATTCTTCGGTTCTCAATAACTGATAATAATACGTTGTTTACTTTTTCTTCATTACTAGGCTTTTGTCGAAAAAGTACAGGTTTCTTAAACGCACCGTATTCTTTAAGATTAACTACTAACTTACTAAATGTCCTTTTATTTGGCTGCCTCCTTTCCGGATATTTATTTAAATACATATGTTCCGCTACATAACAGTTTCGGTTACTTAAAATGAAACAAGTTATCATATCCAATTTCTCTTCATTTGAAGTTGAAGTTCCATATTTCAAACAAAATGCAATAAAAACGTTTTTAAAGAAAATAATTTCACAGTAAATGTCAAATTTAATACATCTCTGGGATTTTTTTTTCAAAGCCTACTTTCTTTCAAATAGATGTACAAATGTGATAGATACCTGAGACATTGAAACGTACTAAGATCGATGCAAAATTCGACTCCTTGATGTTAGATTTATTGTTATCTTTTTACATCTTTTATTGTTAATACCTGTGCGTGTTTAATACTTAATAATTATTTATTATCTGCCTTACTTATTTGTAATCCTTAATAAAGAAAATAGTAAATTTTATTGTTCTTTATTGTTAATACTTACTATTGTAAAAAGTATTGTTAATAACTTATTTATAGTGTTTTTTCGATAAATTGAAATAACTGAAATAATTAAATTTATGAGAGATTTTACAAGGTAGCTTCGATTCGAGTAAAACTTTTAATAATACTCAAATAAGGTCTAAAACATACCTAAACCGTGAAGTGTGGTACATTGTTGAATTCAGAATTGAAAGAGCTTCAACAATTTGATATTAGAAAATCAGAGCCGTATTTAAAAAAATGAAGTTGATGATGGTCGGTCAAAGACGAAACGTCGGATTTCAAATTCAATAACGCCATCTTGTAGAGGGAAAAAAGTGGCTATGAGAAAGTACCACTTATTTTAAAATTCCTCTTCAAAAAACCCAGTAAAAAATTTAAATGATTTTGCAAAATTTCGTTTTTTTGCGGATATCTCCGGAACCAATCGAAATTTTTTTGTTAAGCACCAAAATGCGCAACTTTCTTCCCATTTAACCGACTTCTTATCTTTGACGGTTCTCGAGATCCCTGTACTGGCCCTCCTTATCTTGGACACGTATGTGTGTGTGTGTGTGTGTGTGTGTGTGTGTTGATATATATATATATATATATATATATATATATATATATATATATATATATATATATATTGCGATGGTTACAAATAGGTATAATAGAGGGGTAGAGTTTTATCGAGCTTAAATAATACATAGTATGTGAGTACATATAAAGTCGAAGAAGTTATACACTTCGTTATGAGAAAATATAGTATACGAGTATAAAAATATGATTGTGATACAACAAAACAGGCTGTATGGGATTTGCACAATAATGTTATATTCATAAAAGCAATGAGCTATAGCAGTAGCATGTAAAAAAGGTCAACACGATACATATTAGTGCGTACGTTCAATTTCGTTTAAGTTAAATAAGAAATTTCATATTTAAATCAATTTAATTAAGAATTTGAATACATAACAGATATTGATTACATGAAGTACAATAATTCTAATGTGCAGAACATGTATAGTAATAGGTACAATGCATAAAACTCTGCGAACTATAAAAAGGGTAATGGTACGAAGACAGTATTTTGGTAATTCACAAACTAAGTGATTCAAAAGTGCATAAGAAGTTATAGTGATTTAGAAACTTATCTAAGAACTTGAGCAACGTTTGTGCAATGTGATATTTACATTATAAATACAATTTGTGTAAACTTACTAAATATGCTAATATTGTGAAAGTGTGAAAAGACAAAATTAGGAACTATAGAGTACAGAAAAACAGTGTTGGTGTTAGAGTGATATATAGGAACATATTATATAAACATTACAAGCGATATAAATGTTTAAACAGGAAGTTAAAATTAAATTATATAAAGTTAGGTTAAGTACAATAATTAAGAATTTTTCAAATTTATAGTTTATATAGGATAAGTTCAGAATAAATTATAAAAGCATATAATAATAGGTTTCCCCCATTTTCACATAGAATTTAACATTAAATATGTAATTTAAACATAAATTTAGAAAAATTGGGTTATGTACCTAAATTTAAGCTATTGAAGTAGAAACTTTGTTAAAACTATGAAAAATGGATAGAAATAAGTGTATTCTTATACAGTTTTTTATGCAGAAGCTGAATATGTCTTCGGTTTAGTTGTAAAATATAAAATTTGTTAGATTTTAGTAATTTTAGGTAGTAAATTGTCAAAATGTCAATTCATGAAGCGAAGCATAGCATGTGAGATGTCTATTTATGCAGAATTTTGCCCTGATTTCAAAAATGTATTTAAAAAACAAATCGGAATTGATTTGACAAAGTTATGGCATAATTTATGTTTTAGTTAATTTAATTTTTTTGTTTAGACCAATTAAATGCAAGAATCTTTTGTATGTAATGTAAAAAAAAATTGAAAGCTTTGGTATCCATGAGAAAAGTATATAAGGAATTGCTCCTGATTTCTCGCTCTCTTACTTTTTTGATAATTTTAATTTTGTGTGACTAAAAAGTCATAGTGCTTATAGTGCATTCGTTACATGTAAGTTAAAAATTTTTCATTAGCATTATCGGAAGTGAAACACGATCAACGTTAGAGTTTGAGATTTCAGAAACAATCGATATAACAAATAACAAATCTTTAAAACTTAGGTTACCGGTTATAATTTTCGACATTATTATATTGTTTCAATTCGAAACCTTGTATCGACATTATTATAATGTTTCAATTCGAAATCTTGTATCAACATCGGTTGATGTGCATTTTTTTTATATAAATAAGTTTCTTCTGATGTTTTGGATGTGATGTTTATTTTTTTTCGAAAGTGATGGAGGTTATAAAATAAAACTTCAAATCGGCATCTAAAATATAAGTGATAGTAAATATAAAACTTTATGAAAGAATAAAAATTAATTCTAATCCGATAATTTAATAAATATTTAAATCAATATTTAAATATTCAAGGAAAAATAAAGTGCAACTACAAGAGTATATGAGTATATTACCTAAGTGCAACGTATTTATCAATAATATATAATATATATATATATATATATATATATATATATATATATATATATATATATAATCGTGGAAAAAGCGTTGTTTCCTCAAGTAAACCGCATTCGTTGGTTTTCTCTGTTGGTTAAAAGAAGGTCCCTCCTCCTTCGGAATCGGGCTCTTAACTTTTAACCAGCAGAGAAAATCAACTGATGCAGTGTCCATGCAACACCGCTTTTTCCTGGATTGTTGATAATTTTGAACGCACAAGTGGTATTATATGTATACGATAAGTTTAAAATGATATCACTCACCCAGCTGATTTACTGTTGACATGTAGTAGTATTGTTCATTAGTTTACAAATGAATCAGTTTTTTCATTTCCTGAAAATTACGAATTTTGGACATATACCGTTCTTTCACGCACCAATCCAAGGACAAAATTATTCGTCATAAGTCTTGTAGTTTCAGAATATACCTTAAATTTAAAAACGTGTGTTAACCAGAAATAAGAATAAATTGATAAATATAACATACATTCACATTTAATTTAAACATAATTCATCACTTAAGTACTCATCATCCGTATCATCGTCCACTTTCAGGTTTATAATCAGTTGAGGAACATCCTGTCGATCAAATACAACTTCTCTATTCCACCAGAGTTGTATTTCCTCCTGTGGTAAATTTTAGTTATACCCCAGATTTGTTCAACAGGGTTAGAAATGCAATGGTAAGGGGACGACGAAGTACACGATGCCCATATTGTTCAGCTGACCTATCAGCTTACTGGTTGAGGTTTATTTCTGAAAAAGAGAATTAATAATACAAACTAAGAATTGCATTTAAAATTGACATCTCTACTAAACCCAACAACTAAGTTTTTAAAAAGACTTTATCATATTGTATATTATTTTTACAGTTGTTGTACGTCACCCTTCTTAGATGCTGTTGTAGGTATTACCCCTGATATTCAAACCAATGCAAAAAATTGTCTTGATTCATTTCTCCATGGTAATCAGTATTCCTTGTCTTAGAAGAAAATACTAATTCTGCCCCACAGATGAATCCTATAGCACAACTAGCACACCCAGCATGAAGTATAATATATCTATAATGCAACGTGATAATTATTATCATAGACCTTATGGAGGAATTAAAATTTACTTTGCCCCACCAACTTTTGTCTTCTTTACACTCTTAACATTAGAACCTTGCCAGAACGACCAGCAGTGCCATTATTAATGATCTACGACTTATCAAGAAAAATGAACTGACGCAAACCTTTTTAAGTTGGAGATATTCATGTAAAAATTGACACGCTTTATTGCGATGTTAGGTAGCTCCATTAATCTGTGTCGTGGATCATCCTTGTTATGCTTGAGACCATATTGTTTAGAACAGAGATGTTATACTGTCATTAAAAATATCGTATTCGCATAGTTTTCTTTGCACAATTTTTAAGGTACCTCTGCAAATAATTACACTACATAATGTAAAACAACTATACGGATACTGTATTAACTCTTTTTGTACATCTCGTAAATAACATTTCGAATTGCAGTTTGATCAAAATTATCCACATCTACGATTGGTTTGCTCCTATTTCGTTTTTTTGTTGGGCTTCTAAGTACGTCACCTTGGATTTAGCTGCGATATTATTAACTGTTGAAAGACGCACATGTAAGGCAGCTGCAACCTTGTATAAACAAAAAATATGGATTTTTAAAGTGCATGACAACTTAAAGTCCTAAAACTTCCTTAGCAAGCCGTTCATATTTCAGATTTAAGATAATTAAAAAGAGGAGTATTTTATTCATTATTACTTACGTCTCTAACGGCAAAAGCTGGCAAAAGGGGGCCACCATTTTCACGTTCTTGTTCAAAGTAATAGACCAGAATGCTTACCACTCCTTGACAACGGCTAGACAAATGCTTGTTTATTGTTTACAATATGTGTTATAGTTAGTTCTCACAAGAACTTGTTGACTTTGATATGATATACAAAATTAATTGTTATTTAAACACAAATGACACAAATCATTCGTTCGTAAATCGTATATGATAAATCTCTCAACCTTGCATACTGTTGCCAACACTTAAACATTCATGGTTGCACTGGGCTACAGGCCTCTTTAGAAAATTAGAACCGTTGGTTGCACTTTTTCACCAAGTATGACGTCATTTTAAACTTAGGTAGGTATCATATTTTAATTGTAAAGAATGAACACTTGGATGATGCTAGTATTAAAAAGCAACGGTAAGTGTGACAGTAATTTTGAAAAATGTATTAGCAAAGTGGAAATATATGAAGAAGTAAGTTATGGTCGTATTGCGTGTTATTGCCAATTTTTATTATCTTTTCATTATTCAAGTCACGATATGTTTTGGTATGAATTGTTACATGAATGTATTATTTATGTGACAAGTCTTGAAAGTCTCTGATAGTGTCTATAAAACAACTTGTAAATTACATTAACTACTTTGTTAAAATTATTATTGTTATAAACGCTGTTTTTTCAAATGTGATTGACAGGTAATAGTTTAAGTGTAAGTTCTTACTATACTATATTAAAGAACACTAATTCTTAATCTAGCAAAGAAAGATATAAGAAATATGAGTTAATGATTTTGATTTATAGCACATAACCTGTACTAAGCTTCGCTTTATTAGTACTGTTCTTGATTAGTTATGTGGAAGATTAGTTAGTGTATATCGCACGTTAACATCCACAAAATTTCCAATAGAAGACATTTAAAGACTTTTCACGCTACATAGCAAGGATGTAAAATTAAACAAGTATAAAATAATCATATAAATGTAAATAATAGTGTCAAATCAATTGTGAGAAATAAAATCGAATATGTAAAAAATCGGTGAAAAAATTAAATGCATTCAAGCCTTTCACTTCCTACGCTATCATTGATCCTTAAGTATTAAATAACAGGTATTTAAATTGTAATTTACGCCCTTAAAGCAGTGGCTAAAAGCAACGTTTATTGTCAACAGTTTTGGTTAGCACTTTATTTGTATAAATTACTTATATTGTTAGTGTAAGGAAAAACAGCAGATGAAAAGATGCATATTTTATAACGGTTAAAGTGGATTCAACGTGAATCGTGCAATATTCCCAGTACACTATACAAATGAGAAACGTTCCTTAAAAAAACTAATTTATTAACAGACTATACCAAAAATCATTTATGCAAATATTTGACTCGTGCGGTAGACTTCGGTAGCTGTTGTGAGTGGGCGGTGGTGTCCGTACTCCTCTCTAAGCTCGATTGCGGATGACCTCAGGCCCTGCCAGGAGAGCGGTGGGTAGTATTGCCCAGAACCTAAATCACCTCGGCCAGACGTGACCTTAGGTGGCGAAAGCATAGTAAATCTCCAGAGCTCGGTACATTCGGTGGTAAGGATGAAGTAACTCCGACGGGACAGAGTTTGAGGATGAGACAAAAAGTTTCTTACGCTTACGCTTAACTTCCTTTCAAATATTGTTACGGTATAATATATGAACTTTAGCAAACACACGAAAATTTTTAATGAAACAGCATAACCAACGCACTGCTGTATTAATGGTGGATTACAGTAGCAACAAAACTAACACTACCAGCTTTAATTGAATTTGAAACTGTGGTTCTCAGAGCAAGGATTTATCACACGAAGGCAACTATATGAAATCACAAGCTTAAATTTTATATCATAACGACGTAGAAAGTCGCAATACGTTTTAAATGAATTTCTAAACGCAATAAGATAAGAAGAGCCGGAGTCGACCTATAGTTACCCTCGGTGCATAATAGTAGTGGAGAAATTGCAAACTCCAGAAATAACACTACAGCCAGTAACGGTGTGGTTTATTTTAATTAAAATAAAATAATTATTTAATATGAGTGTGTAATTAATGTTAGTCGGATTTATTTTTTGGGTTTGTAATCATCTATTTTTATTTGTTTTTTATACATACATATATTTCAGATTACAGATATGGTCCTCAATAAATAGTAATCCTCTTAAAAAATTAATTATAGTATCAAATACATGTATGAAATATGAAAACCCAAACATAAGGCTTCTATGACGGTTAGAGAAGGTATATGAAAAAAGCCAGCTACGAAATCTAATTTTATTTTAGTAAAGATTAGCTAAATCTTTAATAGATTAAATTTTATTAAACCCCCTTGAAAATTATAAACCAGAACACCCCTAACGGACGAAAGGCTAACAATAAAATCTGTCACGGTTAAAAACCAAATTTTACAAAACTTAATCAATTTATAATGTAACTTTAAAGTTGTCAAAAACTTTAGCGTGAAAGCGGTAAAAGTATTTACAGCAAAAAACTTGATATACCAGATAAATATCTAGTTAAATTAAAACAAATCTAACAAACAAATAATATTACATGACTAAAGAACTGTTGTTATATATTGAAAACGGAATGTGTATGTTTAATATTGTCTAATTTTAATTATATATGCTAGTAATTGCAATGCTGTGATAACTTAAGGTATTTATTTGATAAATCATTTACATTTAGGCCTAGAAAAAACAACAAAAAACGTAGACGTTAAAATTAAAATAAGATACACCATTCGTCTTTTTTAATTTCAAGATTCGAAAATATAATAATGCGTTCGTCTTGACACAATTGCAGTATTATCAAATGGAATGATATCATTTAAATTATTTAACACATGGTCAGCTACGGCGGGCTTTTCTGATTCAATTACAATACCTCTTGTATTACTTTCGTCTAGAAGCTAATAGTGAATTTGAAGCATCTTTAAATGTTCTTTAATCAAGTAGGTGTGAAAACAGATCTTTTCAATTTTACCTGTAACGTTAGTTATGAAAGAGAAAAAAGAGATCATTGTTCCTTACGAATACGTCTAACAGATTTATTCTTAATCCCTTTAAGGAAATAATCAACAGCTAATTAACTTTTTTCACCGGTTCTTTACGATTTTGCAATAATGTTAGTAGTGCTATTCTTCCTTTCATAACGTTACGAATAAAATAAAAAATATTTTGTCCATGATATTAGAACTGTTTCGAACCTACTAGAAAGATTAAAGAACAATTGAGACCATCTAAGGCTTCTTCAAATCCACTACTAGCTTCAGGAGTGTACAACTTATCTTGTTCTTGTGGAGAAGTATACATTGGAACAACAAAACCCTGTTTTCATGTTAGGTTTAAAAAATATATGAGATGTGGATGGAATCAAATAGATGAGTCCATGCATCAAATCATTTAAAGCATTATAGCATTCAGTTTGACAATATGAACATTTCGTCAAGGCAAAATCATTACTATATTTTCGGTTAAATAAGTTTTCGCATTTTGTAATTTGATAAAAAAAGGGAAAATTTCATGTCTTAATTTGTGTGTGTGGGTGCGTGCGTGCGTACGTGCGTGCGTGCGTGCGTGCGTGCGTGCGTGGGTGTGTGTGTGTGTGCGTTTGCGTACGTGCGTGCGTGATTGTGGGGAGCATGCGTCAGCGCGTGCGTGCGTGTGTGCGTGCGTGTGTGTGCGTGCATGTACGTGTGCGAGTGAATGCATGTTAGTATCCACGATAACTCTAGAACACGTACGTACTTAAAATTTCGTATTTAAGCTTTTTTCTATTTCTCCCGGAGCTGAATTCAGTGGGGTGAGCGAGGGTTTATTAGTAGCAGTTTTTGATTTTTATCAAATATTTCTGAAACCGTCGCAGATTTCAAAGAAAAAAAAATCAACATATAGACCTTAAAACATATGGATTAATTATGTTCTATGCAATTCTTTGATACGGCGCTTAATTTAACGACAAAAAATTCGTAAGGTAGAATCTACTATGTGTAGACATATTTTTTAAGAAAATTTAATTTTATATAGCTTTTCTTCATAAAATTTCTTGATATAAAGAGAAATAAGTTTAAAAGTTAAATAAATATGATTGAAAATGACTAAACTATTTTATCGATACTTCTATGGAAGCGAGCGGCTTTGGATTTTTTTTTATCTAGATCTATTAAGCTCTATTGGCATTAAGATTTAAACGTTTGTTTGACATAGATTATTGTTTTTCTTTTTACAATGTTGTCTATTTTCGTAATGAACTTATTATAAAAGAGGCTGTATAATTATCCTAAAAGAATTGTTGTTAAAATTATTTCATTTCTTTTAATTTCCATTTTGCGTGCTGGAAGGTCGTATGTTGTTCCACACCAGATGCTTTATTACTTCTTTGACAGTTATTTGTCGTTACATAACTAAGATTGTTTGAATTTCATTTAACACCGAATGATTAGAATATTTTGCTAAAAGAACTGCCTACATTAAAAGACTTCATGTTTTCTATTTTCTATAATTCCAGCGGTTGGTTGGGAAGGTGTTTTTGCAGAGTTGCAAATTAAAATAAAGGTTTGCCATCCTCCTTCCGGGGCGCAATCTGCAAGAATGTCCATATGACTAATTAAACAATAGGCACCAATTATCAGCTTTATGAAAGTATAGAGTAGGTTCCGCTCCTACGTTGTCGCTCCTTATTGATAGATCAATCCTTAGACAAAGATCTCTTTATTGTTTCTTTATCTTCTTGATATACTGGTATATGGTCAATATTGTTGGGAAATATAGGTTTGCCTTGCAAAGATTAAGTAGTTATTACGTTGGATTTAGGTTGATGCTATATTGAAAAATCGAAATTTTCAAATCCTTATCCTTAGTGTGCGCCAAAACCGACTACATTACGGACTATTTAGGTTTTGTTAATTAAATCGTCTTACCTGTTTTTCTAAAATCATTTATAAGTGATCTAAGGCGCTTCAGAATTTGATCAAATTAATAAAAAAATGCATTTTTTAAGGAATGAGGCATTTTTATATCGGATCTTTTTAAGTTAAGGCTACTTTTATTTAGAATTTTCAGGGTAAAAATTTGGTATAAGAATTAAAAATTTAAAAGCAACCTTACAAATTATTTAAAAAGTAGACAAATTAGCACCCTTCGAGGTAGTACCCCAGTACCCCAAGTACTAATAAGCACGATAAGCACCTTTCCTTTAGTTGCTTCTCAGTAACCTGATGAGAGCCTGATTATCTGGTCAAGAGTTTACTTTGAAAAACCACGGTTTACATTGTGGCAATACGATTACTAGATTTCATAGAAGTGTAGCAGGGCTTGTGAAGAGTGAAACACATCTTCAATTCTGCGCGTTACTTGTTAGTTTCTTCGTACTACGTTTTCTCTTTCTCTCCCTCCCTCTCCTCCCTCTCTTATATATATATATATATATATATATATATATATATATATATATATATATATATATATATATATATATATATATATATAGAGTGATTCTAAATAGACTAGCACAAACGGTACCAGTGCATCTAGATGAAAAAATAAGGCGAATGAACTAAATATACCTTAGACCAAATTTGCAACCCTGAGCAGTAGATCTAACCCATATTTCCTTCAATTTATCTACAACGATGTGGTGTAAAGCATTCATATTTGTTACAAGTGGTTGTCGAGTGCTGACACATACTTCTTATTGATATGTTTAAATGCATCCACCAGAAGCGCTGCTGTCGAGTACGTGCAACATATTATTCAAAATTTTCACCCTGTATGAAAATATACATCTTACTCACATTTTCAGACGTAACAATTAAAAACAAAAATTTTTATCTCTCATATTTTTACGATAAAAGCGATAGCTTTTTTAATAATTTACAAAAACTAACTGCGGAAATTTTACGGCGTCAATGGATACAGTAACATAAAAATATCAACACCACTCTTTAATAGCGAAAGGAAAACGCTTTTCTCGTAAAGTAATTTTAATAAATGTATTTTGAAGGAACACTATTCATTATGTAACACATAAAGTTATTTTAAGTGTCTAATTTAAGTAATAATATCTTAATTTAAAACTACCTACAGTAATCTTGAATGTAATACTAAAAAGTTTCTAAAGAATATTTTTAAAGTAGTTCCCACTTTCCTGTAAATACAATATAATACGACGATTTGGTTTTCTGCTTAAATTAATAAGTAAGGGAATATTGCGCCAACATCGTGGTTCTATAAATCGGGAACAAGTTTGCTGAGTAAACAGTTTGATATTCTTGTGTTCATGTGTCAATCTCATCAGCGGTTTCAAATAATAGTTGCGAGTAAGTTGACATGCCCCAGGTATTTTTTGAATGTCACAAGAATTGTGTTGCCGCATGACAGATATCCAAATCGCCGGGTTATATGTATGTATATATATATATATATATATATATATATATATATATATATATATATATATATATATATATAGTATAGCAGACGCAAGACAACGCGTATAATGTGAATGCATTCGAATGGACGGCATCTAGCGCGATGTTTCGTAATTTGTGTAAAGAGATTCTACAATAAATTATGATCGCGCAAGTAATGTTGCCATAGTCTGTAAAATCTAACATTCTCAGTTTCGGATTAGCGCTTTATTTAACACCGATATCTATACACTATTGCCGTTTCCTTCCTACACGTATGATTTTCAACACGTAAAGCAAGAACGTGCATTAGTTATCTGAATTAAGAATTACACTATACGTTTGAAAGTGTTCGTCATAACAACCGTCCGTTTTGAAAGAAACAGAAAATAAAGAAAGCATGCGTTTTCTTAAACACATTTCGAACTTTAACAAACAAGTTTTTAATGACATTACAGAAGTTCTACAACATTTTCGACGAGTTTTAATACAATCGTCAGTGTTTTTTTAATTGAAGAAATAATTATTTCACTTAGCATAAATTAAGAGAAAATAAAAACGTAATAGAAATAGGTTTATTCAGCAAACAAGTACTGCATAAAAACTTCTTTTAATTGTAAAACATGCCGCCGGAATCTACCTAATTTGTAGAAAGCGGCTCATTAATAGTTTGTCATCAGCACTTATGATCTATTGATTTATTGTTGGTTAGTTACTCGATAGTCGTTATCGTTAGAGTAACGAAGTTGTTCCGAATTGTGACTTAATTTTTTGTACTTGTACTATAATTCTGCTTAAAATGCTAGGGAAATGTTTTAATAGGACATGAACTTATTATTAATGTGTATAACTGCTTTAAAAAAGAAAAAGAAAATTTTGGTCCTGTACGTATTATTGAAGCTGCAAAAGAACGAGCAGCGGGAGCACTACAAGCTAGTCTTCCGATATTAAGACGCGTGATTAACGGAACGGGAGAAAGAAAAAAAATGATCTCGTAGAAAGTCAAAAAGTGACATTCCCGAGGGATTACAATGCGCAATCAGGGATACAAAATACCGTATGTATGCTGATAAAAATCCTGTAACCTTGATTACATTACAAAGTACCCTAGAAGATAAGGAATTACTAACTGCATCTCCACCTACCATAGCTAAAATTTTAAGTACCATCGTATTTAAATATAAAAAGAGTTGTAACCGAAGAGCACTTTTCTAAAAAGCCAACATCGTGGTATCGCGTGTTTCATTTCTAAGAAAATATGTAAAAAATATGGAATCTGCATCACCTCTTTCAGTAGTGTTTCTAGATGAAACGTCAATCAGTCAAAAATCCTGATCAGTCGTCTTCAGGGACAAGGTATATAATTTTACATGCCAGTAAAAAAGATGGGTTCGGGGAAATTTGATATTTCCTTCAAATTCTAAATCCAGGATTACCATGACAGTATGGACGCGGATTTATTCGAAGAGTAGTTAAGAGAACAGCTTCTACCACATTTAACGGAACCATCTTTAATAATAATGGACAACACATCGTACCATTTGCGCCTTGTAGATAAGTCGCCAACTGAAACTTGGAAAAAGCGGACATACAAAGTTGGTTGTGGAAAGAAAGTATTCTATTTTCAGATCAGGATTTGAAGACTGAAACTTTAGGGCTTGCTAAAGCGCATAAAGCAAAAATCCTTCGTCGCCGATGAAATTATTATGCAATGCGGACATTGTGTTCATAGGCTTCCTTCATATCACTGTCTATTTAATATGATAGAAAATATTTGGGGTATTTCTAAATCTTATCACTATAAACATATTGGACTGTTGTACAAATGTGGATAAAATCTTTGGAGCAATGTTCCGGAGAAGTGTGGAAAAAAAAACATTGTGCATACAGAAAAGGTTGTATAAGAATGGTGGTCGCGAGAACACACACTCGACGTGGTTGTGACACCTCTTATAATTTGTTTTAACGGGGACGAAGTAGTGACGATACAGATTTGGACATGACAGGAGAAATAAAAAACGGTTGATGTGTAAAACTTTTTTGTAATTAATAATGAAGTGATCGAATAATCTAAGTTCCTTTACTTACAAAAACTGAAATTGTACCTACATGTATTTTTTTATTTATATGTATCTTTGGAATTGAAATAAGGACTTTAGTTTAGTTGTTTACAGTATTTACTTAATAAACATGTTTCCATAGCGTTTTTAGTTTATTTTATATGCGCTAAGTGATATAATTATTTCTTCAATTAAACAAACACTGACGATTACACTAAAACTCGTCGAAAATGTTTTAGAACTTCTGCAATGTCATTAAAAATTTGTTTGTTAAAATTCGAAGTATGTTTAAGAACACGCATGGTTGCTTTATTTTCTATTTCTTTCTAACCTGACGGTTGTTATCACCAATACTTTCAAACGTATAGTGTAATTCGTAATTCAGATAACTAATGCACGTTCTTGCTGTACTTGATGTTGAAATCATGCAAGTAGGAAGGAAACAGCAATAGTGTATATATGTCAGTATTAAATAAAGCGCTAATCCGAAACCGAAAATGTTAAATTTTACAGACTTATAGCAATGGAGTACGTGTATGCCTATGTTAATTAAAAATCTAAACAATTGGCATTGCTGCTAATGATCTGATCGATCAAATATAAGTGAATTTTTGTCCTGACCCCAGAACTGTGAAGACTCGTCTTTTCCAAAAATATGAGAAAAAGAACCGGGATATTTTTTATAGAAATATACATATCTTCTAGATTTATCAATCGTCTATTTCAAGACACACTTTGGCCTAACTGGTTTCCTATCGACACAATGCTTTCGTTACTGTAGATGGTCTATGTGTGCCATTTTTTTTTGTTGGGAATTAAGTGTAAGGTATAATTACAACGAACCTTTTAAGTTTTGAAAAGATGTATACGGTTTGATAAAAATTACAGTTATGGTTTTTAGTAAGAATGAAACTTTTAATACCTAACTAAGTGTCAAATAAATATATAAAATATGAAAGCGCAAAACCTAAGCCTGCTGTAACAGTTAAGTGCATGAGCATTATTCTATGGTACGAGGGTGCATTGATATTTAGTTAGCCTCGGTAGTTTTAAAAAACAAAACAGGTTTTCGTTACCATAGCAACGAACAACAACTTAGTAGAAACGTCAACGTTAAGATGCTGATCTCGTAAATCGCGTCGTTACCATGAAGTAAACCTGGCCAGACTTATTCGACGGAGCAACAGTGGATGGACTGGAGGAACGCTGGATGTCCCAGAAAAGCAAACAATAACTGGCGAATATTACTCATTCATTAAAACCTTTACGAAAAAGGATAAAGGCCCGGTAAATTTATCAAGCGAATCTTGTTTTTACAAGACAACGCTACTTCGTACAACTTATGGACTTCAATGGATACGATTCATGATTTTGAAATGCTTGAACATCCACCTTACACACCGGACCTGTGTTCTTCGGACAACATCCCTTCCCTCAAATGAAAAAAAAAATTGTAAAGACGTAAATTTTATTCCAACAAATAAATAATTGAAGCTGCGGTCGCCTGGTTTGCAAAGCAATAGGAATCATTCTTTCTACGAGGTTTATAGAAGTTGCAGGATCGTTGTATTAACTTTGAAATATGAATAAGTTGAATAAAAATATATTTTCATTTTTAAATTGTTTCTTCTTTTGTTAAGCTAAGGCTGCTATAAATTCATAAATTTGTACTAACACCTACACAAAAATCTATTAAGTAGTTTTTTTTTATAAATATTTGTGTTAAGCAATGCAATCCGATTTTCAAAACGTTTATAAGTGTAGCGGCAAGGCGTACAGCACAAGACACCAAGCGCTTTATATAGTACTGATTACATATTATATAGTATTATATATCACATATTATATACTTTATACAGGGTGTCCGGTGAGGAACTGTACAAACTGAAATGGTATGTTCCTTGGGTCAATTTAAGTAAAAAAGTCCCATAAACATAGGTCTGATTCGTAAGTGCGAATACAAGCGTTTAAAGTTTATAAAAGATCACACATTATTGAAAATTAATTTTTATTGAAAACAGAAAATGGAACTACTAAACACATTTTAAACAAAGAAACATAAAAAAATCACTTCAAATGTTCAAAATGACGTCTTCGGCATTAATACAAAGACGGCTGCGATGTAAAATGGACAGAGTAGCCGCTCGAAGTACCTGGTGGTTGTTCCGTATTTGTTGACACGCATCCCGAATACGCTGTATTAGTGCATCTCTGGTATTAAGTTTCACCTCGTATACTAAACTTTTCAAATGACCCCACAAATAATAATCCAAAGGTGTGAGATCGGGCGATCTCGGTGGCCAAGCATGCGGACCTCCACGCCCAATCCACCTATTAGGCTAAGCAACATTTAGATATTCTGTCACCTGTCGACTAAAATGGGGAGGAGCCCCATCTTGTTGAAGAAACATTTGTTGTCTTGTTAGTAAAGGTACTTTTTCCAAAAGCGGTAGCAATTCATTCCGCAAAAAGTTAGCATATGCTTATCCTGTAAGACGTTCCTCAAACAAAAAAGGTCCAATAAGTTGATCGTCAATCATACCACACCATACTTAACAGAAAATCTGCGCTGAAAGTTAGCTTCTGTTGTACCATGTGGATTTTCATCTGACCACAAATGAGAATTGCGTGTATTGTTCACTCCATCTCTAGTAAATTGCGCCTCGTCACTAAATAAAATGAATGGAACTAGTTGCGGATTTTCTTGTAGCCACTGGCAGAAATTTAACCGCAAAGCAAAATCTCCAGGTTCAAGGTGCTGAACGTTTTGTGTATGATAGGGATACAAAAGCCCATCATGTAATGTTTGCCATACTGACATACGGGGGACTCCCGTTCGAGAAGAAATTCTTCTAACACTCAACCCTGGACTCCGATCAACCATCTGTAGAATGTTTTCTTGCTCATTCACATTTAACTCCACAGGACGATCAGATCTTATTGAAACTGATGGAAATGAACCATGAGTTCGAACGTGTTGAAACACAGAATAAAAGGTTTGGTGATTTGGAATCCTCCTGTTGGGAAATCTTCGTTCATATTCCCTAACGGCAGCTCTCGCATTTCCATCACAAAATCCATAAATGTAAATGATGTCAGCATACTCTTCGTTAGAAAATTGAAAAGGCATTTTAAATTTAAATTACACTTAATTTACTACAATCCACTTTGTCATTATTAGAACACAAACGAATAAATGACAGATTGTTTCGGTTTTGTTTTTCCAGTTGACTAATAATAATTACTTTTGAAAAAATATGTGAACATTTATAAACTTTAAACGCTTGTATCTGGGTAACTATTGCGAATCAGACCTATGTTTATGGGACTTTTTTTACTTAAATTGACCCAAGGAAAATACCATTTCAGTTTGTACAGTTCCTCACCGGACACCCTGTATAGTACTGGTAAAGTATAAATAATTTATTCTTCTAACCCAAGTGAATCTTCTACGAATAAAAGAAGCAATCGAAGCGCTAGAAGAAATAGATAAGAAATGTCGTCGGAAGTCCAGTCTGGCAAATAGAAGATTAGAAGATGATTATGAAGCAGCAGAAGATCCAGACAACTCTTCCTATAGGGTAGGAATGCATTGAGGTAGTTATAGGTTCCATGGTTACTGCTTGTTTCAATAAAAATGGCTTTTTATAAACATTGGTTTTTTTTGTGAATAAGTTACATTTTCTCAGTAACCATTGGTTATAAAGTAATAATTTTTTTTTATTTTGTAGAGGGTATTAAGCTGTACAACTTAACACAGGCTTTTGAAAACATGTTTATCCAAAGTTTTTTAAAGATAAATAATATTTGAAAATGTTGTGTAATTTTTAATATTTTTTTTTAAATTCCCCAAAAAATCATTTTTGCATAAAAAAAATCCTTGTGTTAAAATGTGTACAAAAGTGTATAGAATCATATAAAAAATAAAATCAATTCTATCTCTTATACTTTTTTTTAATGTTCCTTAAAATTAGCCAAATTAACATTGTTAAGATAGTATCTCCCGACTCCCCTTAAACAGTTCTAAAATATTTTACTACTACAGAGGACGATTACTGTAAGTGTTATCGAAATGTATGGATTATATATAAATATAAATATAAAATAGACCAATTAAACACAAAAGCTACGTATTTTGATTGTGTGGAATAATGGTGAAAGTTTACATTTCATATGTTAAAATGTTACATCTTAAACGTAACGATAACGTAATTGCATTACCATCAGATAAACCACAACTAACCATACCGTGAACTACCAAAAGATGCAACAAAGAAGTCTATTAGTGAACACTAAAGCACCTATAGACAAACGAAATTAGCTACCTCTCCGAAGTATATGGTTTACCAAAGATTTACTAACGTAATATATTTATTTAAATTATTATTAAACTCACGTACAGAAATCAAGAATTCTTTACATTTTATTAAAAGAATGCCGAATTTTAATGCGTTTGTAGGTGACATTATGATTAATCTTGCAGCGCGTAGTCTGAAAAGCAGCAACACGTCTGAATAGGGTACTTTATATACTTCGTTAGCTGCAAAAATATTAATTTGCCTGAAACTTAACACTTGTAGCAGCAGCGTATGCAGCATTGTTTTGATTTTATATGGTGGTAGGTATGTGTTGAATTTAATGTCTTGTTATATTTTGGAAAGCATTGTTTATCCAAGGTTTTTAAAAAATAAAGAGGATTTGTTATATATTGTAAACCTACACTTTTGGAGCTAGTTGAAGATCCCGAATGTTGAAAGTTCCGACTATCACAATAAAAACAAAAGACAAAACGCTATTGTTGAGATTGCAGAGACACTTAGCACACCAGAAGAAGAAACTAAAAAAAATTCATACATTATGAGCCCAATATAGTAAAGAACGGGATAAGATAAAATATCAAACCAGGGAGTGGTTCCAAAGCAATTTATAAAACAAAATGGGAATATTATGAATTGATGAAATTTACGTTTCATCACATTGGGAAGAACCAAACAATGGATTCAATAGTAAGCAGAATATATTTTATTTTAGTATATTGATATAGTAACTTTATTGCCGAGAAACCTCACCTGCGCGGCAAAAGTAATCTTTAAACTCTTGTCTAACATTTTTTGATAAAATGCTTGCATTTCGAACTACACCACTTTGCCTTAAAGATTGCAGTTTGATGGAATCATTTTGCTGCCACAAACCATATGTGATGGATCCATCTGCATTCTCAAATGTAGCTCTTGGTGCATGCACTAATGTTGATGCAGTTCGACGCAATAAGAAGTTGTGTAAAACGACAACGGCACAAACAATTTGCTTAATTTTGTTTGCGGGCAGTTCTAGAGCTCTTCTTAGAATGCGAAATCGTGTAGACAAAATTCCAAATATATTTTCTATTATCCTACTCGGCCGAGCCAAACGGTAATTATAAAGTCTCTGTGGGATACTTTGACATTTATTCGCAAACGGTTTCATAATATAAGGTTTTAAAGCAAATTCATCATCTACAACTACAACAAATGGCACAGGTGTGGTTCTTCCTGGTAACCATTTTACACCTGGAATATTTAGTGTGTTATTTTCCAGTGCATTTGAGAAAGCACTATCATTGTAAACACCACCATCTGATTCCCGACCACCGGCTCCAACATGTATATAGATGAATCTGTAATTAGCATCTTTTAAGCCTAAAAAATAATATTGTGCAAATGTTTGTAGTTTAAATATGAACTTCCAGCATCTGATGCTTTGATGTTTATATGTTTTCCGTCAATTTCTCCCAGACAGTTTGGAAAATTTCATTTTTCAGCAAAATCACTTGATATTTTTGCCCACTGCTCTTTTGTATTTGGAGTCTGTAAATAATAAATTATTTGATATAATACTGGATATCCCACAATTTGAGAGTTGATTGACCAAGAACTAAACATTAACAGGAAATATAATTCCAAAATAGTCTATTTTGTTTGTTTTGGGAAACACACTAAAACCCGATGATTCTTGTGATGATAATAGTAACTAAGTACTTTTTCAGGTTTCAGGGTTGTCGACACAGAAGTTGGTATAACACAAGATACTGATTATGTTGAAACTATAACTGAGAATGGAACGCCACTTGAAGCATCATAATTATAGTTGTAGACATCATCAATACCACTAACACCATCAACAGCACGGTCTCAATCTACATTAGAATCAGATGTGAGACGTACACCTTTAAAGAAACATAGACTTAATCAAAGCACTATTGCCCTTCAGGAACAAGCTGTTATAAATAGATGTCTTTCAGTTTTATCAAAAGAAGATTGAAAAGATAAATATTTTATATTTGGAGAACATATACCAAATTAACTGCGCTTGCTGAAAAACACACCTTACTTACAAATGAAATTAAAACATGCCATCCTAAAAAGCATTCTGGATGTTAGTTGTGAAAATGCAGCAAGACAATTTATATTTGTACCACAGATATCTCCAAATCTTTCGTCGTCAACAACACAACACTCGTCATGGGATTCACAAAATTCACCACAGGAAGAAAATACAAACATGTTTTCAAATTTAATTCAAATTCCATCGAAGTCCCCGTCCGACCCCCTATATTCATAAGCTTTTCAGGAATTTAAATTTTGTGGTACAGTTACAGTTTTCAGTCAAAAATTAATCTCAGTTTAATTTACTTTTAGTTTTATTCTATTGAAATAAATTCTTTATATATTAAGAAAATGCTGTAAACTTCTGGGATAATTAATGAAATTGTGTTACTGGGTATATGAAACAGATACATAAACGACCTATAGCTATCCACTTAAAAGCAAAAATCGACATAAAATGTATATATATATATATATATATATATATATATATATATATATATATATATATATATATATACAGGGCTTTTCACGATGAGCGTTAATTAGACGTTTCTGGCAAACCAGACAACAGATCAACTTGAAATTTGACAGAATGCATAAATTAATATGATCTACACGCCTAAAATATTTTATATGTTGCGGCGTTGCCGCTTCTACTATAAAGTAGCGACTACTTTGATTTTTCAAATGGAACACCCTGTATATAATATCATATTATGATTTCCTATTACTTTGTCAACAACTTCATGCACTATTTCCCTATACCTATCTAATACCGTTTAAGAGATATAAATTAATTTCGATTTTTTTTACAAAACATGTACTTTTATAAACGCTGATAATCTTGAACTCTCTCGTACTAAGACGATTAAATTGGAAATGGAGTGGAGTGATACCATGAGAATCTTCACTTCGAGTCATATTTTTATTTGCTTCATACAGGGGCTTTAAAAAATGCAGATACTTTGTTCACATGAAAAAAGGAGCGGAAGTCAATTTTTTCAAATGGAACATCCTGTATATTTACACATTTTTGAGCTCTACATCCAATTTTACATTGACTTTAATCAGATAATGCTATTTTGATTTCGAACCGTTTTCGAGATAAACTGTTTCAAACAGAAACTGACGTGGTTTCCTTATATTCATCACTTATTTTTGAAATTTAACAGATTCTGTTCGATGTTCCTTCATCAGTCACAGATAATACAATGAATAAATAATGATTAAAATACTCTTCAACTTCTCTTCAAAGAATAGTTTATTAACGCTGACACATGAACTGAAAATAATTTCATGAATTAGGAAGTAAATTCAATTATCAGTGTATTTCAGAATATGTTCGAACACATCTCCACCTCTACTTAAACAAATATGTAATCTCTTCAAAAGATTTTCATGTGTAGCGCTTCTGATTAGGTTTGGAGTTAAACTATTGAAAGAAGTTCTAACTCTCGATTTCATATCTTCCATTGTTGTGACTGGGTTTGGGTAAACCATATTTTTAATGAAACCCCACACAAAATAATCTGTTGGATTGCCATCTGGTATTTTAGGAGGCCAACGAAAAGGTCCATTATTACCAATCCATCTGTCTTCAAAGATTTCAGTTAAAGCTTCGCCTACTGAACGAGAATTATGGGGTGGAGCATCATCCATTTGGTACCATACACGTTCTCTTCCTGGCCTATTATTTAAAATTATTTGAATTCCATTTCTCAGTAAATCTTCATACTTTGTTGCATTCAAATTATCATCATAAAACTCGATATAAAAAATTGACTCATTCTTTATGACACAAAATACATTAAATTGCCATTTTTCTTGAAAATCCCTTTGGCGAACGACATGATGTTGTGTCTGTTCAAAATTCCTCTTTTTATAAACTTGGGCTCATCTGTCCATATTATATTGTCAAGGAAATGTTCATCCTCTTGAGTCTTGACAAGTAACCATTCAAAGAATTCCACTCCACGAGGCAAATCAGTCTCTTTCAAATGTTGGACACAGAATTTATAGGGATGTCATTTGTATTAAATGCGATAAATTGTCACTAGGAAATAATTCTCCCTTTCAGCCTCGTGTAGAGAAGCATTTGGAAATGCATTAAAAAATTCGAAAACTGTTATGCCATTGTCATCATCATCCACTTCAGGCTTTCTACGAATGATTTTTGGACGAAAGGTTCCATTCAACCTACACTTTTGTAGTAGTCGATTTATCACATTATTATTCGGTCAAAGTTGTGGATATCTTTCATGAAATATCTGATGTCTACTAGCAATTCTATTGCACTCACCATGAATAATTAATAAATTCAAGAAATCTTCATTACTGTAACCTAATATTGAATTTTCTATTATAATTAGTATCACAATCAGTCAAACCACCAACGAAAGTTTGACGTTTCAAAATTGGATCATTTATTTCCAAAGCACTATTAAAATATTAATTTGCAATGTTGTATGGTGAGACACTCAATACCTCAATGCATAAAATTTAACATTTCTAAGTTTGACTGATTTGAGACTATTGAAAACTAAATCGAAAAGAAATTGTATTACGTGGTATAAAATAGATTTAAATCTCAAAAATAAGTGATGAATACAAGAAACCACGTCAGTTTCTGTTTCGAAAACAATTCAATTATAATCACCTATTTGATTAATTTGATAAAATATTATTTTTTTTTAAAATTTTAAAAATTATAATTTTTAAATAAAAAAAATAAAAATATAATTAATATAGTTTATATTTCAAATTCAAATACAAATTTATTGTCCAAAATTTTTAAGACCAAATATTTCTTTAATTCTTCACAACTTAAAATATTTTTATCTCGAAAACGGTTCGAAATCGAAATAGCATTATCTCGTATTAAAGTCAAATTGAAAATTGGATGTCAGAGACTCATAAATGTGTAAATATACAGGGTGTTCCATTGAAAAATTGACTTCACTCCTTTTCATGTGAACAAGAGTAATCAATTTTTAAGAAACCTGTATGATGGCAATAAAATATGACTCAAGTGATTTAGATCCTATGTATCATACTACATTTCGAACTTTGATAACGTCTTAGTACCAGAAGAGTTTCAAGATTATCAGCTGTTTATAAATACATTTTTGTAAACAAATCGAAATTAATTTATCTCTTAAACGGTAGTATGAAATAGTACATGAAGTTGTTGACAAAGTAATAGGAAATCATAATATGATATTATACACAGGGTGTTCCATTTGAAAAATCAAAGTAGTCGCTACTTTATAGTAGAAGCGGCAACGCCGCAACATCTAAAATATTTTAGGCGTGTAGATCATATTAATTTATGCATTCTGTCAAATTTCAGGTTGATATGTTGTCTGGTTTGCCAGAAACGTCTAATTAACGCTCATCGTGAAAAGCCCTGTATATATATATATATATATATATATATATATATATATATATATATAACCAGAGATTGACTGCAACCTCAGGTTCTGAAAATAATAATTTATATATATATATATATATATATATATATATATAATATTAAATTTATTTTACCTGTTGCGAAATATCTTAAAGTTATTGCTAATCGCTCAGCTGGGTTTTTTCTCATTAGGGCGTAGTCGAAATCAACTGCTGCTAAGCTAAATAAGTTGTAACTAGCATTGTCTTATCATCCATATTTCATAGAGGATCAGATTTTATGCACTTTTTTAAACGAACTTGTCACAAGACATACTACTAAACTGAACTCTGGCCTATATGAGGCTGCAAATGTGTTGTAAATGTAAACACAGGTGCTGTGGGCTGCGAACATAAATGCAATCTTCTAAAGAACTTGCAGTTTGTAGAGCTAGCTGCAACAAAAAGACTGCCTGCGACGTGCAAGTTTATGAATGTATGTGAACACAACATGCAAGTTTTGCAGCTGCAATAACAAAACTGCGCAGCAAAAGTAGATGTGTCTGCCCTTACCTTAAGGTTTCTTTAAAACAGAATATTGCACGTATTAATCATATGCTTAATCAATCGAAAATATATAAAATTTTTGCCTGAGAACCATCCTACTACTACTTTTCAATGTAACAACAACTGATGGTGTACCCTACCCTAGCGTCACCATCAGTTAGTCTAGTGGTAGCTAATTCTTACATGGATCAGTTCTACTAAATGCACCTAAGGCGCCTTTCGTTTGGTATAGATACGTAGATGATACTTTTGTTATTTGGAAACACGAAGAGAAAGCACTAAATTGTTGTATATATTTTAGCATTAAGTTTACTATAGAAACGATAACTAATAGAAATTTATTATTTTTAGACAAATTAGGTACTAAAATAAATAATTTGTCTCTTTCTTTTAAGGTTTATTGAAATTATTGTCACTGAAAAGTGTATTCATGAACTATGAAATCATCATCCGCGTTAAAGTTTGATATAATGAAAGCTCAGTGAAGTGGGCTTAACCAATTTTTAATCCTGAATTTTCAGAAGATGAATTTAATCAATTAAAAACATCAAATAAATTATAACGGTATTAGCTCAGTTTTCCAATCAAGAAAACAGTTAAAGAACATTTAAAATCACTTAAATGTGCTTCAAATTCGCTATTACGTTCCGTAGTCCTGTTATCGTATATATCGTATACACCGGAACCAGAAAACCTTGCTTTGACAATAGACATAAAATAGTATTAATATAGTTATTATGCTTTACTAAGTAAAAACACTATATATGTATACCATATAGATTATTAACTTAACGTTTTATAACGTATATATGTATGAACGATCCTATAATAAATTATGTATCAAATGTATTTAATGTATGGCTATTTCATAAGTTGATTAGAAAATTCGAACTACAATAAATAAAACTAGTTTACGCCACTGGTTTTATTAGTTATCTTGAAATTAAACAAATTAACCTCACTTTTTGTATGGTTAACGATGGAATGAAATTTTATTTTATTAACAAAAGTTATTGCTCTAAGGTAATACTAAATGTAAATGTACTACAAACTGTTATTTAAAGGTGGTATAATGGACTATTTAACACTGAAGTAAATGGCTTAGATCTTAGACTAGAGCTTACACACATACATGGGTTTTAATATTGACACACTGCTTTCAATATATTCTATGCAGTACATTGTAGTGGTAGCTGAGGCTTTATTTAACACAGAATTGCCAATTCAACTTTCTGCTACATTTTATGACTTCATGCTATTTAAGTCAGCAGATTACCACTTGCATCGATTAAAATGGTAGTGGAAGTTAAAATAACCTACATGTAATGATTATCTCGTTACATTACAATTATAGATATGTTCAATGTCTTCTATAATAAATACTGAATATCGTTACCAGCTCATTTATGAAATTATTAACATATTTAAAGTTAGTTTGATTTCAATTAATATAACAAAAGTTACAGAATCAATGTATAATGAATAATAATATAAGTAATTAATGCACCAAAAGTAGGTACTTGGATACTTATTTTCAAAATAACTGAAGTCTTAAGTTGTATTATACTGTTCAATATCTGGTTTAAACTTTATACATAAACATTGATGCAACATACTGCTAGATCAAATAATTTCCAAAGTTATTATTTAATATCTGAACCTTTACGTACTAAATAAACACACCTTCGACTGCAACGGAAAGTTTGTAATGCATTATTAAAGATAATAAATTTCTCTTTTATATTTGAGAGACAATTTGCAAATTGTACAAACTATCACTAATTCTATAAAATTATTCATCTACTAAAATCTATCAAATAATCTCTTGCACCATCGATAAACTGTATTTCTGATGTTATTTCGTTACGTCCTTCATTTCACTAAAATGAAAATTATAATTTAGTGGAGTGACAATATGTTCTTACACGGTGTTTAAAAATTTCTTTAAATAATATTATCAATACATATTTACCTAAATTCCCATCTAAAACATCAAAAAGTTGAGGTGGATCTAGGTTAATAGAACAAATGGGCTTGAGCTCCTAATTAAGTGCTGTGACTACAATCAATATAGTGTATATGTGCTCTATACTTCAAAACTACATTAAGAAGTGTATCCATTTTACAAAATGTTAATCATTACCCATACAATTATATGTAATAAATTTTTGACATTAAAATTCATATCAAAACAGTACATTTAGGTTAACTTCGTGAAACTAAACTACTTTAGGGTTACCAAATTAATAATTTTTTATTTTCCTTTACTGATACTAATTATATTATAGTATACATATATATATATAATTTTTTTTGTCTTTAATGTGTGTGTGTGTGTGTGTGTGTGTGTGTGTGTGTGTGTGTGTGTGTGTGTGTGTGTGTGTGTGTGTGTGTGTGTGTGTGTGTGTGTGTGTGTGTGTGTTGTGTGTGTGTGTGTGTGTGTGTGTGTGTGTGTGTGTGTGTGTGTGTGTGTGTGTGTGTGTGTGTGTGTGTGTGTGTGTGTGTGTGTGTGTGTGTGTGTGTGTGTGTGTGTGTGTGTGTGTGTGTGCGTGGTTGTGTTGTGTGTGTGGTGCGTGCGTGCGTGCGTGTGCGTGTCGTGCTGCGTGTGGTGGTGCGTGTGTGTGTGTGTGTGTGTGTGTGTGTGTGTGTGTGTGTATTAGTACGTTTATTTTATAACGAGAATCTATTGAAATATGTAAACATCCAATTGACTGCAACAAGCAAACAGATCTTGAAGAAATATTTTACCAGTTAAATTTGAACACGGATGTTCTTCGTTACAATTAAATTAAAGTAGAAATATTTTTTGTGCATTAAAAGTATTAGTATTTAAAAGCATAATCAAGAAATACTAAATATATTCAGTATTCTTTAATACAATGTAATGATCTGAAGAAATTCCTAAAGATTAAAAACCCAAAAGATAAGTATTTTGTTATGTGTAATAATCGTGAAAGTTCAAAATTAATGTAAAATTAAAAAAAAATGTTCATTAAATACAAGGGGCATGTCATTTTAATAGAATTTGAGTAAAGGTTTTCTTTTAAGTAATAGTACGCAATTTCTATTGAGTTAGCCTTAAGTCGTTCTTTAGTATCACACGTGTTCTTCTAGGTTTTTCTTAAGGCTTACTTTAAATGTAAACGAAAATTGCAGACATTGCGATTTAAGTTTTTCGTTTTCGATTAAAGTAGTCAGTAGTGACTCTTTTTAAATTAGACAAAAGATAAACTTCCACAAAAAGGAATTTGTTCTTTACATTTTAATGAAAATGAATAACGTAATTTTCAAAAAATGAACTTGCGTGCAATGCTGTTCATTTTAACTAGAAATTTGATAGAGGGACAAATAATATAGGTGTTGAGGACGAAATTTTACCGCAGAACTTCTCCCAATTCTAACCAGCTTCCGAAGACAATAAGCATAAATACGTACGTGTTTTCGTTTTTTGCAGTTATCGTGGATACTAACTACTAACGTACATGACACACACACGCGCATGCACGCACGCACTCACCCACACCGCACACCCACACACCCACACACCCACACACCCACACACCCACACACCCATACACTACATCCACACTCCCACACACCCACACACCCACACGCCCTCACACCTGCACATCCGTGCGCACGCAAAGTATTCTTAACCAAAGTGGCAAATTTAAAATTTCGTCAAAAGTGTTAAAATATTTGTTAGTATGCAACTTTATCAGTTTATCACAAGAAGAATCAACCATGGCCAGCACAAGAGACAGAATTAACGTTAGCAATGTATCATGCTGTCTATAAATACACGAAAGACGACTAAAAGTTATCGTCAAAATGGACGATTGCATCATAGTTAAGGATATATGAGTTGTATGCTGGTACAAGTACGAAACTATTTACAAAAATGAGAGGAGTTGCAAAAAAATAATAATAAAATAACATCAAGGGGACATAACCTTAAAACAGTATTTATTAAAAAAATAAACATTTTGGTAATAAACTAGTTTATTAATTAAATGTGATATTGATGAAAATAAACAAACATATCGATCTTCCAACCTACAAAGTGGAAATTAAAAGAAATGAAATAATTTTGATTATAATTTTTATAAGATAACTATGCAACCTCTTCTGTTACGTTCATAATTGAAACAGGCAACATTGTAAAAACAAAAACAGTAATCTGTCAGAATGAAGTTTAAAACTTCATGTCAAATATAAATCAATAAACACAAATAAATGTAACTTAAAAAAAAATTGCAAAGCCGCCCACTTCTATAAAATATCAGTAATACAGTTTAACAATTTCCATTCATATTTAATTAATTTTTAAACTTACTTTGCCTAATATTAAGAAACCTTATAAACAGGTTATGTAAGATTAAAGTTTCTTTAAAAAATATGTCCACTTACACTTTTCGTTATAAAATTGATCGTTACTCATATATTGAAAAAAACTGTACTATCCCTTCAATTCTACCTTAAGAATTGTTTTGTCGCTAAATTACGCGTGGTATCAAAAAATTGCACAGAAAATAATTCGATATGTTTAAAGTCTATATCTAGGTATTTTTATATCTTGGAAATATGCAGCTGTTTTAGAAATATTTGATAAAAACCAAAAATTGACCCTAAAAACCCCCCTCTCGCCACTGGATTTCTCTCTAAATCTAATCAGTTCCAGGAGAAATTAAATGAGGCTAAAATACAAAATTTCAAGTACGTACGTATTATGATTCAAAAGTTATCGTGGATACTAACATACACACACGCACCAGGCACCCATGGACGTACGCATACACGTATGCACCCATGCACTCGCGCAAGCACGCACGCACCCACACACACACACGCACGCGCACACGCACACAGACACACACACATGTAAGCCTCTTTTGCTTAATTTAGAATTTATTTTACTTGCCGCGGTTCTAGCTCAAGTCGGTTTCAAAATGAAAGGGGCGTGCTTCATTACTTGGAACTGATCGCTTGTTATCAGACTATTTCATACTAATAAATAAACATAAAAGGGTTTTATACATATATTTTACCTATCTATTATACTATCTAAGTATCACACTTAGATACACACATAAACTATATAACAAAATGATATGCTCGAATAATGGAATAAAAAACATGTATTCCAAGTAAAGTAAACCATCCCCCAACCACGAATGGCCCTGGGGATTGAACTGGTCTCTTTCCGGTCAGCGGCGCTGGAGGGGAGGCCTTCAGGAACAACGAACAGCGTAGCTCTATCGTTAAGTTTGCTGTGAAAATATCATTAACAGCGTGTTTATTTTATTTTGTTTGAAATGAATAAGGCAAATTCACTAAACTAAACACTGTAGAATATTTAAATCCGGCCCTGACTGGTAGTCAGAGTAAAAACCACCTGTTTTACTACGGTAATAATAACTCAGTTTATAGGTGGCAATGTGCTTTTGACGATAAACACAAGGTGAATAGCTCGAATATACCTGTTTCTAGGTCAAATAGAAAATCAATAATTTTAAAGGGACTACTTTATACTTACATTTTATAAAGGAATCCGTATTTTAGATTATATAAATACAACTTTTTATTCTATCGTTCATGACAGAAAATTGAAATGAACTTACCCACTATTTGCAGGGCTCGAACTGGGGGGCGGGGGCGGTTTTAAGGTAACTAAGCTTTCAGGAACGTTCAGTTTTCATGAGTGTTTATCAGGTAGACAGGTTAAACTAAACGTTTCACAGGTGTAAGTATTATTAAAGAAGGACTAATTTTTTAATTCTGGGTTGTCCCGACAAAGAATGAATACGTTGTCAGGAATTCCGACAATAAGTAAAGTTTTCTTAGCCTGGGGACGGCTCTCTCGGTCTTAGCTCGTGGAAGAGACCGATGGAACTGAGAACGTCAGTAGCGCGTCTCGAGGTTCTATTGAGATCGCCGGAAGGCGGGGACCGCTTCTGGCGGTGATTCCAACTCAGGGATTGGTTGTTAAACTGGAAGGGCTATGACGTAGAAAAGCTCTTAACGTCTTTGAAACAACGCCGCAGGGGATGAATACTCATTATTCGGTGAGTTCTGCAATCTAATTAAAATTGGCTAATTAACAAATAATTAATTTAAAAAATTTTTGTAAAGGATTCATCCACACACACACGCACACGCACTCGCACACGTACACACACGCGCACAGCGCACACGCACACGCACACGTACACGCACACGCACACGCACACGCACACGCACACGCACACGCACACGCACACGCACACGCACACGCACACGCACACGCACACGCACACGTACACGACACGCACACGCACACGCACACGCACACGCACGCGCACGCGCACGCGCACACGCACACGCACACGAACACGAACACGCACACGCACACGATCACGCACACGCACACGCACACGCACACTCACACGCACACGCACACGCACACGCACACGCACACGCACACGCACACGCACACGCACACCACGCACACGCACACGCACACGCACACGCACACGCACACGCACACGCACACGCACACGCACACGCACACGCACACGCACACGCACACGCACACGCACACGCACACGCACCCACACACACACATATATCTAGAATTCATTGCCGATCTTGGCGAAACTTGGTCAAAATTCGATTTAGCGATAGTGCAAAAAAGTCGATTGGATAACCTTCTAGAGCTACACAGATGTACAGTGTGGAAATTAAGTAGCGGATAAATTGGGTAACTCCTTTAATCTGTATGATAGAGACAAAATCTAAATGGGGTGTTGCGATTTAAATTACAGGGCATACAAAAGTTCATTCAGATGTTTCCATCAATTGTTTTGATAGTTATCACATTATCAAAATTGTTTAAGTGAAAACCTATAGTTTTTTAATCTCTTTTCAACGATATGAAATTTTGAATAGATTACATAAGAAAAAATTCAAGAAAAACGGTCTTACAGTTAAAAAAGTAATGAATGAAATTAACAGACTAATCCTAGTTACCGGAGCTTTAATAACAAACAAAACCCTGTTTTTACTTTGACGGGCGATGTGCGTTTTTAATTCCCTGTGTATAGTACTACTATTTACCGTATCAATAACCTTGTTTGACCAAAATGGCATCGTTCACAGAGCAACAAAGAATTGAAGTTTTAATGATGATGTTTTTAGAGACAAATATCCTGAAATAAGCCAATCCACAGTCAACAGAATAGAACATAAATTTCAATTTTTGGAAAATCCCTCACAGTACCGTGAGGGATCTTCCAAAACTGGCCGCCCTGTGACAAAATTAACCGAAGATGTGTAGCTTAATATTTTACTGGAATTTCAAGATAATCCGCATTCAATTAGTCGAAACGCCGCTTTGGAACACAATGTGAGCAATACTTCGGTACTGAAACATTTAAAAATACAAAAATTTTATCCTTAGGCAACAATTCTGTGAGCGAATGATGGAAATATTCAATCGTGACCAAATGTTCTTGCGGCGTATAATATTTTCGGATGAAGCCTGTTTTCTATACATGGAACTATCAATAGGCAGAATGTTCGATATTGGTCTAGGGAAAATTCACACTGGATGCAGGAAGCTCATACCCAATATCCACAAAAGCTCAACGTGTGAGCAGGAATTGTCGGTGACAGAATTTTAGGGCCATACATTTTCGACGCTAACTTGACTGCGGAAGGACACCTAGACTTTCTACAATTTGAATTACTACCTTCATTAGCGATACTATTCCCGAATGAAAACGACCCCGACGTACCAAACAATAACATTTGGCTGCAACATGATGGTGCTCTGTCACACTATGCAGTAGATATGCGGCGTTATTTAGACGAAGTGTTTCTAGGAAGATGGATAGGAATGGCCGGCTAGGTCCCCTGATCTAACTCCATTAGGCTTTTTCCGTGTGGGGCCACTTACAAATCATGGTATACAAAAATCGGCCTAACAATTTAGAGGACTTTTAAGAAAGAATTCGGCATTAGTGTAGGTTAATAACGCCTAAAATGCTTCAAAACGTAGTGAATGCATTGTATAACCGTCTTGGGTATTGTCAGACGGTGCAGGGTCAACAGTTTGAACATTTAATGTAATTGTCGGAGTCTAAAAAGTATTTGTTATTAAAATCGCGATAACCAGAATTAGTCTGTTAATTTAATTCATTAATTTTTGTAACTGTAAGACTGTTTTTCTTAAATTTTTTCTTATGTAACCCATCCAAAATGTTATATCATTGAAAAGAGATTAATAAACTCTACCGAAATAAATAATATATATATATATATATATATATATATATATATATATATATATATATATATATTGATGACGTCACAAGTTTCAAAACAATTGATGGAAACATCTGAGAAAACCTTTTTCATACGCTGTAATTTAAATCGCTACGTCCTTTTAGATTTTGTCTCTATCACACAGATTAACGGAGTTACCGAATTTATCCGCTACTTAATTTCCACACTGTATGTAGGTAGGAGGGAACAAATTATAATTAAAATTATTTCATTTCTTTTAATTTAAGTTAGCATCTAGATGTCTATTAACTTCTGTCTGTCATTAAGTTTTAAACGTCTGTTTGACATAGATTATTGTTTTTCTTTTACAATGCTTCCTATTTTCGTAATGAACTTATTATAAAAGAGGTCGCATAATTACCCTAAAAATGTTATTAAAATTATATGATATCTTTTAATTTCGATTTTGTAAGTTGGAAGGTCGTGTGTTCCACGCCAGATATTTTATTTTAAACATTTATATCTAATAAACTGTGAATTTTCATCATTGAGTTCTATTTTATCCAATCGTTATATACGTAAAATATGTGGTATATTATTATACCCCTTTTTTACTAATTTTGTCAATAAAAATAGGTGGCCACCTTGACTGGTTCAGCTGGCCACTAGTAATTACTAAACCACTTTACGTAAGTAGTGTATCTATTTGAATACAAGCACCACACTAAGAGACTACCTATCCGCTGGGATGCTCGCGGCGTGTATCCTAAGAGATACGCAATGCACTATACGTCTTAAATGATTCCCAACTTTTATCATACTTTGTAGAAGGTTCTTACGGAAAGAAAAATTAAGAAAATTGGAAAATTTAAGGAAACTTAACCACTATTTAAAATTGGCGTGTTTGGCAGTTCGCGAGCCGCATGTCATTTAACAGCTGCATCGGTCGGGATTTATCGATCGAGGGTTTGTTCTTTGTGAAGTGTAGGTATCCACTAAGAAGGGTTTTCGAAATTCCACCTCTAAGGGGATGAATCGGGGGGGTTTATTTTTTTTGTGAAACTTTTTATTCTATGGGTCGATTGACTCGAAAATTGGTAAGCATACTCTTCAATTAAAATTATGAGACATGTGTATAAAAAAATTTGAATATCCCCCCACCCCCCATTCTGAGATCGCAGCATGGTTAATAAATTATAATGCTACACAACTCATTTAAGTAATTGCGAAACGGTTAGCAAACAACGTAAATAATTTTTTTATGCGAAAATCCATCTAGAGCGAGGTTGTATAACTTTTGATACCTTATGCTAGCATATTCGATTATTGTCAATATCAGATTATTACATATAACTGTTTATACCAAATTATAATGGAAATGATGTTTTTCTCTACTTTGAATACAAGACATTTGCCATAACTTGTCAGATCAGTCGTTGGTTTTAGTTGAAACATGGAATGATCATTGAAAAACTTGATTTCGACAAAGAAAGCTTCACAAATCGATTATAAATCAAATCGAAAAGCACAAACTGCTTTATAACAAATACTTTGATTTATAATAACGATTTGACGTGCGTCATTTAAGAGATCGCGTGACATGTTTAGAATTCTGGAAGTTGCTTCGATAAAAACAATATCGAAAATAATTAAAAGCTTTTTGTAAACAGTAAGGTTGGGTTAATTTTAAGGTGGATTTAGTTGACTGGTTTAAAATTTGAGTACGGATCAATTATATTGCAATTCATCTATTATTAATGAGACTACCAATCAATCTACAATGCAAAAGGCAGACATGTTTATTGCAACGGTTATAAATAAAATGGTATGAGTTGAAAACAAAAACAGACCGATGCGTAGCAGCAGAGGTTAAAATTTTTTATTCAATAGAAAAAGAAAATTTATACCGTGCGAACGAGAATGAAAACAAAGATAACAGTTCTTTTACAACTGTCTTTGACACCGAGCAATTTCGATGATAATTTTCAAGGCACACGCAAAAAGCAGATAGCTCTGAATTTTATAAGGCACTTAAAACTGTCCTGCAAGATCGCACATCACTCCTGCAAAAAGGAAACTAATATATGAGAAGTAGATCCGATTCCATGAAAGGGATTTTGCATTCTTGTAGTTTAAAATACAAATGTAATGTTTATTAATAGTGAATGGGCAAATGGACAGAACAAATTTTTCACACGATAAAAATGTAAACATTTTATAATAAATCATCAATTTAGTTGCTCAATCAACAAATAGTTAAAGAACTTGCTCTTAATCAAGTAATTTATACAACTTTCTCAAAAATGTTACTCTATACCTTTTTTATGTGGTTTATGTAAGCTGGCCCCGTGATTGATGTACGAATTTCTTTAAAATCTCAAAACTATAGTCCAGAGTGTAATATATTTATCGCTACTGTTTAAAGAATTTCAGATATAAATTTTATTAGCATCCATCTTACTGTACTGTGAGCGTGGGAACGTTCAGTATTGTCACAAATATTCTTGCCGTTTAGGAACCATCGGATTCCATCGACGCGCTTGTCATTAACTGAGATTCGTTCGGCCACATTCAAGCCGGTTCACAGAGAAGTTTCTTCTTGTTGCTTTGTTTTCTCCTGCAACTTTCATTGCGTAACCATGTTGATTATCTCTTCAAACTAAATTCAACTACCAATCATATTTTTTGTAATCCTATAACTAATGAACTTTCAATAAGATAAAATAGCGTAAAGAACAGAATTGGTTACGGCCCAACATTCTTTTAATGCATCTATCTTTCTCATCGCGGAAATCCACCGAAAAAATGTAAAACGGAAAAAAAGCTCATTCATTTTTAAACGGAAAATATTGAATTCTTTGTTTGTTTCTGGATTGCACAAGAATTCCTGTATGTCTTTATTTTTACAAGAAAATAAGTGCGATTACTTGTACAAATAGCATTGAATTGGTACGCAATTATTTTTAATTCATCTTATCTCTTGATCAAGGTTCCTTTCATGAGAAATGCTGTTCTGACCTTAACATTACTGTTATTCTTCAATAAGCTTTAAAATTTTGCATTCTTAATTTAACATCGACGGCGATTCGATTATTTATTAGAGATCAATGCGTGGTTTAATTTTACTTACTGTTTTATTTTTATATCAAGAAACTTGCAATAAGGTATAACCGTAATACATATAATACAAGAAACGTTTTAATTTAAGTATTAAAAACCATTTAAATGGATGCGTTAAAAACGTATAAGTTGAATAGAGTGGCTGTGTTAAAGGCCGAAATAGTGGCGCTCTTCATTGTATTGATATGAATGTCTCTAACATTAGGCGTTAAAATGTCGTATTAGACAAAACCTGTGTGGTACCCGACAGCATGGTTACGGTTGCCAAAATAGTGTCAATATCCGGCTACAAAACAAAAAGTTTACATTTCGTTTAAATGCAACTTTAGAAATATTCTAAAAGGTTTATTAGTCTTATGCACAAACAGAAATAGTAAAGTGTTGTTGAAAATGTTCTGCTAAACTTCTTAAATTTGATTTTATATGAATAGTTTAGTGCAATTAGAATAATTCTAATAGTGAGTCGGAACAAATTTGCTTAAAGTTGCGATTAGCAGCTTTAGTATCTTAAATAACATACTAAGAGTCCTTACCGTTTTACCAAGGAGAACATGATAAAAACCTCGTCGCCATCTTGATTGTATGTACTATTTTCGGTTTCCAATTCTAAACTCGGACTAAGCCGACAACAATAAGATATCAAAACACAAATATTTTTTAAAAACAAATATGAAGTATAACTGATATTACGAAAAACTGATCAGAGCGTACAATGCGCGGATCAAAAGTCGCGATCAATTTCTATTCCTTGCGATTTATAACACTAGAGTTGAAATGCAAATGGTATGCAGTGATAAGCGAATACCAGTCAACGGTGCAATAATTTCTGTTTATCGTTACCGGCTTACCAACTATTTTTCCGTTAACTATTAATAAAAGAAATTAACTAGTAAAATGCATAAAATATAAATAAGTAGTGACAATGGCACAAGATAACAGCAAGAGGAATGACAAACAAGGTAAGTTAAATTTTCGTCATCTTCGTGTAGTACGAGGATGTATTAATATCTAGTTGGCCTAGACCGGTTGCGTGGATAAATAAAATATTGCGTTATCATAGCAACGAGGAATAACTTATTAGAAGCGTCAGTGTAAAGTTTCACGTCAAACAGTCAAACCAGAGTTGCGCAATAAAATTAGAAGAAAAGGACGTCGACCAAAATTGTGAAAATTGAATAATTGGAGTATCAAGCCATCATCAAGTACCTGCATTTGAAGGGGTAAGTAGATTTACGATGATATGCTTAATACCTTTGGCGCTCAATATCCTTCGTATGCGACCGCGAAAAATTGGATTGCAAGCTTCAAAAGAGGTCAATTTTCCATTGAAGATAAAAACCAATCGGGAAGGCCCGTTTTTGTGTCCAATCGATGCAGTTCAAGACATGATTCTATTAGACGGTCGAACAACAAATATCTGAGGCACTTAATGTTTTATATGAACGTCGATTTTGACATGGGAAGATTTTCTGTAAAATGGATCCCCGAATGTCTGAATGTTGACTAGAAGCGTGCAAAGGTAGAAACATCGCGTTCGATATGTGCTAGGTTTGAAAAAGACGCAAACTTGTTAAGCCGTGTCGTTACTATGGATGAAACTTGGGTACATTTCTACGACCCAGAAATTTCGTGCACAAAAATCTCCTGGAAAAGTTCTACCTTCAGTTTTTGATTTTCTGGATAAGGGCAGAACCATAACTGGGAATTACTATTCGACATTACTGATCACTTCTACGAGAAAAAAATATGGGTACAAGACGCGGAAAGTTGTCCAAAAGTATTTTGTTTCTGCAGGACAATGCCTGTGCACAAAAATCTCATGTTTTCATGCAAACAATTCGTGATTTAGGATTAGAATTACTTGAACAACCCCCTTATTCACCAGATCTAGCTCCGTCCGACCATGATGTCTTTCCTCAACTGAAAAAATGCCTAAAAGGTCGTAAATTTTGTTCCAACACGAAGAGAAGATAGGAGCTGTGGAGGTCTGGTTTGTAGAGCAAGACAAACAATTTTTTTTGAAAGGCATTGCATGTTCGTTGTAAAAAATGTATCCAATTATGAGGACATTATATTTAATACTAAAATACTTTGACTTTCAAATTTTGTTTGCTGCTATAGTAAGCTAAGAATTTTTCAATACATCCTTGTAAATTAGTATCTAAACAAACTGTCATTAGTTTATTATTTAACACTAGAACGACCGGAAGGGGTCATTTGACCCCTTTTGAAATTTGCCTTTCTGTAGGACTGGTCCTATTAGTTATTAGTTTATGTGCTCTCGTGACTTTTAATATTTTTGGTTAGAGAACTTATTCCTTTAATTTAGAATTTTTATTCTGAACAGTTCCGGAAAAAAATGTAGTTATTATGTTGTCGACCGTTAGTGTTTATATGTACGAATAATGAATTCGTAGGTCATGTTTTTACCCAAACTTGGCCAGACAGTTTATATTTGGAGTACAGGTGAATTTGGAATGCAAATTTATATTGCAGTGTGTCATTTTTTTTGTATAACTATCGGAAACTCTGTTATATTTTCATATAGTACTCGTAGTCATCAGTATGATTCAAACATAAGTGTATGGATGTGTGTTTTTTGTATTATGTTGTATCGAAGTATAAGCAGTAAAAAAATATGTTGCAGTACGAATTGTGTTTTGAATCTGTTTTTTGATGCATCGCAGCAACATTGAAATACCGGTACGTCAATCGTAGCGGAGCGCAGAAGGGTGTTTCTGCAGCAAGCTGCCTCTGTCTGTGTGGGTGGCGCGGTAGGGGAATAGATTGCTGACAACAGTAAGGTATAAACTGATGGCGTGGCAGTGGGGACAGCGGCAGTAGTGTCTTTGACTGCAACGAGTGCGCACACATTGACCGACCGCAACGCGTTGTGCTTACGGGTGACCGGAGCGTGTGACTGGTATGGCTCGAAGAAGGGGGCTTACTGGGTAGAGATTTTAGAAGAATATTTATCCTACACACTCTGAAGTGGAGAATGACAATGAATATAAGGAGAGCGCAAAGAGTGACAATGATATTTCAAACGAAAGTTTTCACTGTTCTAGTAGTAGTTCTTCAAGCGACGATGATGAATATCGTACTGATTCAACTCTTAAGTGCCGTATTTTTGTATCTCGACATCACAAAGTGTTTCGTACATTTAGTTGTTAGTGTTAAATTTAGAATTTAGTCTGTCACGGTGGTAACGACATATTTCTCTCCCCATAAAGGTAAACGCACATCTTTGCGGGGCAAAAATGTGCGTGTCGACGTGCCAGTGGATAATCCGAGGAAAAATGGACGTGGAGGTGCTGCTGTCAACGATAAAGGTAAATCAAACGCACGTTTGCAATTTCCAATTATTTTACTACACAAAATCATATATTGGATTACATATACTCAATTATGAACATACTTTGCGCACTAATAAAGTATGTTTGTGTTCCAACAGCGGAATCAAGCAGGTCAGGGCCTTCTTCAAAAAAACAAAAGACTGGACTTGTACAATCAACGGATGCGCGAGGGAGACGTACACGGAGCAGTCATTCATCTTTTCGTCAAGACAACCAACAGTATGCAGAAACTGAAGATGTAGACGCTAGAAAGGAAGGTAAATAATTTCAGCTTTTAAATTTGAACGAGTCGAATAAAATATACATTTACTTACAAAAGAAATATTTTTTCCAGATGCAGTGACCAACAATTTGAACCAGCACTCTTCAGGTAGACCTGAAATTGTACAGCAACCAAAAACTCTTGGGCGGGGGCGAGGCAGGAAGTCTACCGAACAGCCTAAAAGAAACGTTGGTGATGTTGAGCTCAGCCCTGATGGAACACCTTGGACCTATGTTGAAGCTGGCAATACCTCAGGTAGGAGAGGCCAACAAAACGTTCTGAAAGAAACTTCAGGTCCAACAGGATATGCTAAGAGAAACATTGAACATGACTCCCCCGCGAGTGCATTGAGACTGTTTATTACGAATTCAATGCTGAGCATGATCAAAACATGCACTGAAGAAAAAGCTCGGTCAAAGTTGGGGGTAGACGATTAGACTATTAGCTTGGAAGAGCTTGAAGCATTTATAGCTGTATGCCACGCTCGAGGAGCTTTTGGCTCAAGAGGACACGATAAATATGGTCTATGGGATCAAGAATGGGTCCCCCATTTTTCCCCAATTTTCAGAAATCATGCGATTTATACGCTTCGACATTCGGACAACGCGTTCCAAGCGAAAAGAAGCATACAAATTCTGCCTTGCTTCAGATCTGTGGGGAAAATTCGTAGACTCCTGCCTCGCTTACTACAGGGCTACCGGAAACATGACCGTCGACGAGCTGCTATATCCCACTAGTTGTCGTTGTCCTTTTATTCAGTACATGCCAAGTAAGCCGGACAAATACGGCATCAAATTTTGGCTTTTGTGCGATGCTGAAAACAGATATGTGCTGAATGGGTCACCGTATCTCGGTAAAGATGAAGAGAGGCCAGCAAACCGTTCGCTCGGAGAACACGTAGTACTGAAGCTTTCAGAACAATACCTAGACAAGGGCCGTAACATTACCACCGACAATTTTTTTACGTCCACAAGCCTCGCGCAAAATCTGAAAAAAGAAACACAAGTTTAGTGGGTACTCTAAAACGTACTAAACGAGAAGTTCCCCTGTCAGTCAGGAAAAACAATGCATTGTACTCCACTGAACTTCTAAAATCAGGCGATAATCTGTTGACTACCTACCAGGGAAAAACGCACAAAAATGTTTTAGTTTTAAGTACTATGCACACTGGTTGTGATATTGAAAACGACACTGTAAAAAATATCACTACAATGTGACTAAAAGTGGGGTTGATGTAATTGATAAGATGTCACGAAAATACAGTGTGCGAGCTTCGACACGCAGGTGGCCTGTGCATGTATTTTACAATGTGTTAGATTTAGCCATGATTAATGCTCACACAATCTTCCAACTCGTAACAAACAAAAAAATTAAACGCAGGGACTTTATTCTGAAGATTTGTGATGAGCTAGACATTTACATTTTGTTGTTGATGTTGGTAACAAAGAAGAAGGTAACCGCAAAAAATGCCAAATACTTGTTGGTTGCAAAGGCAACAAAACCAAAGATGTTTGCAATACATGTCAAAAGAAGGTTTGTGGAAGTTGTCAGAGCAAAAGCGTTAAGTGCGCCAAATGTGATCTTGCAGAATAGGGTTTAGTTATTGTATTGTATCACCGGTAGGTCTATTCTTAACACATTATTTAATAATTTGTAAATATTTTACTACAAAAGCATCTCCATTGTGCAGAACATAAGCAACCTGAAGGAAGAAATAGGTCCTGTAAATGCAGGAATATTCAGTGATAGGCAAAAGTGTCGACGCAACTTACGTGCACACCTGCACGTAAGGCTGGATGCCCTGCTCTAAATCACTGTACGAAAAGCCTTTTTAATGTTTATGTTGTTTTCAAACAAATCAACCTGATGTAAACTTGTTTTTAATGTTCCACGTGATTACAACTGCCATTTTTTTAAACGTTGACTTCTAAAGCAGTTGACATATTTTGTATTCTCCATAAAAATACATAAAAAAATAAATAAATATCTGCGTTAGAATGATATTTACTCGTCCTTAATCAAAACTACCAATATCCTACCCACCCACACCCAGATAACAATCGATATAAACAAAAAAACAGGTAGCGGTCATTTAACCCCTCATGGTCGTTCTTATGGTAGGCCCAACACCGGTCGTTCTAGTGTTAATATATTTTCTGCCTCAACAGAAAAAGGACAACGGTCTGATGCCTGACATTGTTATTTGTTTTGATCACTTTACTAAGCAAATTTTACGAAATTAAAAAAAAAGACCTGACACAAAAACCTTTAAATTTCTTAAATCATAGTTAAGAACACTCTCGACTAAGCCAGCTTTAAAAAAAAACTAAATCAAAATCGGTTCTACCGTTTGGGAGCTAGGGTGCCACAAACAAATACACAGATACACAAATACAGCCGTTAAACTTATAACACCCTTCTTTCCTTCGCCGGGGTTAAAAATTTTTCTGGAATCACAGCTACTCTCGATTAAGTCTTAAAAAAAAACTAAAGCAAAATTGATTCATCCGTTCGGCTGCTGCGATACCACAGACTGACACACAGATACACAGATGCACACGTTTAACTTTTTTCGTCGGGGGCTTAAAAGTAAAGAAATTCCTTCATCAACAAGAAAAGATGTAATAATTTTCAAACTACTGAACAGATTTTCTTGGATCATAGCTAAGAACACTCTCAATCAAGTAACCTTTCAAACAAAAAAAAAAACTAAATCAAAATTGGTTCCTCCGTTAGACTTATAAAACCCTTCTGCTTGCTTCAAGGGTTAAAAAATGGATATTGCCAAGTCTATAACATGTAACTGAGAAATTATAACGCTGTTTTTAGAGAAAGGGGAATCCAAACTGCACTAAATATTTACCAACCTTTCAATAGCAGCAGATCAGTTAGTTTACCATCGACGTCGACTAACCTGCGAGGGCTCGATTTCAAGTCATGTTGCATATTTTGCGACAAAATTTCTGCGTCTAAAAGAGAAAAATATACGTTGGTAAATGCTATGGAAATCATGAATACTATTGTAGGCCATTGTCACAAAAGGAAAGATGTTCAGTCTTAATTGATCGGATCAGATGATAGGTACTATCCACCTATTTCGGTACAGTTCCACATAGCACCAATCAAAGATTACCTCCGTATGACCAAAGGACGATATTTTGAATTGTGATTTAGGAAAATTAAACTTGTCATTACAGAGATGAACTCATTGTGATCAAGAGAGTTCCAAATTCGACTATTTTCTGTTTTAAAGAAAACTATATCGAAACTATTCAAAAAAGTTATCATCTAAAATTTGATAGTCACAAATTAGACCTAAATCTTTCGATTGAATGAAGATCGTGCATATGGAGGCATCTAAAAAATACTGAACTTACATGTGTCATTTTTATCAGGGTTATCATGGAAGGAATTACATAACCAAAAAGGTCTTGCTGTAGCTATTTCTTTGATAGCTACAATAACACCTAGATCCTACCTACCCATTGTTTTGCTGCACGTTAGAAATCGGGTCTAAAAGCTTAACAGGCCTTCGTCCCGTTTTGGGATATTCTGCGTTCTATAGTACTATGAAACAGCAGACTCGAGCAGTAATGAATACCAGTCCATAGGAAGAATACTGTTTACATAAAAACCTGTCAACAACAAGAACGGAATGTATAACTTTGACCAACACTTTATATTAAAGCTTAATAAGATATATTATACAAGAAATTAGGTTACAAGAATTTTTGAGCAGAATATATGCCAGATATAGCATTCCGTCCATGATGCCTGGACACTCGCTCGTTCATTGAGAGTGCATTTTATTTCTTATTTAGCTTTAATACGGAATATTTTAAAAGAATTTTCACAGCATCACTAGAGAAGGCGTAGGAGCACTTCATTTAGCCGACTATGATGATACTGCACATTTAAATCTTGAACAAATTTCCATTTTGTAAAGATGCAAGATATGTGAAAAAGGCAGTAAAAGTTTTACAAGCAAGCTTTGGTGCTAGTACATAAGTCAAACAGAACTTTTTAAAAAGATGAATCTTTGCTGACCTTTGAGGATATTTTGAAATATATGTTTATAATCTAAGATAAGTGATTCATTATTTTCATTCTTCAGACAACATTCATTAGCTAAATCTGCTCATCTTTACTTACAGCAAATGCGGGAAATAAAGCGTTATGCTCCTGAAAAAGAAAACGAGACGTTTCTAAAGTTTTTACGTTCTGTAAGGTTACTGTGTAGAATTCCTTGATCACATTTAATATACTATTTAGTAAACGTTTTAAGTTACTAAAAACAATGTCTTCTGATTTTTAACATTTGGAGTAGAGCGCTATTATGTGATCCATCCAGATTGTGCAACTGAGGCGATAGCCCAGGAGCCTCAGTTGCAATACTAATGCAATACAAAAGGAACGCATTCTACTCCTAATAATATAATAAACTATTACTGCGGCTACGAGCGAAGTACTGTACTGCCGCTCAAAATATAAACATATTGCGGCTGAGAAATATCACTTCTAGTGCTTCTGTCATGAAATTTCTATAATGTTTGGAAAAAAATATTGGTATAAGATTAAGAAACAAAATTAAAAGTTACCTTGAGAGTAACTTTCAAGCCTGTCAATTAATTCAATAAAATTTTGATTTTTTTTGTAAATAAGCTATAAAACTATAAGGCAGCTTTTGAACGCTCAATTTCTAGAACCACCTTGTCGGATATAAGACCTAAAACAGTCGTTTATCGTTATTTAGCGAGTTGTTTGATAAGTAGACATAAACAATTAAAACCAAGAACAGTTTTATACAAATTACTCAACATAAGCATATTCTATATATTACAGATGGTGGCACCGGTCTGTCCCCTGAACGCATCCCTTAATCCAGTAAAACTAAATCCATCTTTTTTCTCTCAAATAACTGTAAGCTAAGGCTACTATTGATTATATAGGGTAGCAGCGAAACTTTTATCAATTAAAATTTTATTCATTTTAGTATCATGATTAAATTTATAATAAAGAATTCTAGTCAACATTAATGTATATCGCTAAACTTTTCTACACCTAATATTAGTAGATATATAGGGGGGGTTCTAGACCCAAGGTCAATCGTTACGGTAAATTTTTGCCTGTATAGTAAGGCGGGCTCTAACCCAGATGAAATTAATCGTTCCTCTAGTGGTGAAATATCTAAGCTCTTCAAATTTTCAAGGTCAAACTTTTGGCGGTCAATTTAAATTTCCAGCTCTTCAAGATCAATATTGCGGGGAAGGGGGTAAATAAAATCCTAAAAATGACGCTCTCCTGAATTTTTGAGTCAAAATTAAAATTTTTGAAAATGTGATTGCGTTTTACAAGTCTGTTTATCTATTGCATTTATTATTTTACCAAAAATATGAAATATGGCCACCTTAAACTGAATCATCCAAATTTTAAACGAACTACATTTTTTTTGTTCTACTTACAAAAACACAATTTGATAGAGAATTCACATTTTTAAAATCGATTGGGAAGAAGCAAATTTCCAAATTGCAATACACAAGAAACCGTATACTTTAATTAAACTGCAACAAGAATTCAAAGCATAATGAGCGGTAATTTTGCTTTCTGTATGGAAACATGTTACGCAGACAGTCTATGTATAGCGCTCATTCGCTTTATCACAAATAAGTCAGCATTACTTCTTGAAGTGAATCGTATATTGTCTACCAAACTATAATTTTTACGCTTTTGAATATTTCCTATAATTTGACGTATTCATTCATTATTAGAAACTCGAGACAATGAACGGAACGCAAAGATCAATAAAATGGTTACAGAGGATTTCTTATTGTTTCACTTTTAATAACGAAAAGTAAATCATAATTTAAAAAAAAACTTACCAAAAGTTTCAATTTATACGTGTTGTAATAATTCAGTACAATGTTTAACAATGATGTGCTTATCATTCAGATGAATAACCTAGAAGTATATTTAAACTAACCTATATATACAGGCTTCAGTGTTTTAGACCCTTAAAAAACTTTTTATGCAACTTTCATTATAGCTACACACTACCTAAGTTTTCTAATAATATTCAGCTCTTGTACATCGGTACCGATAGTCTCATATACTCCTTTTCAGTTCTTGAGATCTATGAATGCATTAAAGAAGATATTGATAAATTTGATACGTCCGATTATAGTCCTGACAATATCTTCGGAATTCCATTAGAAAATAAGAAAATTCTAAGCTTGATGAAAGATGAAAAGCATGTTAAAATTATGTTAAAATCTGTAGGATTGTATGCTTACACTGTTGTGTTGAAAAAGTTGTAAAAGAATCAAAGGGTTCTACCCAAATAAGTGTCAAACAGATCACGATAAATGATTATAAACATGTTTTGTTTGATGGCAACGTAATAAAGCGAGATCAATATTTTTTAAGGTTAAACTGAATAAAGCAATACTTAACACTTGCGATGATAAACGACTAGTAAATTTGAATTTCTCCGATAGTAGACCTTAGCGTTATTATAACTTTACATAGCATTTTATATAGCTCTTCTGCTTCTTTATCATTATGAGTAGTCTTGAAAACAAATTACAAGAGGAACTATGGTACAGTGGTGATCAAATCTACAGAAAGTACCGGAAGATTTCTTTGATGGGGTAGTGCTCCTCTGAACGCTATTTACTTGTACTGAATATATTACAACATATTGTTACTCCTGATGAGTGTTTTAACTGATGTGCTATAAATTCAAAGTGTACAAATGAGGTTATTATTAAGACATTTGATAAACAAATTAAATTACACAATACCATTAAAAGTTACAATCCATTAACTTTTAATTAACTAGATAGGATCTTAGATTATTTAACATGCCACTTAAAATGCATGTATACAATTTATTGTGGGGTGATAATGATTCATTAGGTATGCAGGCAACTGTTAAATATGCTTAGAAAATATTAATTCTGCTTATAAAGACACTTTATTTATTATAACTGAATGTATTGAAAAAGCAGCATATTATTCTAATTACGAGTGCCTTGAAAATTTGATTTAAGTATTATTAGAACAAAACATCAGCTATAAGTTTCAACCATGGGAAAAGGAGAAACCACAAAATTTACAGCTGGATATTAGAAAACATTCATAAAGGTGAAACAAATACAAATTTGTGCTTGGGGTGGAGTGGATTAGAGTCAGGAATATGGCCATCAAGTAATTTAAATGACAATAGAAGTACTTTAGGCTTACTGTATAACTAAAATAACATACAATTATTTTTGTTATGTGTTATATTTCATATGAAAGCTACATCCTTTGATACAAACTATTCCTACGGCTATAATAATTTATTTCACAAATTATAAGTTAAATGTACTTATAAAACAATATAGTGGTTATCGGTTCATGAACCTTCATCTAATCCCCACCACTTTGTGAATAACCTAATATTCTTGGAGCGAAGCACTTTTTCTACTAGGTACACATCGGGATACTTTGTTTTCTGTAATTCATGCTCATAAAACCCTCCCAGTGTAGGTGTTTCTTTCATATCTTCCAACATGTACGTAGTGGGGTTAGTAATGCGAACTTTCAAAATCTTAAATAATTCACTAGACCAATTGGTGCTGTCATCCACACAATATCGATCACTATTGAATTTTTTTATATGAGTGTAAGCCCCCAGCATATAATCCATCGTTACGGTATCAATTGTATCAATCAACTTATATTTACCTTGTAGGCTAAACGTCTTGTATAGAGGACACTTAATGGTTCTAATAACACGTTCCGCATTTGCAGTCTTCTTCGTGCCATAGGTGGAGTAATGATTGATTCCATAACGCTGAATTAGTTTAGTAAAATGCTCATTGTAGAATTCTTTTCCTGCATCTGTCTGCAAATTTGAAAAATTTTTGAAGATTGTTTGCATTGCCTTGGTAACTCCTAGGCCCGTTTTCGTTTTTAATCCTTTAGTCCACAAGTATTTAGAAAAATAGTTGCTAACCATTAACAGATACTTATAGCCCTCATTTTGTTTGGCATATGTGTTAAATTCTGCAAAATCTGCTTGCAAAAGGTCATCAAAATCTTTAATTATTGTTCATCTTTTTTCTTGCAGGTTTGTGTAATTTCTTGATGAGTTATAATTTAGACATGGCGCTAATTTATCTACAATTTATCTAGTTTTATATATTTTTTGCTCCAACACTAGACTAGCGTTAGAGTGTCCTTTCTGAACTGATTGTAGACAAATATCAAGGTATCCTATACTTATAACGTCACCATCTTCTTCCGGGTCCGCCAGATGACATCTTGAGGATCTATGTGATTAGAAACATTGCTGAATCTCTTATTCTTGATATCAAATTGGTTAGCATCAATCAGCTTAAACTGAGGGGTTAATTTCTTGAATTGATACTGTACATGTAAACGTCAAAATTTGTCAAGGGGCATTTTAGTTATGATATGTCGACATCAATGCATTTTCATTTATACTGTTTAAAAACGACTGGTTGATTTTTTAATGTATCCATCTTCATATAGTTCTTCTACAATTGGTATTATGTCATTTATGACACCTATGTTTCCCGCCAATTCTTCTGCCCACAATACCTCTAGATCACGAATTAGTTCATGCATATCATTCCAATATTTACATTTAATCGTCCCGTTTGTTAATTCCTTAAAAAATATAGCTCCACCACCATTAGTTGTGGGCGATGATGATAGCAAGGGTTTGACTGTTTGGCACCCTTTCTTGAATCGCCTAATGACGATGAAGTGAATCCCGGAGTCCTTTGAACTTTGCAACGGGCGTTATTTATTTCAAATTAAGAAAAAAATTTTAATTTTTTTACTCTGTCATTAAAAGAAAAAGTAATATAAGTTGAAATGTTATTGTAGAGGCTGTGTAGGTTTATTTTAAACTAAAGGAAGTGACTTTGTGAAACATATAAAGGGAATTAAATTGCAACTTGGACGTTATCTACAGACACTTGCACATTTTGTACGATAAGCATTTATATTTGACCGTGAGTTGAATGAATGTATGCAATAATAACTCATCCGAGGTTAAATACCTGTAAAGAAGAGAGATCTTGTGCGACTCCGGACGAAATTTGTTTCAAAAAGCGGAAATTAAGCAAATTTGATTTTGTTAAAGAAGCTCCTATGCAATTAGGGACCAAGTTTGTTAATAAAGCGTAAGTTAGTGAACTTTAGTGTGATAACAAGAATTTATCTACTTAGTGAAGGTAGATTAGTGTTTGTATATATACGCGAAATAGAGTGCTGCTAAAACAATTCCAGTGAAGTGCTGACCTGTAATTGCATAAATAAAAGAGATACCGTAACAACAATATTGGGAATAAACATTAATTTTGCTTTCGTCGTTTATATCAAGTTGCTTTCGTTGTTATAACATCGCTCTAGTTGTTAACGGCTAATGTGGTCGTGAAAGAAAAAAAACAATTACTCATGTATTGTTAATGAGACGCTTTCCACAACGTTGTTGGGAGTTTATATGCGAATTTCATATCTACTTGTGAATGAAACCTGCGTTAATTCGACTGAGAAGAACGCTACCCACTGATTTACGTAAAGACTCGACATTAACATTACAGTCTAAACCCCTAGATAACAATTCGTACACCAATTCAGTCTTCATAGGACGATTTACATCAAAACGAAGTGTGACAGCCATCTTTGTAAGAGAAGAGAGAGTATATAAATAATTCAGAAGCGAAGAAAAGTGATAGATCAAATATTATAACCCGTTGGTATGTTGGTGCCAAATTTTACAGTAAGCTAAAGAAAAATTTTTAAGTTAAGCAAAAGAACAAAATTGTTTAAGTGAAGCTAAAATTTTATCGTATTCCAAAACTCGGCCCCACGTTGGACGCTAAAATTATGCCACACTGCATAAAACGGGAGAAATGAGTGAGCTTGGCTAAAACTCAATCAAACGGTCCCAAGACCGCAGAGCACTCGGATTTCATAGGTGTTTTGGAGGTATCGATAAAATAGTTTTGAATTAGAATCTAGTTAGTGAGAAAAGAACCCAAATAGGCGCCACAAGCTTTAAAAGAAAGAAGGAAAAGAAAATAGGTTCTTATTCCTTGAAAGAGGGAGAGCGCCTGTAAAGCTTGAAACAGGGAGTAATAGGAATAATAATTAAGTGACAATTCCCTCAACAAACGTAAATTAATTTTTTTCTTTAAATTCCCAATCAAGGAGGCAATAAGCCAAACGTTATTGTATAGCTATATAAATATATGAATAATAAATGAAATGAATGATACACAGTATATATGTTATCCCCAAAACCACAAAAAAGTATAAGTTAAAGTGAGCTTGACGAGGGCAAGTCGTGAGCTTGTACATACGCCCACAGTAATTTATTATTTGTAATTATAATACCAAAAACAACACTACCCCTTCCAGCCGACGCAAGATCTTACGTACAAGATCTTAGCCTGAAAACGCCAATTTAATAAACCTATTAAATCAGTTTTGTAGGAAATTAAAATTATAATAAACATATGGGGATAAATACGTGATGTTCCATTTAAAATAAGGAAGTTAATTGGCTTTAATGTTGGTCAAAATAGTAACTGAGTTTTCATACATCCAGTATAAATTTGTGATAATAACTTCGGTGGATTTTAAAGTTTGATGCTTTCAGTAAACAATGAAAAACATTTGAAAAATCCTCGAGTACGTAGAACAGAAAGTTCTTTAAATTTCGATCTACATACTCACAAATAATGAAATATCTCAGGTGGAGTTAGGTATAGGGACTATAACAGTAAGTGACCTTTATTTAGTCCACAGAATCGAAATATGCCATCATATATAGGGTGTTCCATTTAAATTTTCATAACTTTGATGCGTAAAATTTTATGGACCACTCTGCATATTCGAAAATAATTTTAAACGTGCTCCTAATGAACCTACACGATAATTAAAAAAGATTTCAAAAATATTTTACCATATCTCGTATACAAACCGACGGAGCTTAGATGCCTCACTCTGTATATATATATATATATATATATATATATATATATATATATATATATATATATATATGTATATTAACAACTTCTCTAAAATCATTTTCGGTGCTGGTATACACCGTTAAATCATCAGCATATGCGGATAATACTAATTTACGACGACTCAGCGGTAATTTGAGACCACTTAACTTGTTACGTAAATTTTGAAGAAATGGTTCTATAGTAAGTACGTAGAGAAGACCTGATATTGTGCATCCCTATCTGATACCACTCATTGTTTAAAAACTGAACAAAACCTTTTGATTGAATTGTCTCAATACAATTGGAAAAGCTTGTTCAGTCCACTTAATTTTTCTCGAATAAAAATAATATTTGCAAATGCGCACCACATAAATAGTAGTAAAAATTAATTATCCCCAAAATGGAGGTTGTACATGAACTCTGTATGGCACAATTTAACAAAATTATTCAAAGTGTTGATTGTTGAGATAAATATTGAAGAATGGTTTAATTAACATATAGCAGTTCTACATGAGAGAAATTGTATTAAAATTAGCTGAAGTAGGATATCAAGCTGCCACCGAACTTACGCTACAAGTAACATGTTTAACAAATACTCGTTGAGAGAATTAATATAAATGTATTTAATTTCGTTGTAGGCGATCGTAATCTGCTGAAGGCAATTTACACATCCTATAGAAGAAAAGAGCTGACCTGTGTTTGCGAAGGTTTATGCGTTAGTCAAGGTAGCCAGGATTTCACTAGTTTCAATACAGGTGTAACCTCAACGATCACGCAATGACGTTAGACACTGCAGACCGCAGTATATCAGCAGTGCAATCCAAAAAAATAAACCAGAGAGATCCAGAACGGGTAATCTGGTTACATCAATAAAGACAAAACCAAATGTAAACAGAAACTTTGATGTAATCGTAACGGTAAAGTTATATGGAAACTTAAATACTAAAACAAATGTAATTAGAACGTTTATTCTGTTAGAATTTACCTCTATCGAATGCGAGCGTTATTGTAAATGTCTTAACCACTTGGTTACATCTATTTTTTTGAAGAAGTAATATGAAATTCTGTTGTGTTTGAAACCTGAAAGAGAAGTTCTAATCACAACGAGGTTAACGAGATCTGATATGGGTTACCGAAAATGAGTGGATAGAGTGAAATATTTCTGTTACATCCGCCTTTAATAGCGATTATATCACATCTATACAACAAAACAATACTGTATTGTAAAAATTTTCCAAACAAAATTATGCTTAACATCTACGAAATAGAAACACGAAAATTTTCTAGAAGTTTCAATCGTTCCACACCAATGGCGGTTTTGAAAAGAAAGCCTACGCCTCAAGAAACAATTGTACAACTTGAAAAATATTCCTATTAATCATTTTTGCCACAATAGCATTTTATGTATTGTTAACAGAATAAACCGTTATGTATACAGTGTATATATTAAGAAACAGCAAAATAACAGATCCCAGTACATCTCAGAGATGGCGCTATAAGTATTAATTGAAACTAATTTTTTGTAAATGGTAAAAACTACAGAAAGCTTTAATACGTTAAACTAACGGAAATAAAAACCAGTAAACTTTTGAAATACAACGGTGAATACGAGAGAGAAATCATTTTCGTATAATGTAGAAACGTATACGTCATAAAAGAAAATCATATGTGAAGTAGCAATTAGGTCCACCAAAGTCCATTAATTCGCCCTTTTGATTAGTCAAGTTAATTGTTATATTACTAATCATGTCGGTGTTTATTGAGGATTTTAGATTTTAGATAATCACTAATTTCATCTAACTCATATGCACCGTGTGGAACAGTAATCACTTGCAAATGAGATGGATCCTAAAATAAAATCTATCGTTGCCTATATAAATGTTTCTAATGCTGCTGCAATTGTAAAATCCAATCAATCCGATAAAGTATTTCTTCCCAAATTTGTAGTTAGCTGTGCTACCAACACCTTCTAAACTTAATTTTATTGACATAACTGAGAAAATGTGAGGTTGTATCGATTATTTATATTAAAGTTATATGCATTGGTGTCCGAAAATAACAGTATTAAATTCTTGATCTTGGTTGCAATTACATATAATAAGTTTCACATCCCCGAGAGTAGTTAATAACTTCGATTGATGATCGAAGATTACTGTACCTTTTTACCTCGCTTTTTGTAACAATCCCAATGCGTACCTGGCCCACTTAGGCTATTCCTCAAAAATATTCCTAAAGTAGGGTACATTTTTGGTGTATATCTTTAAATAAATATCTGTTAACGGTTTTTAGGGTAATCTATTCAGTTTTTTGGAAACAGTTTTAAGTATAACGCACAACCAGCAGATGTGTATGGTGTTAAGTAAAGTTCGCCTTTCTTATTCACTGAACCTATAGCGATAGATTTCATCATGCGATTATGGCACGATGTCTCTTCTTGCAATTTTTTGGCATTTTTCTTTTATTTCTTTTATTTTCCATCTTGTAGGTTGGAAGGATATTTAGATTCCCAGAGAGTAAACTAAGATTCAAACGTTTTTCTGGAGAATAATCGGAAGATGCCATTTTCACCACCATTTTCGACCAAAACGGCGTGTGTGCGTGCGTGTGTGTGTGTGTGTATTATATATATATATATATATATATATATATATATATATATATATATATATATATATATATATATATATATATATATATATATATATATATATATATATATATATACAGGGTGAGGCATTTAAGTTCCTAATTTGTATACGAGAAATGGTAAAATATTTTTGAAATCTTTTTTATTATCGTGTAGGTTCATTAGGAGCACGTTTTAAAATTATTTTCGAATATGCAGGGTGGTCCATAAAAATTTTACGCATCAAAGTTATGAAAATTTAAATGGAACACCCTATATATTATGGCATATTTCGATTCTGTGGACTAAATAAAGGTCACTTACTGTTATAGTCCCTATACCTAACTCCACCTGTTGCCGAGATATTTCATTATTTGTGAGTATGTAGATCAAAATTCAAAAGAACTTTCTGTTTTACGTACTCGAGGATTTTTTTTCAAATGTTTTTCATTGTTTACTGAAAGCATCAAACTTTAAAATCCACCGAAGTTATTATCACAAATTTATACTGGGTGTATAAAAACTCAGTTACTATTTTGACCAACATTAAAGCCAATTAACTTCCTTATTTTAAATGGAACATCACGTATTTATCCCCATATGTTTATTATAATTTTAATTCCCTACAAAACTGTATTGGGGTTCCCTATACCTATCTCTTACAGATTTTTTGTAATTTAGGATTTTCTAATTTAATCATTAATTTTTGTCATTTTTTACTCGATTTTTTATGAGCAGGTTTTGATGAAAAGCTTTTATTGCTCGAGATAATCCAACCTTTTGACTGGGCTTTCCTTGACAATGACTGAAAGACGTTAATAACTGGGTAAATAGAAAAAACATTGTTTTATTGAACAAACACAGCCTATCAGGATACATTTGTACGTGAACCCTAGATGCTGGCAAGCAATTATCATTGTATTTCCCAATTACTAAGATCATGTCGCACTTTTCAATTCGAGAATAGCAAGTCATTTTAAATAGTAGGTTACCACCTAATAAAACTTATTCTCAAAGTTGATTAGTTAAAATGATTTAACTTTAACACGAACTATCACTTTTCAATACATTCGTTTATTTTATGTGACAGTAAGACCGTCAAAGCCTGCTTTTCAAGAACAAATTGCATGAAATTATTATTGGAATAGAAAATCCTAAATTACAAAAAATCTGTAAGAGATAAGTATAAGGAACCCAAATACAGTTTTGTAGGGAATAAAATTAGAATAAAAATATGGTGATAAATACGGGGTGTTCCATTTAAAATAAGGAAGTTAATTGGCTTTAATGTTGGTCAAAATAGTAATTGAGTTTTCATACATCCAGTATAAATTGTAAAGAACCAGCGTCCTGTACATATGTGTTTTAGAATAAATTAGGTGCGGACCATCCTGTATGTAAGATTTCATAAGTTTACGCGATATTGCACAACAAATAATTTATTCATCACCGCTGACGTGTATTTCTAAGAAACCGTAAGTTTCTGCACGTCAGAACGATTTTAACCAATCGCATAACGGCATCCCCCGCACGGTAGCCGCGAAACCGCCCACAGATGCACCTTTATAAACTCGCGACGCGCATAATAAAAGAGAGATGAATCTCAGTAGATTCAAGTCAAGCCGTTCCAGAAACCAGTAGCCGCAGCCGCACCGTTTGCTTAGTGTAAGCACCGACCTGTTGTTCACCGACGAAGAGTCCTTCGCGATCGGGCGAGAACGCACACGCGACGCACCGGGCAACCTAAAGTTCAATTCTGTACTGCTATTGATAGACACGTAAGTTGTAAAGTTATACAATCTCACAATTTACACTCAAACACTACAGACCGTAAATAATTCCGGGCTGAGCTCCAGGAGTTATACCACATACACCTAGAGTAACGCAGGGTAGCCCCTGACGGAACTCGCCAATCAAAGTACACCTAGAGGAACGCAGGTAGCCCCGACGTATCTTACAAAGTACCTGAGGGTGAAGGGTTGTTACAGGGCTGTAAAGACCTACGACCTTTCTCTTAGTATATCCAGTAAAGACAGGCCATCGCCTACGTCTTCTGCGCATTACTGAAATCCGCTCGAAACTTATACACTACCTACGACAAACACAATAGCCGTACACGGTGTCTTAGATCGCAGAAGAGTACCTCCATAACCTGTTGTATAAATTTGTAGATAAATTGGTAGTCACTATAACCATCGTAAATACCTGGTGCACGAACGTTTGTAAATAAATTAGAGAGTACGTAGATTTTCTATCTTTACGTAAACCGATTAGAGTAGTTTTAATATTAAATATTTTGTTCCCTTGATTAATTATAAATAATTAAACTTAGTATAGAGATCGGTAATTAATTTAGTTAGATAAATAATCTAATTGCCAAATTAAACCGGTAATAATTAAAGAAAGACCGTCCGAGATCTCGCGTTTGCAGACGCGCATTCGCGTGTATTATTTCCGAGGAGTAGGACATCCTTGCTTCAGCGCTCCAGAGTTACTAACATATAAGCACGATATCGATTTTCTCAACGATTCGAGTTCATTGCGCTGGCGCTCGATCAACCATTGCATCAAGGATAACGCTGCGCTACTGTACATGCAGGACCGTAACCTAAACTTTGCCTCTTAGGTAAGGAATAGATTAAAAGACTATCTTTTGTTCACAGAAGCGACTTCGCACCCAGTGACGCCAGGACCCGGACCAGGGAGTTCTTACATACATATTTTGTTAGTTACCGTTTATTTTGTTTATTGTAAATATTTGTTTAATATACGTGTTAAAAATGCTTTACGGATTTTATTTAAGGTTACAGTGTTAAGCCCATCCAGTACTTACTACGAACCACACCCCGTTTATAAAATAAACCCGATTGCGCAAAGCCGAGGCAAAATAAAACCGCGTTGGGTTACCAAACCAGAAGGACGCATTATAAATATAAGTATAGAACCCTAAAAGTAGGGGCGCATTACAAAATTTGTGATAATAACTTCGGTGGATTTTAAAGTTTGATGCTTTCAGTAAACAATGAAAAACATTTGAAAAAAAATCCTCGAGTACGTAAAACAGAAAGTTCTTTTAAATTTCGATCTACATACTCACAAATAATGAAATATCTCAGGTGGAGTTAGGTATAGGGACTATAACAGTAAGTGACCTTTATTTAGTCCACAGAATCGAAATATGCCATCATATATAGGGTGTTCCATTTAAATTTTCATAACTTTGATGCGTAAAATTTTTATGGACCACTCTGCATATTCGAAAATAATTTTTAAACGTACTCCTAATGAACCTACACGATAATTAAAAAAAAAGATTTCAAAAATATTTTACCATTTCTCGTATACAAACCGACGGAGCTTATATGCCTCACCCTGTATATATATATATATATATATATATATATATATATATATATATATATATATATATATATATATATATATATTATATTAACAACTTCTCTAAAATCATTTTCGGTGCTGGTATACACCGTTAAATCATCAGCATATGCGGATAATACTAATTTACGACGACTCAGCGGTAATTTGAGACCACTTAACTTGTTACGTAAATTTTGAAGAAATGGTTCTATAGTAAGTACGTAGAGAAGACCCGATATTGTGCATCCCTATCTGATACCACTCATTAATGAGATGTTTGGTGTTAGCTTATTTCTAATTCGCGCAACTACTAATGCCTCATTGTATAGTAACTTAATACTTGTAATAAAGTTATCCTCAAACCCAATTTTTTCTAAAACTTGAATTTGGTATCTTTCACTAACTTTGTCAAATGCTTGTTCTTTATCCAAAGTTAGGACAGCTAAATTTTGGTTTTCACTATTTGCCATCATGTGATCAGAAAATGTAAGAAGAATAGATGTGTTAAGGATCACGTTCAAATTTTGTTTATTGCAATAAACTATCAATACGAGATGAAGAATTTTGTTATAAAACGTATGTCCTGGAATAGCCGGGTGTTTAGACCTATACATATCTTGTAGATCATATCGAGTGATCATCCTTTGAAGAAGAGCGACAGCTTCAACATTTCTTTCTTGCGACTTTAACCTATACATCGCAATATCCATTGTGCAATTAAAGCCACCTCCGATAACAACTATTATTATATATATATATATATATATATATATATATATATTATATATATATGCATATATATATATATATATATATATATATATATATATATATATATATATATATATATACATATTATTTCTTTGAGTTGTTGCATTGCTAAGTTTAATGTATTATGAGGAAGATATATGTTATAGCATACAAAAGATTGAAAAGATAAGTATAGAAGCTGGGGTTTAAAGGACATCGATTACTGTCAATGTTTGTTTCTTGTAGTAGTAGTAAGTCTATATAGTTCGAGCATTGTTCACCATTTACGTATACTACGAATACTTTTAATATTTAGTGTTGCGACATTGAATGTTTATACTTTTCAAAAGAAATCTCTTCGTTCTCAGAGTCTGAATAAGTTGTTTCATAAAGTCTATTAGACGGGGAATGTCGTTAGTAAAAGTTTTTGCAATAGTCATTGGATTGTCGCTTCCTTTGCACTCTGCCATTAAATCTTTGAATTCCTGGAATGTTAAAGGCGGCACTGATTTTTCGAAAAAGAAATTTTTAACATTGAGTAAGGCATCAGAGGGGTCCGGTTCACAAGCCTTTCCTTTTGTGGTTGTCATTTTGTTCTGTTTAGGGATAGCATCATTTCCGATTGAGAGTATTGACAGTCATCACTACCACCATCAATTGATGAATTTGATGCGAGTCGTTTGAGTCGCTTGAACATAAATTATATTCAATGCACATAATTTCTACATTTTTAATTCCTGATGGTTGCGGTTCTAGCGGTGAAGCATTTTCTCCATTTATTTCCGACATAGGTATAGTTCCCGACGTTACTTGCAATCTTGGTGACTCGGAATGTGATACTGTAGAATTGTCGTCTTGGGTTTGCTTTAAATGATCATTATCTAATTCAGTTTGTGTGTTTAAAATGTCCATTACGTTGGGACAATTATTTTCAATGTGTCCTACATTTTTGCATTGGAAATACCGTAGCTCATCTGTTGCAAGTAAAATTCTAAATTTTTCGTCTTCAAAATTAAACTGTATTGTTTCAGGTAAAATATCATTTTCATCTAGCACAAGAAAAACTTACCTTCTAAAATTTAATACATGTTTGTATTCATTTACACCAACAAAAGTTACCTGATTTTTTAATGTATTCATGTGGGATGCACGGTGACACATTAGACAAAATGATTCTTTTTGCAGGTGTAATTAATCTCATAACGTCTAATAACTTTTCTTGAATGATAATACTATTAGAATCAGTCATTAATTTGTCAACAATTACTTTGGAATTTAAATAAATGCATATTCTATTATTTGACAGGTGCGATGCAAAACGAATATTGTTTGGCCCTACTGCTTTTCCTACTTGTACAATATATTCTGCCAGTTTAATCCCTTCTAAAGCGTTTACCATTACAGCTTGATCTTTTTTCGGAAACGCAAAAACTTTTTTTAATGCATTAGCAAACGAAGTAGTAGCCGGTGAGTTTTCTTTATTGATAACATTTGTATTAATAACATTACGTTCTACGTCAATACCTGTATGAGAGGCATTGATAACCAGCTGAGCGCTGACCTCCCTGTTATCAGAAAGGTTAACACTTGAATTTACATTCATTATTTATTTATATTTTATGAATTAAATTAATAAGTCAATAAACAGAAAATTAAAATTGTACTCGCGTCACAAACAAAGCAAAACTTAATTTCTCTAAACTAATAAAAACACTATCACTATCAACTAAATTGATTAACAACTATATAAATGTTTAATCACATAGCTCTTTGGAAACGCGTCCACACTGATCGAAGTATACTCTGCGCGTGTGTGTGTGCGTGTGCGTGTACGTGTGCGTGCCGTGTGCATGTGCATGTACGTATGCGTGTGCGTGTGCGTGTACGTGTGCGTGTCGTGTGCGTGTGCATGTGCGTGTGCGTGTACGTTGCGTGTGCGTGTCGTGTGCGTGTGCGTGTGCGTGTCGTGCGTGTGTGTGTTCGTGTGCGTGTACGTGTGCGTGCGTGTGCGTGTGCGTGTGCGTGTGCGTGTGCGTGTGCGTGTGCGTGTGCGTGTGCGTGTGCGTGTGCGTGTGCGTGTGCGTGTGCGTGTGCGTGTGCGTGGTGCGTGCGCGTGCGTGTGCGTGTGCGTGTGCGTGTGCGTGTGCGTGTGCGTGTGCGTGTGCGTGTGCGTGTGCGTGTGCGCGTGCGTGTGAGTATGCGTGTGCGTGCGCGTGCGTGCGCGTGTGCGTGTGTGAGCGTATGTGCGCGTGTGAGTGCGGCTGCGATTGAGAGTACGCGTATGCGCCCACGTGTGCTTGCGCGTGCGATGTTCTTAATATGTAAATAACGATTAATTTTATAAGTAAAGGTGTAGACATATTTTTTAAAGAAAATTTAATTTTACATAACCTTTAAAAGTTAAAGAAATATGAATGTAAACGGTTAAACTGTATTATTGGTATCTTATAGAAGCGAGCGGCTTTGGATTTTTATTAAGTTATCACGTATTTATGTCTATTATTCTCTATCTGACCTGACATGAAGTTGTTAACGTCATTCTGGCATAGATTATTGTTTTTGTTTTCACACTGTTGCCTGCTTTCGTTATGAACGTATAAAAAGGAGGTTGCATAGTTATCCTCTAAAAAAATTATAATTAAAATTACTTCATTTCTTTTAAATTTTAAAGTTAGCACCTAGATGTCTATTAACCTCCGTCTGACAGCATCACCACCGTTTACATCCAACACTAATAATTGAGCTTTTTAAATTACTTGTTTTGAAATAACAAATGTAGTAATTATATAATGCATCCCCCATTAAGTGAGTCATATTTCTAATTTACGTATAACTAGTTTCCAGAGTGGCGTTAATGCAACATGATTTTTTTTAACTTTCGCGTTCGTCTGTCACCATCGACCAATTCAGCTTCGGCCCGTGCAACTTCGATTGTCCGCCATGCAGACTAAGATCTTTTTTAGAGACCTTAACCAAATGTTGACTCTTAGCCGTTATCTCAATTCAGGAAAACGTGTTTCAAATTAATATATAAACTAGATAATAGTGTAATGAGTACTTTCTAAACTTTTCTTGGAATTTCGAACGATCCTCGCTGTTCTGTACAATAAGGTATTATCAGCTTCAGTAAAGATGATGTTTGTATTAATTCAATCTCAAACACTGTATACGTAACTACCAAAGATAGAGCTGTCGCTTCATTTCTTAATAAATCAAATGCTAAATTGATTTATCTAAATTTAAAACAAAACCATAATAATAAAATCACAAACTGTGTTTCTGCTGAAACTTGAAAAAGATTAGATGCACGTTAACAAACATTATTTTGCTTGATAAAAAAAGCTTGCACGTTACTTAGACAAAGACATAGATATTAAATCACTTAATTTCTTTCTTTTTGTATGTATTAATAGGTCTTAATTATAATTACAAGTAGATTGATTTTAAATACATTACACGAACATAAGGAACTGAAAAGTCAAGATATTTTACAGATCTTATAGCATAGGTCTTTAATAAGTACGCCACTGACTTGTCGCTGTCAAGATTATTTATTACTCTCTGATATTCTGGTAGGTACTATAGTGCTTTCTTAACTCTTAAACAAATGTAATCAAAGAAATTGTTAAATAATTATGAATCTTGTATGTCAGTGGAAAAGCCGCTTAGAAAAACGGGTAGCAAATTTTAGTCTTTCCCACTATTATTATTAATATTGTCTTATTTTCGAAAAAACTAAACTAAGTTGTGTAGTGTAGTTGATCCATAAGAAGAAAAAAAGAAGAAAACATCATCGTGCTTAAAAGTTAAAGACGAACAAAAATTAGAACCAATACATCAAATAGGGGTGGAACATATAAATACAAAATTTATTTAAGAGCTCCTTGAACAACAAAGAGCGTCTATGGAAAACATAAGAAGAATAAAATAAAAATAAATAAACATCAATAGGAACTATACAAATATTGGACGCATAAAAAAGAAAAATTAGTAATTATCTCCACAACACCTACGATTGGATAGCAGCTTTTACTACAATATTAGGCTTAGAAATTATAAAACAAACTGCAAAATTACAAACAAATTGCAATAAATTCAATTAATACAAAAAGGATTACATGCCCATATTCCACATCTACTGCATTGGCTCAACACATAGAGAAACAGTATGGCTCAACATGGATTCAACAAACATTATTAAGCGTTAAGCTATCAGTTACAGAAAAAGGGGAAACCCATGATACTGTCAGGATGAAAACGTAAGCATTTTATTGGGCAGAAACCGTAAATTTAAAATGGCCGAATGTAAAGTACATTCCGCAGTTCTAGGTTGCAGTGAAGTTATGAAGTACTCAAATAGAAACAGTTTTTCCATTTTCCACGTGAATTCATCTTTGATAATGAAATTTAAATGTCGAGTTAATAACAAAATGAATATAGCTTCAAATGTTTAAAGTTCAGTAAATTAAACTAGGCAAATTTCTGTAATGCCTATGTCTTGAAACTTCAGCAACTGTTTCAGTAAGACCAAAGAGATTTTATTTTACCTACTTTCAAAAATGCTACCCCATGTCGAATAACTTTAACGATTTTGCCAATTTTATATTATTACGTTATGTTGCACTTTAATAAATTTTAGGCAGTAAAAGAATTTATACCTACACTGGTGTTAACAATTTTATGTATAGCTCCGCAACATTGTATATATTTTTGCCCCAATATACTAGTGTTTATGGTTAAGTCATTTCGTTTTACATTGACATTTAGAATACACTTCCCCCTCTTTTTTTTCAGCTATGTAAACATAAACAATTAAAACCAATAACCCCCTTTTCTGCAAGTTAATCAATGTCATATACCTAACTTCAACGGATTTCAACATTTTTTAAATTTTCGGTAGAAAAGGACACTTGCAGACATTACAATATATGCCTTTTACTATATTGCTTTTAGCAACAGCTGGTTGTCATCGATCTGACAGGGAGTTTGGTCGCTATCAAAGGCGCCATGCTTACTACTTTTCACATAAATCATATGAGCAAGCTGATGGCAGTAGCACAGTGATTTCAAATTATTTGACTTTTACGATTTGACAAGTTTAAATATTCAGGTAATCGTCTTTAAATCCATAATAACTACAGCCTATCTGTTAGGGCATTGTTATGATTTCTTAATAAAAAACTTAAAATGTTAGATTATGTATATTTTGTAATTGTTTATTTTGTGATCAATAAAACATTAAGGATACTGTCTTTTTTCATGGTCGTAGGAAAAATAGTGTACACTAATCTCGCACGAAAGTGTCCATCCTGTACTCGCGGGATTCTCACACTCGGGCTAGCACCTTCGTGTGAAAATTCCCGCTTTTGCGATGTTTACCACTTTCGTAGCTCGTTATGTAATATACTATATCGAAACCGACAGTTTTAACATACAGTCAAACTCACATAAGACGAGCACGGATAAAACGAGATTCTGGATATAACGAGCATTTCGTAGTTAAATGATTGAAATTGTATTAGTTTACGTACTAATTTTTCTCGCTTATTACGTTCACGTTTCACGGTAAAGACGAGCAAATTTCAAATTTTAGTAGTTATATATATATATATATATATATATATATATATATATATATATATATACATATATACATATATACTAAAAACCGTTTCAAGTAAATATTTGTTAAGAATTTTTGGGATTTCCGTAATTACGTTTCACAGAAGAGATGGACTCATCTTAAAAAACTTAAAATAGATTAAAAGAGATTACCTACTGCTTAGAATTCCCTTATGCCTTCCGGCTTACCAATTGTACACATTGTACCTGTTTTACAAATGAATGCAAGGTACATGTGTATGTAGTTTCTGGTCAGTTGTTACTTTTGCAGCAAGACGTGAGGTTGAAAAATGGCTTCAATAAAACGCAAATCACTTTCAATTCTCGAGAAAGTTGAGATAATTCGGGAATAAGAAAATGGTGCAAAAAATTCCGCGACGTGCAAAAATTATGGTTTACCATCATCTACCGTGTCAACGTTGTGGAAAAACAGAAAAACTACACTTGCAGCGTTCGGAAACAATTTAACTGACGTGAAAAAATTAAAAAAAGTGTACTAGAGATGATATTGATAAAGCGCTAATTGTGTGGTTTAAAAACCAAAGAAGTGCCGGTTTACCCATTAATGGGCCCATTTTAAAAGCGCATGCTGAGAACAATTAAATTATACAGGCTTTAAGTGTACTAATGGGTGGATTGATCGCTTTGAAAACCGCAATAAGATTGTGTATGGAAAAATAAATGGTGAAGCGAAATCAGTGGACACTAACGTTACAGGTGAGTGGTTAAAGAGTGTTTGACCGGAATTACGACGACAATTTAAAGATGAAAACACCTACAACGCCGACGAATTGTTGGTAATAGGAAAATCACGAAATCCTCGCGGTTTTAAAAATGTTAAGTGCCTACCAGTTGACTACACCTCTAACAAGAAAGCTTGGATGACATCTACAATTTTTGAAGAGGAAATTAAACAATGGGATGATAAATTACGACGTAACAATCGAAAGATTTTATTATTGGTTGATAATTGCCCAGCGCATCCTGAATTGCAAGATTTAACCAACATCACCCTTATTTTTTACCACCAAGCACTACGTTTATCCTTCAACCCATGGCCCAAGGGATTATCAGGAGTTTTAAAAATTTCTACCGTCGCTTATTAGTGTTACAGTTAATCGATCGAATGGTAAATAAACAGGATCGTAAAATAAGCGTGTTAGATGCAATTCGCCTAATGAGTGATGCGTGGAATAATGTGACCCCTACAACAATTCAGAACTGTTACAAAAAAGCTGGTTTTGTTTCTGAGGTAAATGAAAGTTTTGAAGAAGAAGACGATCTTCCTTTATCTACATGGTTAGAAAGTAGAGACATCAATAATTTTCGAAATTGCGCGTACTTAGATGACTACGTAGATATTGATGCCGATGTGATTACTTCGGGTTTAAAAACTGACGAAGAAATTATACAAGAAATTACAGAACGGGAAGCTGAAAGTGATGAAGGTGATGTAAACAGTAATGAGTGTGATAAACCCATGCCTGTTACACTCGCTAAAGCAGGCGACGCATTGGTATTATTGACGCGGTTTTTTGAAGAAAACGGTAGTAGTGAGCAAATATTTAAATCTATAAGTGTTTTAAGAGGTAGTCTCAATGATGTTAAATTTAAACCAAAACGTCAGCTAAAAATAAATGAAATTTTTAATAACTCTCCTAATGCTTAAGAGATATTCCGCTTTTTAATGCAAAATAATGTACTTTTATGCGTAATAAACAATATTTAAAAAAATGTAGTATCCTTTTTAATTTTTAGAGTTTCTCGGATATAACGTTTAACGGATATAACGAGCAAAATTAGCAGTCCCAGAGATCTCGTTTTAACCGAGTTTCACTGTATTTCCACAATTTTATGTAAACGATTACAACAAATGTTATTTTTAACTGCGCTGTCACATCATGTGGCGTACTAGTACCTAATTCGTATAAAATAATGAGATGTAGTGTCTCCTGCATAACAATATAACCAATCTGTTCCAATAAATAGAGACCACCACCGGAAGTCCGCCGAAAGCTGGTACGTGGTCCGCAAAGCAAACAAGATTAAACAAAAGGAACACAAAGCTAAATCAAAAGGTACCGAAATCATATATACAATTGGCTGTTATTTGGAAAAATATGTCCTACTATGGGAAAAGTTTGCTGCTTTTTAGTTAAAACGCTGCCAACTCTTAGCTTTCCAAACACGTTATGAAAAATAGTGTTTTTAATACACACCAAATTCCAGACATTGCATTATCCAATCTGGGGCCTTTTCCTTCTTTAATATTTGTAAACTACTTAACATATAACATAACTTGCCAGAAATTGTTTGCTGACAACTTAAAAATATTTTACTGGATTGAAAGTAATCTTGCTTTTGACACTTCAGATGGTTATCGTTAAAATACAGGAATGGTACATTTGCAATAATCTAAAGCTAATAATTTCAAAATGAAAAGTGATAACTTATACGAGAAAATCCCAACCAATACCATACCTGTCATTACAGGTAATTGATTGTTGTAACGTGGTTGGCGATTTAGGCATCCCGTTTGATTTCAAACTTAGCCTTAGCGAACACATTAATAAAATAAATAGGGACGCCACAAGAATGACTGGCTTTATCCTAAGGAAGTGTAAGAACTTCACGCAAGTATCAACTCTGACACTACTGTATTTTTAATTCGTAAAATCAAAGGTAGACTACTGTATTTTAGTATGATATCTGATTTACAGTTATCAAAAGAATGCTATAGAATCCGTACAAAGGATATTTTTAAAATTCTTATTGTTTAAGATGAAAGGTACTTGTCCTCCAATATGATTTGACCAGAATTTACTGTAATCCAGATTTGATCTACAACTCCTAGATGTAAGAAGAAAGCTATTTAGTGTACTTTTCTATACAATGTTGTAAATAACATATAACCGACACGTCTGGAGTTCTTGGTTCCACAGCGTCCTTGCCGAAATTATAACTCTTTCTATCTTCGTGTAGCTCACACTAATTTGTTACAGAAATCACCAGTTTATGTGATATATAACAATTATAACAAAATTTCATCAGAGTGCGATATTTTTTGTAAATTTGTTATCAAAGTTTAGAAAACTTGCTTTAACAAATCCATTGTAATTTTTTCCATAAGTGTTTCTTTTTTTATGCTTTGTTTGTTAGTATGAGTTTAAAATTTCTTTGTATCTTCATTACATATTATTACAAATATTCCTTGTATGTTTAGAAAATTAACTTTCTCCTTTTTTTCGTGTTTCGTGTTTCTTTTTATTTATTATATATATTTATTATTGATCCTTTCTTCGCAACACTTTATGGTTTCAAATAATAAGTTAGTAAATGTTATGGTAGATCACACTTCCATAATCAAATCTTTTTTATACATATATTTTACGCGCTGTCCTGTAATTAGAATATTTATGTTCTAGTGGGCAATAAAGATTATTATTATTACTATTATTATTTTTATTGCTTTGCGGTATCCGATGAGCCATCCATGGTGTGCTATGTAATGTTATTTATTAAATTTTTAAAACCTTACATTATTTATATCTTTTTGATCTTAAGTTTCGATAGTGTATTTTCTTGGAATTGAGAGAAACATGTATAGCTTTATAGAATTTGCATAGTTTTAGGTTTGGGCTGCCTAAAATATTCATAAAAAAGTCTATTGACGGTAACAACTTAAAGTAAGGTGTTTCTTTTATAATAATTTTCTAGGACCTGGCCCCGTCATATCCAGATTTACGTTCTCCGGCAGTCCATAGAAATCTTGACTGTTCGCTTAAAACTTTCCTGTGTTCCTGAAGGTTTAAATACCTAACGGCTTATTAGAACTTATTCTTAATAAATTTTATTTATTTTCAATAAAATAAAGTCTCATGTCTGTGTTTTGCCATTATATACCACACTCAAAGTGTTCGGAACCTGAGTAACTTGCCTCTAAAACCGTTAGTTAATTTCAAAGAACCAGTCCTGCATATATTACCTATTATCCAGATATCCAGTAAGTTTAATTCTATTAACGTTTAATCAGGAAAAACTGTAATGTTTATATAACTTAACACAACTGTTCTACTAAAAGAGCCAGTTAAGCATAAACCGCTCTAAATCACGGACGTGTAAATATTTTCAGTTCCGTGATTACCAGTTGTAAATAATGTACATTGGTGTACAACTTTTCTTCCGACGTTTCCATATAGATGGCTCTAGCGACAAGCGGTAGTTCGAAATAAATAGATCAGTGGCATTATTTAGTAAATTTGGCAATCTGTTAAATAAAAACATAACAACATTACTAGATTAGTGTTTACATTTTAAAATTATTCGCGATTAAAAGTGTCAGTTTACGAACTAATTCTCGTCATTTTGGGAAGTTTTACTTTTCTCTTTCAATATGAAAAAATCTGCTGCTGAGGCCCTTCGAATGCTCTCAAACACTTACAGTGACGCCGCTATCAGCGAACGAACGTGTCGTGAGCGGTTTCAACGCTTCAATAACAGTGACTTTCACGTCAAAGACCGGCATAGTGCTTGAAGAGGAAAATTTTTGAAGATGCAGAATTGGGAGCATTACTAGACCAAAACTCTCGTCAAAGTCAAGAATAATTGGCAGAATCATTGGAAGTGCCTCAACAAGCCATTTCAAAACGCCTCAAAGCTATGGAAATGATTCAGAAGCCAGGCATTTGGCTGCCGTACGAGTTCAAGCCTAGAGATGTTGAACGGTGCTTGTTTGCTTGTGAACTTGAAACAGAAATGGAAGGAATCTCTCCATTGCATTGTGACTGGGGATGAAAAATGGGTTTATTGCGATAACCTTAAGCGCAAAGATTCATGGGAGCTCCCCATCATGCTTCTATGTCGACAGCCAATCCGAACATGTTCGGCTCCAAGATCGTGCTGTGTAGTTGGTAGGATCAGCTTGGCGTGCTGCATTATGAGCTATTAAAAGTAAGTGAAACAGTCACAGGCTATCGGTATCAAACAAAATTGATGCGTTTGAGCCGAGCGTTGAAGGATATACGGCCGCAATACCACTAGAGATATGATAAAGTAATTTTGCTGCATGACGTTGAGATGGGAAGTTATACCATATACGGCGTATTCTCCAGATATTTCTCCCTTTGACAATCAGTTGTTCCGATTTATGGTGCACGGCCACGCTGACCAGCACTTCCGGTCTTATGAAGAAGTGAAGAATTCGATTGATTCGTAGATCACCTCAAGAGATGATGAGTTTTTCGACGCGGAATTGGTATCGTGTCCGAAAGATGGAAAAAAGTACTGAACAGCGATGGACAATACTTTGAATCGTAGAAGTGTTACTAGTTGTTTAAAATTAAATTTTCTGGTTCTGTAAAAAACGGCAGAAGCAAAGTTGTACACCTGATATAAAATTTCACAATTATTTGAACTAGTATTTCCAGGTTTATACCGTCTCTTATATTAGATTTGATCCTGTACATATTAAACGTAAGTGAATGTAAAGTATTAAATCCTAAATACGGTTAAGATCCATATAAAAGATATCAACTTGGATACTTGCTGATATGAATCAAAGATATATTTCTTTAAAAGTGTAAAAGGAGAAAAAATAAATCTTTGCGTATTCTACACGTATTGGCAGAACCGTTAATTTACTACTATTTCACCAGGACCGTATTCTGAAGTTTTAAGTAAACTTTCCTGGTACTTGGTGATAAGACAGGTATCTAATATGGGAAAGAAATCACACTCGTCTTCAAATCTGAGCAAAATGTTGTGGCAATGTACATAAGTAAGGGCAACAAAAGTAGCAGAAACACTAAAATGAATAGAAAACTAAGGTTCAAGGAGTCTTTCATTTTAAAGCGATGCTGTAGTTAGAATTAAAATATTTAATATTTTATAAAATACAATGTGATGTTACGAAGTAATTAGAGTAACTTACTAAAATCTAAACTTAATTATTGAATGGCAGAAATTTATAAATCATTTTGAACAATTTTATTCCTCTTCCTGAGTTCCCCAAACATTATGTTGAGGAATAGCAAGTTGTTCCAACACTGGGAACATGAAGTGCAAATATGAATCTAAAACAAACATCAGGACACTCACTACAATCCACACAAAGGTGTTCGGCTAGGGGTCAGAAACATTGGGAACGGCTTATCGATAGTTTAAATCGCAAAGTGCGTAACTCCATTTTCGCTAAAAAAAATTATTGCTCCATCTGGTATTGTTTGTGCAAATCTATTGACAATAAAAAGTTTAAGTCCGTGGCATCTACCGTTTTAAAATAAAACGCGACATAGCAAATTGCTTAACTCCTCGCTTGAAATTCTTGGCGGGCAAAGTTCGTAACTTCCCGACATCAGCGTAGAAATGCATTGTTGACAAGAGGTTATGTGTGTTTAATTTCTCTTAAAAACCCAAGTCAATTGAAGTTTAAATTTAGTTATTTTTGACAATTTGTGAAAGGTGTGTTTATTATTTATTATTCCTTATGATTTGTATCAAAACTTTTAGAAATAAGTTAATTAAATTCGTTATTTCTTCATGTTAGGAGATAGGCATTTTGCCCTAATAGGAAAAATTATTGTTGAAGGAGATACGAATATAGTTACTCATAACAGTAATAATTTTATCTTTTCTTTTGAAAAATCAGAAAATTTTGTAAACCAATTATTATTTTAATTTTTTTGCCATAATTATTTTCCTCATTGTTTACAGATATGGGGTGAAGAACAAACCACATTATGGTTCTTTTGAAGGTGCCACCAAAGTCAGCTGCTGGGAAAAGGTCTTTTCCAGTTAAGAAAAAAAAAAGACAAATAAGTCGACACCATCTGGATACGATCCAATATCTGCTGCTTCTCCATTTGTATTTGAAAATAACGTTGACAGTATTATAGATGATAATAAAGAAAATAGACAAACAATTATTGTTCTGTTGATGATATCGAGAAATATGCTAGAGAAACTGAAAAGATGCTTCTTGACCGCGTCTCTCAGGGCGAACCTTATATTATATTTGCATGGGATCCTTCCAAAGCAATAACAGAGGCCACTAATAGTACTGAAACCAAAAAACTTGGCGAGCAAAAACCTCTTTTTGAAGAAACAGATGAACACGTTACAAACATAATTGTCGAAGGAGAGATAGAACTGGGTATAAATAGAGCTGATCCAGGACAGAAAGAGATAGAACAAGATAATATAAATATAGCTGATATAGGACAGGAAGAGATAGAACAAGATATAAATAGATCTGATGTAGTACAAGAAGAGATAGACCAAGGTATTATAAATATAGCTGATCCATCCAGTACAGGAAGAGATAGAACAGGATAAAAATATAGCTGATCCAGTACAAGAAGGGGTAGAACAAGATATTATAAATATAGCTGATCCAGTACAGGAAGAGACAGAACATGGCATAAATAGATCTGAAGACGCAGAAGCAGAAGCAGATGAGGACCCTGATTACACAATTACCGAATAAGCTAAGGAAGAGGATGTAAGTAACTTTGATCCAGAATCTGATACTAACGAGATGCGTGAAGAGACCATTGCGGAACAGCCAAAGCGTTCAAGATCTAAAAGAAGTAAAAGAGTTATGAATAAATGGAAGAAAGAAGTCAACTACATGAGTAAAGAAAACGACTTAAACTATAAGGGAAAGAAAAAAGAAAATGGTAAATGGAATTATAATATAGAAAAGCCCGCCAAAAACATTGAAACCTCGTTGTAGCTTTAAGTTAAGTAGGGACAACAGCACCAAATTAAAATGTTGTTCCATTACCGAAAGCGCTAGAAAGGATATATCCGAAAGTCTTTGAGAGAAACTTTGGGGTGAGAAAACTTACATCAGCACACTAGTATTAGTGCAGCCTACAAAAAGGCGACGGGGTCAAGAAGAACTTTCTAGAAGACACTATCTGTAAGCGAAATTGCTATAAAGAAATGTGCTAACAGATTTAATTTAACAGATAGTAATAAGTAAATTCCGAAACAGACTTTAAATGGTACAAACTGATTGACTTTTTCGATATTTTGCCCAAACTGGAGTCCCACTACTGTAAGGCAAGTACCGCTAAACTCTATTTAGAAACAGTATCAACTAAATTTATCTCATACCAGCCTAAAAGGGACAGATGCGATATTTGCGTTGGATTTGAAACCAAAAATATTTTGGAAGAAAACTACGATTTGCATCATGTTATGAAAGATGAATTACGTCAAGTAAAATCATATGACAAAGAATACGACAGTAAAGTATTTGCTATGGATCTACAATGTGTGTTACTCTGCGCTAAGTCCAACGTAAGCTCCCTTTATTTTAAAACAAAATTAATTGTTCACAATTCCACGATATGTGACCTGCAGCGTCAACAGGGTGAGTGGTTTTTGTGGAATGAAACAGAGGGAAAGTAACAGCTAATGAATTTGCATCAATAATAGTAAATTTCCTGAAAAAGAGAATTGAAGAAAATCCGAATGATAAGAAAACTGACTTCATTGCATATAGCGATGGTTGCGCAGCCCAAAATCGAAACGCTGTGCTTTCAAATGCCCTTTTTAATCTGGCAATTGGAAAAGGCCATAGCCAAATGGAGGCTGACAGCATGCATGCTACAATAGACAGAATTATTAGGAAGATCAAAATTAATGTACCTGCTGATTACGTTTGGATATGTAGGAAGGCATGTTTGAAAAATCCCTATAATCTGCAGTATTTATCACACGATTACTTTATGAAAGTTGAGGGTAATATAAATTTGATTTCTTGAATAAGACCGGAAACATTTACAACAACTAAAAAAACTTTAGAGGATTACCATGTTTTTTATGATCAGCTGCCTTTTGCCTCATAATTCCTCGCCTCACCTCGTGTCGCGCGCAATATTTTAATAATTATTTTTAAAATGAAACAGTTTTAACATGTTTTTACTTTATGTTATTATTTTGTAGTCTTAGTAAAGTTTCTGTTCTGATAAATAAAGAAAATAGTCCAATTTATTATCAAAATATTATTACGCAAAGAGCGTATTTCCTTTATTTCTAAAAAAAGCGAGTAATAGACTTCAAGATCAATAATATCACTTCCATATCCCACCTGAGTTGACTAGGACATCATAGAGACACATTTTCTTACAAACAATTTTAGTTTTTGGATATAAATAAGTTTCTTGACTCTCTTGTAAAATTTTGTTAAATTGAGTTACGCACTTTGCGATTTACACTATCGTTATGTTACCATATTCTGTAAACTTATTTTGTAGAATTCCATTCGTTCGTTAAAAACAAATAACTTGTATTATTATAAATTATAATTAATACATTAAAAGAAATTGTACTAAATCCAATAATATTTTTGTCTTAATAATGTACTATTAATTCATATAACTAAATATTGCTGGATTTTAGTAAAGTTATAACTAGTAAGCTTTCTGTAAAACGAAATCAAAATTGTGATTTGTACAAAACTGTACAACATACTATTTTTCAAAGTTCGGATCAATTTAGTAAAAAATTATCACCTACTTTAGCAACAAATATTCAAGCTAAAAAAAGTTTAAGATTGATTACTAATAACTTTTTACAAGTTGATTCATATACCATCTGTAAATATTCAATCCTATTTTTTTGAATTTCTAATACATAACAGGACATAACGGTATGTAGTTTTAGATCTGTAAGTAATTTTCGAGATTTAATTAATAAAGTATAAAGAATGTCTGCAATTTCAGTAATTCTCGTATAAACTGATGAAATAGACAAATTCAATTTACATTTTGCATAAGGCATCTGGTTGTTTCCCTTACGAATTTTCCCCCTACCCAGTATTATTAAATTCCATCAGCTTAACTAATAAAAAAGTTCACAATTTTAAATATATTTTGAAAGTATGTGCATAACAATGTTAAGTTCTATTGGCTAAATGGTTTTGCGTTCGCTACATTGTTCAATATATAACATATTTTTATATAGATACCAATTAGATGGTTTCCTCTCATAAAAACAAAGCAATTTTACCAAAGTTCATTTATAAAGAGCACATCTCCATTGTATCAAATGTAGGTACATGATATAAAATTAAACTTTGATTTAAATAAAATTGGGTATGACTCATCAATGTAAAACTCTATAATAAATTACGCATTTTTATCTCAATCTCTCAACTACATGTATTAGAGAAGGATGGCCATAAAAACATAAATCTGCAGTACAATTCATATTAGCCCACTAAAACGTGTGTCGTAATTAAGAAGCAGCATCCGTCACTCCTGTCATTTTGAAATTATCGTTTATGCGTCTTTGCTTTACTTATAAAAAACAGTTTTTTTCAGAACTATCTACAACTTGTACAGTGAATTATCGGTAATTTGGTAACATTTTTACATATATCTATAGCGAGTCGTCGCGAGGTAAAGACGAGCTCTCGAAGGATTTTTAAAATCTGTGTAAAAATTTACAAGAGAATTATACATAAGTTTAATTTAAACAACTAACAGTATCGACGTTAATTACGACATAGTGTGGATTAGTGTTTAAACTTTTGTCTTATGTATACAGGGTGTGGCGCGAAGAGTTTTGTAAAAGCAATGGCGGATACAGTTATGTTAAAAATCTGAAGTTACGAAGCTGTAGGTTTTGGATGACGCTGAGTTCAAATATAATATTGTCCTGAATGTGGCACTTCCGGTTATACCGGAAGTAGATGTCAACTTTGTTATTTTAAATGGAACCTAATATTTTTTATTTTATTTTCGAATTCTACATGAAATTCTAGATAAAATTTGCGCACAATGTCCTACACCAAAAATGAAGTATTTTTTTATTTTATTTTCGACTTCTACATGAAATTCTAGATAAAAGTTGCGCACAATGTTCTATACCAAAAATGAAATATTTTCGAGATATTTCGATTTTTTTTAAAAATTTTGAAAAAATCCTAGTCCACAATGAATAATGATATCTCCATTAATAACGAAGCTAGTGACGTGAAATTATAACCAATAAACAACAAGCGCTTGCCCGTTAACTCAATATATCCAACTTATTGATATTTTATACAGGGTGTTTTAAACTTGGCCGCCAACATGCACAATTTAAATCATTTATAAGTTGCTTACTTTAAATAGAACACCCTGTATTTTATTACATTTTCCGCTGAATTTTTTAAGCCAATTCGTTTGGTATCAGTATTCCCTATACCTAAATCCAACCACTTTTGAGATATTTCATTATCTTAGTTAAAACATAACAACACTATTATTTCAACATTAGTAAAGGGTAGGCCATGATTTCCATTATTTAAGGTGGTATTTTGTTATTTTTTCATAAGTTATTAATTCTGAAAAGTAACCAATAGCCTGAAAGGATTATTAATTGTGGATATTATTAAAAACGTTGACTAGGTATTTTGTATTAATTTAATTAGATAACTTACAAACAAAAATAACTAAATGTAATATTAAACCAATAAAGTTTTATAATAAGTGTTCAAAATTAGCACTATCTACTTCTAAACATTTATGAATCCTTTTCATTAAGTTATGTCTTGTAATTCTGGAAATATGGTCAGGTGTTAGAGAATGAAAAGCAAGTAAGACTCTCTGCATCATATCTTCCTTTGTTGTAACAGGTTTGGAAAATACCTGATTTTTAATGTAACCCCAAATACCAAAATCTAGAGGAGCCAAATCAGGAGAGCGAGCTGGCCAACGAAACATACCCTGATTGGCAATCCATCTATCATCAAACATGTCGTAAAAATGCTGAGCAACAGGCCCAAAGTTATGAGGAGGTGCTCTATCTTGCTGATACCAAGCTGAAGCCGCTTCTCCATTTCTTAAAGTATGTAACGCTGGTCGTATGGCTTCTTCTAAAATGTGGAAATATCTTGTACCATTTAAATTTTCATCATAAAATTTTAATGCTAAAATTTTATCGTCTTTTATTGCACAAAAAACATTAAAGTCCAACTACCTTGGAAATAACATTCTCTACTAACATGTGGATTTTCATTAGACCAAAAATGGGAATTATGTCGATTAAATAATCCATTTTTGCTAAACTTTCCGTCATCACACCATATAACTCTTTTTATGAAGTTTTCATCCTCTTGGGTCTTCATTAAAAACCATTCACAGAATTCTACCCTTCGAAGAAGATCACCTGATTGTGTTGCACCAAATGATATGAAAATGGTTTCCATTTGTGTTTTTTTAAAATGCGATGAATTGTTTTCGTCGACAAAGTAAGATCTCTCTAACAATCTCTAATGGAGGCATTTGGAGAGGCCGTAAAATAACCACTGTCCACTAGTGGTTTATTTTTATTAATTTTTATCTTAAATTGACCTAACTGACGTCAGTTTTTAAGCAATCTTCTTACAATATCACCAGTTGCATTTGGTCGAGTTGGATATCTTTCTGCATAAACACGGCAAGTCCGTTCAACAATTCTATTACACTCGCCGTAAATAATAATAAGATTTAAAAAATCATCATTAGTAAATCCTACATTTTCCATTTATTTACCATGAAATACAAACTGGTAAAAAAAACTGTCAAAACAACATAAACAATTAACGTTCTAACTATCAAATCTTTGACAGCCATGGCCTACCCTTTACTAATGTTGAAATAATTAAGCGCTGTTATGTTTTAACTAAGATAATAAAATATCTCAAAAGTGGTTGATTTAGATATAGGGAATACCGATACCAAACGAATTGGCTTAAAAAAATACAGCGGAAAATGTTACGACAAAGGAAGATGTGATGCAGAGAGTCTTACTTGCTTTTAATTCTCTAACACCCGACCATATTTCCAGAATTACAAGAGATAACTTAATTAAAAGGATTCATAAATGTTTAGAAGTAGATAGTGCTAATTTTGAACACTTATTATAAAACTTTATTTGTTTTAATATTACATTTAGTTATATTTGTTTGTAAGTTATCTAATTAAATTAATACAAAATACCTAGTCAACGTTTTTAATGATATCCACAATTAATAATCCTTTCATGCTATTGGTTACTTTTCAGAATTAATAACTTATGAAAAAAAACCAAATATCAGCATGAATAAGGGAAATCATGGCCTACCCTTTACTAATGTTGAAATAATTAGGTGTTGTTATGTTTTTACTAAAATAATGAAATATCTCAAAAGTGGTTGGATTTAGGTATAGGGAATACTGATACCAAACGAATTGGCTTAAAAAAATTCAGCGGAAAATGTAGTAAAATACAGGGTGTTCTATTTCAAGTAAGCAACTTATAAATGATTTTTGCCCCATTGTACTCAAATGAGTACACTTTACAAAAACGTACTTATAGAGACATCTACATTAGAATAGTTACTGGTAGTTGCAAAAATATTTAATTTGGTATCAAAGGTGTTACAAATTTGTTTTTTGGCAATTTAGGATTGTTTGATTGTAACGAACTTTTATTTTGAATTTGATGTGTTTCTTGTAACGTGCGTTACGACCGTTGCTCTTCAAAATTAGTTAGACTTATAGTGTTGAGTGTTATTCTATCCGTTCCAAAAATTTATCAGGTGTGTATTTCATTATTTTATAACACCATTTTGAGGGTTAGTGAAATTTATGTTTATAATAGACACCATTATCTGTTGATGTACTCGTTTGAGTACAATGGGATTTTAACGTTTTTTTTTTCTATATGCATTATAGCGCTAATGGAAATGGACCCAACGCCAATAAGTTGTAAAAGTTTCTATGGAAAGCGTCACCATAATTTGTGCTCCGCATTGGACTCAGTGACTGATCTGGAAACATCTAATAATAATATTGATTTGGTGATAATTCCTCCTGATCCCGACGAGGAATCAGATATTGATGAAATTGAGCAAGACAATCTTCAAGCTGATATTTTACCGGTTGATGTTCCTGGAGAAATTGAGGTTTTCATAGATGATGACAATTATGACTCAGATGACGAGGTACCACTGGGATTGTTGTTTCAAAATCAAAAAGAACAATCCACTCAAAAAAAACAGAAGATTGATGAACACCCTCCCAGATGGACGTCGCAGAAAATTGACATTACTATGAATGGAACCACAGGCTACCTGGATCGTCAAAATAATATGGAAAAGGCTTTGAGTGGTCTAAATCCAATACAAATATTTGAGAAGTTTCTCGATCAAGAAGTGTTGCAATATATAGTTGACGAAACAAATCGTTATGCATTACAGAAGAATGATCACAACTTTGTCGTATCTGTCGACGAAGTTAGAACTTTTGTAGGCATCCTTTTATTTAGCGGATACCACCATCTGCCCAGAGAGCGATTATATTGGTGCCTCGATGAGGATTTAAATACTCAACTTGTGTCCAACTGTATGAGTCGCAATAGGTACTATAAGATAAAACAATATTTGCATCTTTGTAATAATGAGAAAATCGATAAAGCTGATAAGATGGCCAAATTGAGGCCTTTTATGAAAAAAATAAATGAAAGGTTTTTTCAGTGGGGAATATTTCATAAACAACTTTCTGTTGACGAGGCCATGGTAAAATATTTCGGCCATCATTCTTCCAAGTAGTTTATACGAGGGAAACCAGTCCGTTTTGGATTCAAGGACTGGATGCTTTGCAGCTCTTCTGGCTACTGTTATCAGCTTGACACATACTGTGGTGCAAGACCGGATAACAAAAAAACAAATATACCTCTTGGATCTAAAATTGTTTTGGAGTTGCTACAAACGGTTGAGAACCCAACAGATCATGTCGTTTATTTCGACAATTACTTTACAAGCTACTCGCTAATGAGTCAACTTCGGCAACTCGGCTTTAGAGCTACGGGAACAATCAGGGACAATCGAACAAAGCAATGCCCCTTACCCCCAACGGTAGAAATGAAGAAGAAAACACGTGGGTGTTTTTCATTCCAGTTTGATGAAGAAAATTCTCTGTTGTTTGTCAGATGGAGAGATAATAGTGTTGTAACAATGGCCACAAATTACGATAGTTGTGATCCACTCTCGAAGGTGCAAAGGTGGTCTAAAGAGAAAAAAGAGAAAATCGAAGTTCCGCAACCCCGACTATTTTCCCATTACAATGCAGGAATGGGAGGTGTTGATATTTTAGACCAAGCTGTAAACAACCTAAGAGTGACTATCCAAGGGAAAAAATGGTGGTGGCCCTTATGGACTCACATGTTGAACGTGTCCATGGTTAATGCTTGGAAGCTCCACGTGCTTTGCAACCCTGTATAAAAACAAGATTTGTTACAGTTTACTAGGAGTGTTACCAGACATTATCTAAGGAATTTTCAAAAATGGACTGCAAACCGGAGAACGCATAGCATACCACAAAGTATAATTAGAAGTGAAGCTGGACACTTTCTAGGGAAATTGGAAAAACAACTTCGTTGCCGGCAGTACCATCAAAAAGTTAGATGGGAGTGCATAAAATGCAAGGTGACTTTGTGTCTTAAAAGGGAGTACTTCATTAAATTTCACAGTTAAATTATTTGCTTTCATTTACTAAAACATTACACTTTATAATAAAGAATTTTTTGTCACTTTATCAGTTTTTAACGTTATTATCCCAGCGTACCCATTTGAGTACACCTATTTTTCTCCTAATTTAATAAAAGAAAAAGTCAAAAATTTAGCAAAGTACACATAATAGCATTACTATAATTCCAAAAACAACAATGGTTTTTTATGTTTATAAAAAAAAGTTTGTGGGCACAAATGGGTTAAATTGTGCATGTTGGCGGCTGTTTTAAAGACACTGTATGAAATATTAATTAGGTGGATACATATGGAGTTAATGGGCAAGCGCTTGTTGTTTATTGGTTACAATTTCACGTCACTAGCTTCGTTACTAATGGAGATATCGTTATTCAATGTGGACTAGGATTTTTTCAAAGTTTTTAAAAAAATCGAAATATCTCGAAAATACTTCATTTTTGGTATAGGACATTGTGCACAAATTTAATCTAGAATTTCATGTAGAATTCGAAAATAAAATAAAAAATATTAGGTTCCATTTAAAATAACCAAGTTGACGTCTATTTCCGGTATAACTGGAAGTGCCACATTCAGCACAATGTTACATTTGAACTCAGCGTCATCCAAAACCTACAGCTCCGTAATTTCAGATTTTTAACATAACTGTATCCGCCATTACTTTTAATCAAAACTCTTCTCGCCACACCCTGTATAGTGTAAATAACACTCTTCTACAATGTGCAAAATTAAAATATCCAGCCTAAAAGTTGCGGAACTGAACATTAATTAAAAAAGTTAAATATCTCAACGAAAAGGAATAAATGTGAGTTGATAAAAAAGTTAAAGGATAAATTAAACAAATCTTACATAAATATAATACAACATAATGTATCGGATAAGGAAGCTGGAACTGTTGCGTTGTATCAAAAAGCGCAAATTCAAGTATGTCGACTTTTTACAGCAAAAAGTAGCGTCACTTGAAAGGGAGATAACTGTGCTTAAAAGGAAGATTACAATTATGACTTCTAATGCAGATAAAAAGAATAAATACTGTAATAAAATTCCAACATTGAAGAAATCTAAGATAAGTCCAAAATCTATCGAGCATGTTGACATGAAATCCTGAGATAATGATAGCCATAAGAATGTAAAATTTGACCGCAAACTCAGCTCTGGTAACACTAACAAAATATTAATACTGAATAAAATTACAAGTCGCGCTAGAAAGGCCTTAATTTTGTCAGACAGTCATGGAAGGCACTGTGCTAGTGTAATTGCAGACTTAATGGGCGGAGACTACCAAGTGCAGAGTTTCTTAAAGCCAAATGAGAACTTCTAAATGGTTACAAATGAAATTAATTCACTAACCAAAGGTTTTAATAAACAATCAATAAGGTAAATAACGTTTTCGTTTATATTAACCGATTAATTAACTTATACGACTTCACTAGACACGGTTTACATATTAACTCACTTGAAAAAATAAAAATTTGTAAATTGGTAAGCACACTGATAAAGGAACATTCGACACTACATCCAATCTCGGTTAGGACTAGTTATATTAATTTTAATAACCTCAATTTCGTCGAATGCAACCCCACGTCTGACGGTGAAATGTTTTTTCCACATCAGAATCCCTTGGACAATCTCGCGTGATGAATAAAATTACCGGAATTCCTTTAATTATTTTTCCGTATATCATATCAATATGCAGTGCCTGTCTAACAAAATTGATCAACTTTCACTAGTATTAGATAAATACATGTTTGATATATTATGTCTATCCGAACATTGGCTTGATAAAAACAACTTGAAATCAGTTAACATTCCCAATTACACATTGTCTTCATATTTTTTAGAGAAAAAAAGCCCGGCGGCGTGTCGTTTTTCAACAAAAATAAAGTTGAGTGTTGTAATACGCGTGTTAAAGATTTTTGTTCGGAAATCGATGCTGAATTCTGTGCAGTAGTAGTTAAGGGATGTAAAATAGTCATTATTACAGTGTATCGTTCACCAAAAGGAAATTGTAATATGTTTTACAGAAATTAGAATTGTTATTAGATTAATGTTATGGTACTTTTAAGGCCATTATTTTATTAGGAGATTTCAACATAAACTTTTTGAAAAATTCTGAAGCTTTATCGGATCTTTTATCTCGAGTGTCGTCATTTGGTTTAGAAATTGCAATTGCAGATTACTCTAGAATCACTGCGTCTACAGCTACATGCATCGACAATATCTTGCATAATTTACCTAAAGAATCGTATTTATCTGGTGTAATAGATCCATGTTTATCTGATCATCCAGGTCAATACTTACAAATAAAGAAAAATAAACCAAAAAACTAGACTCTGTGTTCGTTCAGATATTTTTCAGCCAGAAACATAAATAATTTTAAATCTGATTTGCAAAACATAGATTGGAACATTTTTGATAATAATACGGCATCCAGAAATTCAGATTTTTTAGCTAATTTTCTAGTTTTCTTCGCACAAAAATAAGTAATCAAGATAAAGCTCCTGTGAAATGGTTCAGCAATAAATTGAAAAAAATTAGAAATACGCTGAGCACTTTAAAAAGTATTTGCGATTCTACTAATGATTATAAACCATATCATGCTGTTAAAACCATATACAGAAAAGCTATAAGAGTAGAAAAAAAAGCTCTTATACAGCTTTCTTGGAAAAGTTCCAGAATAAGAATAAAGATGCATGAAAGCTAGTTAACTTTGAGAAAAATAAGATCGCGGCACCAAAGCCTAAACATTCTTTCTCATCTCATGACTTTAATTTATTCTTTGGTAATGTTGCCGATCAAATAATTAGTTCATTGGACATTCCAATTCCAATTCAGATATGTTGTCAATTCGGATTTCGCAAAAATTATTCCACATCTCTGGCAGTAATGAGCGTTGTAACGTCAATTATTGAAGCTATCAAGCAAGGTGAGCGTATATCGCTTATATTGTGCGCTTGACTGCGTTACTCCTCAAATCCTAATTAATAAAATGGAAAAGTTCGGTATTAGAGGTTTGCCATTTACCTTTTTACATCATACTTCAACAATAGAAAACAATGTGTGTCTATTGAAGGCAATCAGTCGGAACTAATCTCTATCAAATATAGAGTGCTCCAAGAATCCATATTAGGGCCGTTACTTTTCGTATTATGTACTAAAGATTTCTTTACGTTTCTCCATCCCAAAGATTGCGTATCTTACGTCGACGACACCACAATATTAGTTAGGGCAAGCATGCCGATTTATTAAATATAAAAACAAATGACACCTTTTACCAAGCAAAAAACTGGATTCGTAATAACACTTTAAAATTAGACAAGGACAAAACACAATATATTACGTTCTCAAGCAATAGTAAATCTTCTCGTCAACAAAATGTCAAAATGTTAGGCATATACCTCGATGATCGATTGATCTGGAAAGACCATATAATGCATGTAGTGGGTAAATTATCTAGAACTTGCTTCATCGTAAGGAACTTAAAAATAATATCGTTTTACCGATTGTTAAAACTTGTTATTTCTCCCTCTTTCAATCACATCTTCTATACGGAGTAATCTTATCGGGTAATTCTGCAAATGCGAATAAAGTGTTCGTCATACAAAAAAAAAAGCAATCAGGATTATTGTCGGTGTACCGCCTAGGACTCATTGTCAACAGCACTTTCGTAATTTAAGGATCATGACATTACCTTCTATTTGCATTTACAATACACTACTACGTATTCATAAAAATAAAAATTAATTGACGGCTCTCACAATTGCTGTACAAGATCCGCTAATAACTTTAAAACTACTTACTTTAGGTTAAGTAAATCTAAAAACAACAGTATTCGACTGGACTTGTATAACCTAAATTCATCAAAAATCTTAACTTCTGTAACTATAACTATAACACATTCTGCAGTATTGTTTTTATTCCGTAAATGAATTTTTGTCAACTGCATTACTTGAAAATGGTTGATGTTCGTACATTTTTAGGTAATCAGTTGTAGATTTACTGCATGAGTTATGTATTGTTTCCTCGACATTAGTTATACCTAATATGTAAAATGACGGGTCCAATCCATATGTACTGGAATCACAGGATTAATAAAATTAATATTGTCATTATTTTATTATTATTATTATTATTATTATTATTATTATTATTATTATTATTATTAAATAAATGTAAATGTAGTATACCCAAGCTTTTAAATGAATTATCTGATACTATATCCATAGACGCGATAGACTCTGCTAGAAATCTTACAAAAATTCTTAAGGTCTTCTTAAGAAGTAGTAATTAAATGTTGTTATGATTATAACTGATCGCACTTAACCTGCAGCACCATTTAAATGTATAAAAACCATATATTGTAAATTAAGCTGTAAATAATAACGAACGGTACCTACCGATAAGTCGCTGACTTAGTAGGACCGCAAACTGTATATTCTTTCTGATTAATAAACCATTAAACCATTAAACCATTAAACCATTAAACCATTAAACCATTAAACCATTAAACCATTATTATTATTCTTATTGTTATTACTATTACTATTATTATTATTAAAATTAAAATCTAGAATAAATGACACCAACTGGACTAAATTAGTAAATGAAAACGCAAACAAATTCGCTAACAACGTTACCAAAACTTTTAACAAATTATACAACGAATGTAAAATCACGACCACATTTTACAATCGTCAAAAAAGAAGCATAGGAAAGGGTTGGATAACTGAGTCGTTCTGCAGAAAAATGGCAGAACGAGACAAACTGTTTAAAAAATGGAAATCCACGCCCAACAATATCAACTTTCATAATAATTATAAACAATTCAGGAATAATCTCAATAATGAAATAAAATATGCAAAAAATCAATACCTCCAAAAAAGATTCGTTGACAAAGCACGTGATTCGAAGGCTATTTGGAATGAAATTAACCATATAATAACGAAGAAGAAATCTAAAAATATAGACGAGAAAATTATAAGTTCAATGGCACCAATGCTTAGTAAGGAACAAATCGTAATAAACTTTGCCGATACTTTCGAAAAACAAATTGAAGATTTATTACAAAACCAAAAACAGTCAAATATTCTGCACAATCGGGGCGAAAAAACTAACTGCAGCTTATATATTCCCTACTCCAATGAAAGTAATGTAGAAAATATTATTAAGAAGCTGAGAATTGACAAATCACCAGGTATAGATGATATAAGGGTCATCGATATTAAGAACAATATCAAAATATTCAAAATTATAATTTCGAAATTAATAAACGCTTCGCTGAAACAAGGAATTTTTCCAAACAACCTAAAATTATCTATAATACGTCCAATCCATAAAAAAAATGACAGCAAAGACTTCAACAACTACAGACCTATCAGTCTTTTACCAGTAATAGAAAAAGTCATAGAAACTTACGTTGTCAAACATTTTAAGGCTTATCTCAAAAACAATAAACTAATTAACAAAAACCAGTACGGATTTCAGCAAAATAAAAGCGCAGAGGACGCATTAGTAAAGGTAACGGATTATGTAAACCAGCAACTAAACCACAATAAATTCACTATTGCTGTATACATTGACGTTTCAAAAGCCTTTGACACAGTTGACCACAAAATACTTTGCAAATGTCTGGAAAATATTGGAGTTACAAATAAACAAATAAAATGGTTCAAAAGTTATTTAGATAACAGAAAATTTGTAGTCAAAGTAGATAATGTGACAAGTACCCAAAGGACCATCAAATATGGCGTGCCACTGGGGAGTAATTTGGGCCCCATCATGTTCCTGGTGTACATTAATGAAATATTTAAACAAGTTAATCAAGCACAACTTTACTTGTATGCTGACGACGGTATATTATTGTATTCGCACCGAAACATTCAAATTTGTGAACGCCAGATACAAGACGAACTTGATAACGTCTGCAGATGGATGTACACCCATAATCTATATACCAACGCGGAGAAAACTAAAATTATGGCTTTTTCCACATCACAAATGGATAAAATTAGCAAAGTTAATATCATCATGCATAACTTCAATTGTCTCACAGTTTAAAACTTGTCCAGCTGCAACTGCGTTAAACTAGAAAGAGTACATGAGTATACATACCTTGGAGTTACGATTGACTCAAAGTTACTATATGACAGACATATTGAATACGTACACTTAAAACTAAAACGATTATCTGGTTGTTTTTACTTACTAAGTAAATTTGCCAACAACAAAACTATGGAAATCGTGTATAAAGCCATGATTGAGTCTACCATTAGATACGCAGTACGAATATGGGGATGTGCCGATGCAGTACACACTAAAAAACTGGAATCTTTACAAATACGGTTACTCAAATTAATCAAAGGAAATCAGCATCTAGACATCAAAACCATGTTACACAAAACAAAGACCCTAACACCAAAAGGATTTTACACCTATCTGAACGCAATTACTTACCGTGACGATGATCAATATAAAATTCGATTAGAACATAATTATCAAACTAGACGAACAACATATGCAGTACCCTTTTATTTCAATAAATACGGCAAACGAACAATTGAATGCTTAGTACCTACGATTTTTAACACCATGCCTACTGAGATACAAAACTTACCTCGAATCTCTTCATTTAAAACTAGAACTAGACAATGGATAATAGACACAATGTAACCTAAAAAAAAAAAAAAAATGAAAAATACGTACACACACTTTACACACACCCTTCAATAATTTAATCGCATGTAGCTAGAGTTATCACGTCAGACTAACAATACGTATAAATACAAATGCATTCAACTAATATAAATTATATATTGTAAACTGTTTTACTGTAAGAATGGACCCGACCGATAAGTTCTGTAACTTGGTCGAACCTAAAACATGTATACTTATGACAAATAAACATTTCAAACATTATTGTTATTATTATCATCATTATTATTAATTTATATAAAATTTACAAAATTTCAGATGTGATACGTAATAAGCACCTTAAATCTCAAGCGCAGCTCGTAGCTATGAACGTGCTTAATTATTTTAAACGGTCAGTGTTTCCTTCTGTCCGAAAAAAAAGATCGATCATTTCCTGTTGTAAGTATGAATGACTCAGTTCTTAAGTTTTCAGACTCTATTACTCTGTTGGGTATGACTGTATCTTGAAATCTCTCATGGGTTTGACCATCTTCTGTCAGCTACCAAAACAGCTGCTCGTAAAATATGATTTTTGTACAGATCTAAGCAGTACTTTACCTCTAGACAACTCCTTCTGCTGTATAAGGCCCAAATCCGGCCTCATCTGGAATATAATTCTCACCTCTGGGTTAGTGCTCCCCAATACGCTCTCGATATCGTTGATCGTATTCAAAAGAGAGCGATTATCCTTATAAATCCTTAACTTCTCACATACAGTCCCTTGAGCATAGAAGGATGGTTTCAGTTCTTTCTTTGTATTAACGTTATTACAACGGTTATTGTGCTGCTGAATTATATTCTTTGATACCATCTCGGACTATCTTTGCGAGAAACACTCGGTTCGCTCATTCACATCACCAGTATGCAGTACAAATCTCCAAATTTTTCTACACCGTTTCTAAACTCTGGAATGATCTCCCTAGTTCCTGTTTTCCTCTCACTTATGATATGAGAAAATTTAAGGTAGCTATTCATAGGCATCTATTGGCAATTCATTATCCCTCTATCCATCCTCCTAAGTGTTCCTGAGTGTTTTAGCACGATAGGCCAAATTTAGTCTGTTCAGGTCCACAATCATAAAAAAAAAACAGGCACATCACAATCAAGGGGCACTCGTTAAATTTGAATCTGCTATGCAGGTATGTAATGCTTTATTTTGTAAAATAGATACTTGAAAGGACTACTTTTAACGCACGTCGGAAGTATGTGGGATTATAAAAAAAGGGTTATAAAAGCCCAAAAATAAAATAAACGTCCACAGTCACCAGCTAAGCGAAGGAAACGTAGGAAACCTAAGTCCACCGAAGTTGACTATGTGAAGGATGCTGTAAAGAGAAAAATCTATGAAATGCACTTAAATGTAAATATAAATATGCAAGACATGTCCACATGTCTAGTACTATACCAGTTTTTGTAGGTATACATGTTACGCTGGCATCATTACAAAAAGAATTAAGCAATTGTCAAGTTTTCAATTTCAGTAGATCAAGTTTAGGACATTCCATTGGCTTTTCATCTAAAGTAGATGATGATAGGAGAGGTTTACTGGAACAATCATATATTGCTGCCAATCGAGTACGACTCTTAAAAGAATATTCCAAAAATAAAGAAGAAAAATTATACAATCCTGTGTTCTTAGACGAAACTTGGATTTCTAGTCGAGGATCGCACAAAAGAAACTCGCATGATAAACTTAAAGTAAGCGTGAGGAAGATGCCAATGTACGAAGGAAAAAGATTTGTTGTAATTTAGTTATTACATTATAATTTCTTATGAAATAACTTTTTTTTTAGATTTATAGTTGTTCAAGCAGGCAGGTAATGATTTCCGACGCTTCACTTTTGTTTTCTACAAAAACACAGAGTGCAGACTATTATGGGGATATGTGTGCGGAGTTGGTTACAAAATGGTTTGAAAATGATTTAATGACAAGCTTAAAAGGATCATCTTTAGTTGTAATGGACAATGCTAGTTATCATTCCAAACTTCTAGAAAAAATTTCAAATAATTCATCTAAGAAGGAAAAGATATATAATTTTCCATTAAAGCACAAAATAGCTTATGAACCTAACATGTTTAAAAAATAATTACTTACCAAAGGTGCCCGAAATAGATAAAATAGCACACAAGTGTGGACACAGAGTATTACGGGTTACCACCATATCACTGTACTACGTGTCTAACCAACCACGTTACATAAAATGGGTGGAATTAGTTAGCTTGACTGGTAACTTAGCCTAACGTCCTGAGTTCGCAGAGCACTCGGATAGCGCGAGTATTTAGAAGTGTAGATAAAGACTAAATAGTTGGTTAGGTTAGTAATAAAACGAGAAAGAAGTTGTAGGTAGAAAGATAAGGAGAACAGAGAAGAGATAGGCGCCACAAGCTTTAAAGAAAGCAAAGATAAAATTATTAGTTCTTGTAAGAGAGCCCCTGTAAAGCTTGAACCAGGGAAGAAACAGGAAGAACAGATAAGCGACAATTCCCTTAACAAGCGTAAATTTATTTTTAATTTTACTAACAATAAATAACCTTTGTAAATTTTAATATCTATATATAATAATAACAGTGCACTCCTTTCCCAACATGCAATTTCACCCCAATCCCAAGAGTAAGTATAACCTTATCTGACTAGCACAATATGAAGCACTAAAGTTTCGTAATTAACATATATTTTCAAAATGATTAGTGACGAGGGCAAGTCGCGAGATTTTACGGGTGATAAGCTCACCTTTAATAGATTTAGCTAATTTAAATAAAAGAACTTAGTGCCCCTCTCTGCTACGCTGAAAGATCTTTCATAAAACGTAACCCTGAGAAGGAATATATATTATATATATATATATATATATATATATATATATATATATATATATATATATATATATATATATATATATAAACATAAACATATATAACCGCACTAGTTTACGTTAGAAAAGTAACACTTATAGATGCCTTTCGTTTCACAATATTCAAGCATAAACCCCCCTTAACAATGACAAATTCAAACATATATAGATAATCGGAGAATCTTGTTCAGTTCACATACTAACATGCATATACGAATGACTAATCAATTTCCAATTATAGATCAATGATCAGAACACTCTTATTCCCAATAAAAGAAACTTTGTACTTAAAAGCTAGGACATATAGTATAAATAATATGACAGACAACCGGTATATATAATTTATGCTTTGGGTTACTGCTACTGCGAACGATAGCGTAAATAGTAAATAAGATAATATCAAAGATGGAATCTAAATGCTAAGACAACAGTGGGTGTTTTATGTACAAGTTGAGTAAGAATTACTTTAAATTTGGTTAAGTCAAAGCCACAAACTATTAGTTAATAGCTGGATCAGTTTATAACAGTTTTATACTGGTGAAACCTTTACAAAAGTTAAATGAATTTGGCTATTGAGATGACACCGAAGTTGTAATAAAGATAAACAATGTATTACAATATTTTTTATAATATGACTAATTTGAAAGCACTTTTGTGTAAATACTGTACTTATCCCTGCGGAAGGGAGCGTGTAACCGATGATAGGTTCAAAAGTAAATTCAGCAATACAATGTTTATTAGTACGTAATGGAACAATCTAACCTTTTGATGGACGAGCACTGCAGTAGTTAATACCGTTTAAATTCCATCCTCGTAATTTTAGCACAACTAGCAGTGATCACTTACGAGCAGTCCCAATTAAGAGCACATCGTAGCAAAACCAAAAGCGAGACGAAAGGGACACTAACAGTTATTCAATGAGTATGTAAAGTAAACGAAGATAATGACAGACGAGAATAAAAAGCACAAAAAGCTAGAAATAAGGTTAGACATATAGTAGCAATTTATTTCTGTAACGTTGTTTTACCTCTATAGATCGAAAACGAGCTATATGTAATAATTTACCACAAACCGGTTTAATACTTCTCTTAATTCAGATATCGTATTTTAAGCCTAAAAGAAAGATTCGAATTATAGTGAGATTGAAGAAAACCGAGCTGAACTTACCATTCGCATGAGTAAGCAACATTCTTTTTTATATCCGCAATACTTGCGATTTTATTACTTCCCCAGATGAAGAAATAACTTTTCGTGAAGAAAATCTTATTTAAAACTGGCGATTTACACACCGAAGAACAGCAACCAGAGAAGTTTTCTAAAATATATTTTACACCAAACAAAATGGCGTTAAGAAACCACACCTTAGGAGCAAGGCATTTAACAAAATTTTCTTATCAATTTTTTTTTTAATGTTAACCAGATGTATTTCAATAAAACATGTTTAATAATATTCAATGGTATCACCATCTAGTGGTGATTTAGCAAACTAACAGGTATCTATAAAATGTAATAATGTACAGCTAACCAGAATCAACGTAAGTAAGCACTAGTAGGTTTATTTTAAGAACTTTTATAAATTAAATATAAATACGACAAAGAAATAATTTTATCAATTATAATAAATGGTAAAGATAGTAAATACAGAATATTTAGATCATTGTGGTAGAGAAATAAGTAACGAGTAAACCAAAGTAAATAACAATCCTAACTATTCAGGCTACAGATAAATTTCGGTTTTACAGTAATAATCAGAGAAAATTTATAAAATCGACCAGAAAGTACCCGATATCGATTTTTGCACGTTACAACTGTCAATGTAATCCAACTGAACTGATGTGGGCAAACTGCAACGAACACTACAACACAAATGTAGGAATACAACTTATAACATCAATTATTAAATGGCTTCAAATTGTAACATTATAAAAGCGGCTCCAAGTGTATAAACACTAAAACTGGGCCAACTTATAATATTAAAACAAAGGCGATGATGTAATAAGCAATTTGTAATTGATCGAATAATTTTAATTAATAAAAAAAATTACCAAATAACAATCGCTACTGCCGTCGGCTCATCGGTAAATTGAGATAGGGGAGGGTTCTAATTTAAGTTTAATTAACATACCTGAAATACTGCCTGCTTCTCCTAAGCTTAATTATTTTCACTTCTACTTAATTCATAAAAAATGTTATTTAAAAATTATGAAAAATGATAAAATCTCGAGCGCCATGTTGTCATATATATATATATATATATATATATATATATATATATATATAGGAACAACAAAACCTAGTTAAGGAATAATAATAATCAATTTATCAAAATGAAAATAAAATAACATGAAATACTTAAGTTTATTTAATATCTGATTGAAATGGTTAAAAATCAGAAGTCTTATACTATTCTAAATATATAAAAACATTACCTTTGAACGTTCGGTACATAAACTGTAACTGGTAACTATGAAGCAGAATGGTGAACTTGGTGAGGTCAATGTCTTGCTTATTTTCCTTTATATATTGTGTCCATAACTTTATTGAATTTCTTTAAAGTTTAATTCGCCAAATTTATTTATAAAAGTATGTAGAACTTGCGTTGTAAAATGTAATTCAAGTAAAAATTGCCATTTAAAATAATAGAAAAGTAAAATTACTGACTTATACGTGCCATTAAAAATAATTATTATAACAATGCCATATAAAAGTATGCAGTAAAAAATATGAGTAAAATAATTGCAAACTAAGTGCAAAGTAAGTGCAAAGTAAGTAAAAGTGGGTACTTAAAAGTGAGTACTTAAAAGGTGCCTAAAAAAACAAACAAATGCTTTAGTTTTAAATATAATGAATTAGAAAATAACTTACCACCAAAATATGATGGCACCAAATATAAAAAATTAGGTAAAAATCATGCTTACTGCTGTAACATTCAGCATTAAGTGAATTGAAAAAAAAGCTTTCAGAATAACTCAAATGAGTATTTCCCCCTAAAAGTTTTCACGCTTGCGCGGATACAATAATATCAATCCAATTTTTTAAGAAAGGGAACTATAACTCTATGAAATATTACACCCAAAAGATTTGTTCTAGGAAATGCAAATGAAATTGCCATTCTCAATTCTACGTATTAATAATTAAAAACTTTTCTAATAATACGCCAAATAAATGAACGATTCTTAAATTAATGTATTTTTTAATACAACCACAAAAAAAGGTTGTTACAAACTCTAAATTTAACGATGACCATCTGAAAGAAATATGAATGGAATCCTTGCAACGAATTGATGGGACATATTGGCAGAAATGCATTAAACATGCCGAAGTGTCTATACCAGAGTGGTGGGAAATTGAAAAACATTTAGAGGTTGTGCAAGCATTAACTATATCTGTTAACGACTCCACTTCTGACAGTGACACTGATATTGAATATTTTTCTTTAATTTAGATGTTTTAATTCCAATGTAATATAAATATTCTAACTTTTACATCACATAGTGATAACTCTTACAATAGGTGGACTGAATACATTTCATTTAACATGGAGCAAAATGAAATCTAGTTCAACTATGTGCTAAATTAAATTATTAAACATCTATAATTCGTTGAACTTCGAACTACGTTACAGTATACACGCCTGCTTCTACAAGAATAAAATAATCACAAATGTATCGATATTTATGTTATCGTAAAGTATCTACAAGAATCATGTCGATAACAAAGCAATATTTATCTTCTAGAAGGGTTGTTATAAATCTTGAGAATAACTAATTGCAGCTTTTATCAATTTTTCCACCTGAAATGATTTAATTTACAATAAAGAAAAAAGTAATTGTTTACTTACAAATATACAGGTTATGTATCATGATAGTATGTAATTATAATCAAACCATGTCCTAAATTATAACAATTCACTGTCGCAGTAAAATATTTTTGATTCTATCAATAAAACGGGTGGATATAATGGATAATTTTTCTAGTTTAAAATATAAAGAACTTTCAATAATTTTCAACTTTCTTAGACATTTTAAGGAAATTTATGTGAAGACATTTGCCGATACGAATTTTAACTAAAACATACTTTGCTGACTTAATGAAGACTTGCGTTGCCTAAATCTTAGTTCGTGTAATTTTAAGAATAAGTCATACCCAACTTTATTTGAATCAAACTATACAAACTGCATTTGCTGGTAAAGTATTTATGTGAAAAAAAAAGACTTACTTGAATCTTGAGCTACGTTTTCACGTATAGGTATGGTTTTACTACTTCTAAAAGAATTCCCCTTTAATAAAAAAAGTAAAGTGCTTTTCATAACGAGAGAATACGAGATATCCGATTTCTTTAGTAAGTAGTTAGAATGTAATCCAAAATGCTATCTTGTCAGATTTCGGGAAAATTTAAAAGAAGTAAATTTCTTTCAAATACACCATTCCGCTGACCAACATCTAATTCACAAAAACTTCTCCAAATATCCAAAATGTAATTTTTTAATTTTGGTGCACTGTGGTAGGGAATACAATCCCAGGACATTAAATCCCGGAATTCCGGGGTCACGGCAGCTTTTTAATTCCGATCATCCAGGGATTATAAACTACTTATTCCGGAATTTTTAAGAAGCATGTTTAAACATTTTGTTTATTAGTTTAAAAGTTTTTACTAACTATAAGTTATAAGTGAATTTGGAATAATTTTCACTGACTTAATACTAAACAATAAATAATATTGTTTAAACATATACTATCTAAATCATAAATATAATAACTAAAATTATTTCTTTACCTTTATTCGGGACAGTATTGGTGCCCGTGCGTCACACTGATTGCAAGTTGTAACGCGTTCCGCCATGTAGTCCCGTCCGCTCTCCGTGCACAAGTCAAATCACGCCCCCGTTTAAATAAATTACGTACCGAGAAATTATATTTTCACAAAGGTCGAACACAAGCATTTTAGTGAAACACAAAAAAGATTACGGTACGTGGTCAGACATTATTTAATGACAAAAGATGGAAACTATGCTCAACGTAAGCACTGTTTAAATGTTAAATGCTAAACGTTAAACGTTAAACGTTAAACGTTAAACGTTAAACGTTAAACGTTAAACGTTAAACGTTAAACGTTAAACGTTAAACGTTAAACGTTAAACGTTAAACGTTAAACGTTAAACGTTAAACGTTAAACGTTAAACGTTAAACGTTAAACGTTAAACGTTAAACGTTAAACGTTAAACGTTAAACGTTAAACGTTAAACGTTAAACGTTAAACGTTAAACGTTAAACGTTAAACGTTAAACGTTAAACGTTAAACGTTAAACGTTAAACGTTAAACGTTAAACGTTAAACGTTAAA
>JARFJB010000069.1:207500-230000 GCA_036346205.1 Vesta saturnalis
GACAGGGTGGGAGATGGGGTGGGAGAGAAGCGGGTAGAGAGATCGGTGTGAAGAAGAGGGTTAGCGAGGGCGAGAGGCAGAGGGGGAGAGAGGGAAAGAAGGGAGGGCGAGAGGGAGAGAGGGGGAAAGAGAGGGAAGGAGAGGGGAGGGGAGGGAGAGAGGAGGGAGGGAGAGAGGGAGACTGGGAGAGATGGAAAGGGGGAGAGAGGGAGAGAGGAAGAGATGGAGAAGGGGAGAGGGAAAAGGGAGAGAGGAGAGGTGAGAGTGACATAGGGGTGAGAGAGTGAAGGAGAGAGGGGAAGTGAGGGTGAGAGGGAGGGATGGAGAGCGAGGGAGAGAGGGTGAGAGGGAGAGAGGGAGACAGGTGAGAAGGTGGGGAAGAGAGATAGAGAGCGAGGGTGAGAGGGAGAGAGGGTGAGAGGTAGAGAGTGAGGGAGTGAGAGAGGGAGAGAGACAGAGGGAGAGGGGGAGAGAGGGAGAGATAGGGAAAGAGGGAAAGAGCGAGAGGGAAAGAGGGGAGAGGGAGAGGTAGAGAGAGAGAGGGAGAGGAAGAGATGGAGAGGGGGAGAGGGAAAAGCGCGGGAGAGAGAGGGAGAGGGTGAGAGTGACATAGGGGCGAGGGAGTGAGGGAGAGTTGTGGAAGAGAGGGTCAGAAGGAGGGAGATGGGGTGGGAGGCTGGGTGACAGGCAGGTAGGAAGAGAGGGGTGAGGAGGAGTGGTAGCGAGGGAGAGAGGGAGAGAGGGTGAGAGGGAGAGTGGGTGAGAGGGAGAGAGGGAGAGAGAATGAGAGTGAGAGAGGGTGAGAGGCGGAGAGAGAAAGACTGGGAGAGGGGGTGAGGGAGAGAGTTAGAGCGGCAGAGAGGTAGAGAGGAAGAAAGCACACACACACGCACACGCACACGCACATGCACACGCACACGCACACGCACACGCACACGCACACGCACACGCACACGCACACGCACACGCACACACACACACACACACACACACACACACACACACACACACACACACACACAAGTAAATCAGAATTAGCCTGAAATGAAAGTAGTAGTAGTAGCAGTAGGACGCATGACAAGAAGAGAAAGAAAATAATAGAAATTATTGACGAGAGAAAGAAAGAAGAGGTTGGAGGATTTACTAAAGACATTAAAAGTAATATAACTGGATTTGGAATGTTATGAAATCAAGAGAAAAATGAAAGACCTTCATCTTAGCGAGGCAGGGGCGATGTGAAATTAGATGTTTGAACTTTTTAAAACTAGTTTGAAATAACTATTTTAATCTGAATCTGAATGTTATCGAACAAAAAAACGTTTGAATTTATTAGTACACGATTTGATTACCTCGAGAAATACATTTTCTGTTTGCTTGAAATTAAAAAAAATTCTTCTATAACTGACAAAAAATGTTTATAATTTTTTTTACTAATGTCAGTATGTGAAATGTCTTTTTTTTTAATTGCAAACTATTTTTTCACGTTACCGATGGTGACATGCGCAAAATATTTTACACTAGGGCGCAAAATAAATTGCAAGAATCAATCACTTGAATTAAAAAATACTCACGTGATACATTTAATTTAACGAAAACTAGCAAATACTAAGTAAGATAATATAGTTTATTTTACCGATAGTCCTACTAATACTCCAAACTGTAATACAAACATGTAAGTAGTGATTAGGGTCCGTTTCTGGACCAATTCAAGGTCATCTGGACCAATTCAAGGTCACTCGACCTCTGGTGGTGAGAAATGTAAGCTTTTTGATCTCTTCAAGGTCAAACTTTTGGCGGGAAATTTAAATTTTTGGAGCTCGCTAAAAATAGAAATTGCAATGTCATCATGATCATCATATTACAATGTCACTCTGCGGTCAAACGTTTTGGCGGGAAATTTGTATGTGAAGGTCAAAAGCTAAAAATAGAAATTGTAATGTCATCATCATATTACAATCCTTAGAAGTCTAAAAATAGAGTGGTCAAGGTCAAATATTATTGACCTGTAGGGGTATCGTGTGAGATTTCTTAGAGGTATAAAAATAGGTTCAATTCATGGAAATAAGAAGAATGCGGATTGTTGTCTATGCTAAATAGTAGACCAAGGTCAAATGGTGCTTATATTGACTAAATTGAGTCATGGTGAAATAATTTTCTCAACTAAACGTAGGTGGGTATTTAACAAGTTTAAACATGTTGTGATAGGTACTCAAGGCATGGACACATTTTTGTGTGTGTTGAGATCAGTTAGTAACTTGTAATTGTTAAACATGGAATTAGCAGTGTTAAACTAGTGCACCTATTACAAACTTTTTAAAATTGCACGTGACCTCGAGATATCAAGAAAAGTATATAGTGATTAATGTGGCAGTAATTAATACTAAGTATGGTGAACATATAGTGATGGAAACGGATGATTTTAAATGTATATTACCTCAACGCTTTTATGAGTATTTGAAAGAACAAATCGAATGGAAGGATTTAAAACGCAGCTAAACACGAGGGATGTCTTCATGAGTAGTTTGGGTGCAGTCTGGAAAACAACAAACATAACATTTTGTTTTTAATAGTAGTGCCACAACCCCACCACATGATTTAACTAAAATCATTTCTTAAACAGCGTTTAATCCTAGTGCAATTGCAAGCAAGTACAGTCGTTATAATGCAGGCAGCAATAAAATCATTTCGGGAACGATCCAAACTCAGAAGGTCACCATTATATATGGATATCCCACATAGTTGCAGTAAAAATATGAATAATAATTTTACCTTGTGTTGTTGGTGCTGTCAAAATAGTGATGGTGGTAGTAACAGTAAAAATGAAAAGAAACATGCTGAAGGTTATTCTTCTAACACTGACAGGCAGCCATATGATTTATCTGTATAAACAAGCAGCTAATGTATACTTAATCGATTGTATTTATAATAAACTATCGAACGATACTCATATGGAAATTGGATACAGTACGCACCTCAAGCTTGTACCAGTAGTGCGTATGGGGTGGCAACTGTGATCAAAGCAATAATGTAGTGTTGGATATGAAGCAATGCAATGAGCTTCTAAGATGGCATTCATATGTAGAATTACAATTTTTTCGATCCCAAGAAATTGAAAATAAAATTAATTGGTCAAATGTAAACGAGGATGAAGATATACTCTATGCTTAGCATTATGAATCTCTATCTGCCAATGTTGGTATTTATTGCAATTTGGATTTGATTAAAGCGTATGATAGAATTTTGAAAACTGCTACGGTAGAAAACTACAACTGTTGTTCTTGCATATTCAATTCACATAGTATAGAAGAACTATTCAATTTAAAGGATATAAAAAGCTATAGATTGAAATTTCTTCAATCTTTCAATCGCGTGTGTTTTTATGAAAAGTTCATACAAGTTGTTGACTACCGTCGTTTTCGTGAAAAAGAATTCCGGGGTGGTGATGATGACATTTATAAAGACATTGATGATGTTATAAATGCTAGGTATAATATTAATTTACATAACACTGTATGTGTAATGGAAATATTGTATTATCGTCCTCTTATCCAATGTACAGCATTCACTAAATGAAGAAATAACTATGATCTGTTTTTCTCAATTTAGGTATAAATACCCCGTTTATCCATCCAGGTAAACAATGTTAGTTAAGAAGCGAAAGAGTGCAGGGGGTGGCGGTTTAGTGAACACTCTAATACACAAACTTCCGGTTGAATTGCATTCACCTGGTTACCATGTAACAACCTTTTTTGTGGTTGTATTAAAAAGTGCATTAATTTAAGAATCGTTCTTCTATTTGGCATAATATTAGAAAAGTTTTTAATTATTAATATGTAGAATTGAAAATGGCAATTTAATTGGCATTTCCTAGAACAAATCTTTTGGGTGTAATCTTACATAAATAGTTTTAGTTCCCTTTCTTAAAAAAATTGGATTTATATTATTTTATTCGCGCAAGCGTGAGGACTTTTAGAGGGGAATACACTTGAGTTATTCTGAAAGCTTTTTTGTACTTCACTTAATGCTGAATGTTAACAGCAATAAGCATGATTTTTACTTAATTTTTTATATTTTGGTGCCATCAGAATTTTGGTGGTAAGTTATTTTTTTCTCATATTTAAAGCTAAAGCCTTTGCTTTTTTTTAGGCACGTTATAATTACTCACTTTTATTTTACGTACTTATTTTACGTACTTTTTTTACGTACTTTTTTTTTAAGTACGCACCTTTTTAATCACTTAATTTGTGTACTTAATAATCTTTAATGGCACGTATAAGTCAATATTTAACTGTACGATTATTTTAAATGGCAAGTTTTACTTGAGTTACCTTTACAACGCAAGTTCTACATTTTTTTACAAATAAATTTGGCGAATTAAACTTCAAGGAAATTCCATATTTTAAGGATAACTAAGCAAGACATTGACCTCACCATATGAGCCATTCTGCTTCATAGTATCTGTCACAGTGTATGTACAGAACCGTTAAAAGGTAAAGTTTTTTTATATAATTTAGTTTATGACTTCTGATTTTTTTTTCTTTTTCAAACATATATTAAATAAACTTATGTATAACTTGTTATTTTATTTTCATTTGTGTTAATTGTTTGTAATATTCAATAACTAGGTTTTGTTGTTCCTAGATATATATATATATATATATATATATATATATATATATATATATATATATATATATATATATATAAAGAAAGACAACATGGCGCTCGAGAATTTATTATTTTTTTCATAATTTTTTGATAGCATTTTTGGAATTAAGTGAAAATAATCAAGCAGAAAAGAAGCAACTAGCATTTCAGGTAGGTTAATTAAACTATTTATTAGAATTCCCCCTTATTTTAATCTTCCGTTTGAAGCTATTTAATAATATACTTTGGCGCGGTAAACTATAAATTAGAATCCACCCTTATATTCATCTACCGATGAGCCGACGGCAGTTTCGATTATTAAAAGGTAATTTTTTATATTAATTAAATTATTTGATCAATTACGAATGGTATATTACATCATCGCTTTTTTATTTAACATTATAAGTTGGCCCAGTTTTAGTGTTTATACTTATACGTTTGTAATTGATATATATTGGCGCGGGCGAGCAGGGACTTTGATTTTTATTACTTGATTTTTATTGCTTGAAATTTATTGTTTCATATTTGAGATTTCTATTTATATTTGTGTATAATATTACTGTGGGGCCAGAAAAAGGGATTTGCTGTTGTTTCTAATGCTAGTTGTTTTCACTTTTGTTTTGTTTATGTTATGGAGTTGACCGAGATTTAAAGAGTGTTATGTTACGCTTGGTCTTTTATGTGTTTATGTGTTTCTTTATTGATTGAGTTATATAATATTTTTTATGATGTCAAATTTTAATTATTTAATTGATGTTTTATATATTGATGAGTTATATTAGTAGAATTAAAATGTTTTTAATTGTAAATGAAGCAGAAGGGTTGACATTAGATGAGAGACGTAAATTAAATTTAAAAGGATTAATCCAAATTGCTTTGATTACATTTTATGTAGGTGGAATTATTAAAAAATGCATTTAATATTTGATTATGATACATTACAACGATTTATAGATTCAATTCTAGGTCATGATTTATCCCATTCAGTTTTTTGTTTATTTAAACGATATTATTGTTTTTTTTAAGTACTTTTAAAGGCTAAATGATGCCAAGTTAAATATTAATTAAAAGATAAATGTGAATTTTGTAAATCTCAATTATCATATTTAAGTTTTGTTATTGATAAACTTCACAATATTCAATTGTTAATACATTTATTTAAATTTTGAAACGATTTATTAGAAACTATTGAATCCATTTAACGAAAACTTTGAAATGAAAAATGAATTACAAATTTAGATTATTTTATTTTTATGTCACATAATGACAATATTAATACTTTAGTTAGTATTCCTGCTTAAGATTTTTTTTCCAAATTAATTAAATATTTACAAATTTTTAAGAGTTCCGTCATGTTTATAATTTAAAATTTTTTATGGTAGTAGTTTAGATGCGAAAGTTTAACATATTTTTGTGTTATTTGTGTGTAAATTCCATTTTTTATTGTCTTAGATTGTACTTCTTCTCTGTTGAATTGTTTTTAATTGTATTCGTAACGCTGTTTATGAGTCTACGAAATTTTCACCTTCCTTTTTGGCGTTTGATCGGACAGTTCCTATTTCTGGAGATTTTTATGGTCGACTAAAGGATTTCAAAGAGGTTGATTTATTTATTACTAACCGTGAACAATTAGTTCAAGATTTAAATGAACTTTCACCCATTTTTAAACATGTTAAACAAAATTTACATGCAGCTTACGAAAGAAATTCAAAATCTTACAATTTGCGACGTCGTGCGTTGAAATTAAATGTTGGCGATTTGGTTTGGAAAAAGAATTTTACTTTATCTGATGCGACTAAAAATTATAGTCAAAACTTAGCTCCAAAATTTATTGAAGCAAAAGTTATTGAGGTGGTAGGTCCAACTACGTACCGATTGGCCACCCCTATTGATAATAAACCCTTAGGTGTTTTTCATGTTAAGTATTTAAAACCACATTAGTTCTTATTTTTCGTATTCTTTTAATTATTTTTCTATTTTAGTATTTTTACATTCTGGTTTTCTTATTTATATTTTTAATTATTTTGATAATTTTCAAAATAATTATATTTTGTGCTTATTTCGCACATTATTTTATTTTATATTGTTGTGGCTTTGCAAACCACTTAATTATTTTTTTACATTTGTTAGCATGATTTTGCTGCATTTGTTTAGCACGATGGTTGATATTTAGATCCCATTGTGCGATTGAATTGCCGACTTTGTGGGACATTAGTTCTCAGGCAGATTATCTTCCTTTATTGGATTTACAATTTGCTATTGTTACAATAGTAAAATTGAAGATAACTATTTTGAGTTTACCTCTGATCGTTAATTTGACGTGTAAAACTCATAACCATGGATAAGAAAACTAGTAATGCTTCTATACATTTTATTTTTGTTTAATTTAATTATTTTATTTTTCCTGATTTGTGTAGTGTTACTATTATTGGACGGTGCTTGAGGACTTCGGTTCGCCTCGTGTCAACCTCGATTAGTTCACTTCCTGATTATGACGTTTTGGTAGTTTTAGGAGGGGGTTGTTGTGTTCGTAAGAGTGCTTCATCTTTCTCTTGGCTACTCACCTAGATTTCGATTTATTTATAAAATGTGTGTGTTAGTTAGGGTATGTTGTCTTGGGCGATGACTGTGGAACAACATGAAACCTGAATCTCGTGAAAGGTAGAGTGGCCTCTCTTGTTCTCCACGACGAAGCATCCTGAGCTAATTTGCCATGAAAATAGTCGTATCTTGGATTTACCGATTTTGACTCACTTATCGAACGTGACAGTGGTAGTTGTGTTATGTACCTAGGAGGCTTGGTTTGAGACCACCGGGGTAGGGTAATTGAACCGCTCTCTCTCGACCTCAAGTCTCGCGATTATTTATTGTTAGTCCGAAAGGATTTTTTTTTCTATTTTTATACTCTCGAGTAGAATGGCGTTTAGCCTTGATTTTTTATAAAGTTGCACGATGACCGTTTCCGGGTTCTCTGCCCACTGTCCGTTCAGGTCATGGTAGGTTACGGTTTCCGTTCGTTTTTTACCTTAGAATCAAATTTTTTTACCGGATACTCATTTTGCTCTTCTGATGGTGGTTTGATTTACTAACCCCACCAGTTAAAGTTTTTACTTTATTTAAGGTTTCGGGTCCTTGATTCTCGACTAGTGGCGTGTGCGGGTGGTAGCGCGTCATTAGATTTTTTGGTGTTGCGAGGGGTCTTTCCTGACCAACGTCACCACATTTTCCGTACTTCTTCGTACATTTTCTTGTTATTTTTTCAATATTGCTTATATTTTAATTAGCTTAACATTTTGTGTTTTTTAAAATTTTAATAATTTCATTTATTAGCTTGGTGTTTGGAATCTCCGCTTTGGTGATCTCCGAGTCCAAATTTTAGAAGGGGGTGTGTAACAACCTTTTTTGTGGTTGTATTAAAAAGTACATTAATTTAAGAATCGTTCTTTTATTTGGCATAATATTAGAAAAGTTTTTAATTATTAATATGTAGAATTGAAAATGGCAATTTAATTGGCATTTCCTAGAACAAATCTTTTGGGTGTAATATTACATAAATAGTTTTAGTTTCCTTTTTTAAAAAAATTGGATTTATATTATTTTATTCGCGCAAGCGTGAGGACTTGTAGAGGGGAATACACTTGAGTTATTCTGAAAGCTTTTTTGTACTTCACTTAATGCTGAATGTTAACAGCAATAAGCATGATTTTTACTTAATTTTTTATATTTTGGTGCCATCAGAATTTTGGTGGTAAGTTATTTTTTTCTCATTATATTTAAAGCTAAAGCCTTTACTTTTTTTTAGGCACCTTATACTTACTCACTTTTATTTTACGTACTTATTTTACGTACTTTTTTTACGTACTTATTTTTTAAGTACGCACCTTTTTAATCACTTAATTTTTGTACTTAATAATCTTTAATCAGTCAATATTTAACTGTACGATTATTATAAATGGCAAGTTTTACTTGAGTTACCTTTACAACGCAAGTTCTACATTCTTTTACAAATAAATTTGGCGAATTAAGCTTCAAGGAAATTCCATATTTTAAGGATAACTAAGCAAGACATTGACCTCACCATATGAGCCATTCTGCTTCATAGTATCTGTCACAGTGTATGTACAGAACCGTTAAAAGGTAAAGTTTTTTTATATAATTTAGTTTATGACTTCTGAATTATTAAATAAACTTATGTATAACTTGTTATTTTATTTTCATTTGTGTTAATTGTTTGTAATATTCAATAACTAGGTTTTGTTGTTCCTAGATATATATATATATATATATATATATATATATATATATATATATATATATATATAAAAAGAAAGACAACATGGCGCTCGAGAATTTATTATTTTTTCATAATTTTTGATAACTTTTGAATTAAATGAAAACAATCAAGCAGAAAAGAAGCAACTAGCATTTCAGGTAGGTTAATTAAACTATTTATTAGAATTCCCCCTTATTTTAATCTTCCGTTTGAAGCTATTTAATAATATACTTTGGCGCGGTAAACTATACATTAGAATCCACCCTTATATTCATCTACCGATGAGCCGACGGCAGTTTCGATTATTAAAAGGTAATTTTTTATATTAATTAAATTATTTGATCAATTACGAATGGTATATTACATCATCGCTTTTTTATTTAACATTATAAGTTGGTCCAGTTTTAGTGTTTATACACTTGGAGCCGCTATTAATGTTACAATTTGACGCCTTTTAATTATTGTTATTATAACCAGCATTGCGGTCCTGGTACAAAGTTAGAAAAACGATTTGCACGCGGTGACCCCGGTATTAATCAATTAGATGCTCTGTGCAAACTTCACGATATCAGTTACAGAGATTACAGAGATTTAGATAGCAGACATAAATCGGATAAAATTTTACAAAAAAAAAGCTTGGGAACGCTTTAAATCATCAGGCGCAGCATTAGGTGAACGAACGGCAGCTTCATCAGTCAGCACCGCCATTAAAGCAAAGAGAAAATTAGGAATGGGGTGTAAACGTCGATCTAATCTGAAGAAGAAAAAATGCAATGGCGGAAATTTACATGTAGAGTGCAACATTATAAAGGGATCTTATCGAAATGGGAAACCTGCTAAAGTATTATATGATACTGATGTTTCAGTTCCACCAGGTTATCGTCTACATAAAACTCCAAGTAATACTCAATATTTAGAGGTACACACTGACATAGTTAGTAATATAACAATTAATTTGACTAATCAAAAGGGTGAATTAATAGACTTTGGTGAAAGGGAATCATTCACAGTATGCTTAAAACTAAAATAACAATGGTCTGAGAATTAATCATGGACCAATTCCATCTTTCAAAAATTCATATCAAAGACATCATCCCTACCTTAAATCATTTATTAGGCATCAACCTTCATTGAGGTTAACATCTGTAGAGAAAAACTTTTTAACGTCGATTGGTTTAAAAGTTCTCACCCACAATGGCAGAATCGTTAAAGGTCTTTCAAAATGTACATTTTGATGATACTATAATTAAATCAGATATTCACACTTATCTTCCGTATGGATCTTCTAAATAGGGACCTTCCTAAGAAATACGAATCTTAATTCAAAGTCAAGATCTAATTACGGCTATATATGATAGTTTTCTGTACATAGAAGGTAAACTTGAGCTCAAAAAAGGAGATGAAAGAAAAGCATGCAGCTTAACCAACAATTTCCCGAACTTTCCTTTCGAAGAAATTTGTTATGAGTTAGGTGGTCAAAAGTGGATGTTTGCAGACATCCAGGTATAGCATCTACGCTTAAGGGATATATTTCTTGTACAGCAAGCAAAATCAAAGCACTAAGCCATTTGGGATGGTCACCGAAGAATAAAGAACCATGAGCAAAATGGAGAAAAATCTTTTACAGTATGCATACCATTGAACCAGATATTTGGAATAATAGAGAATTATCGTCAGGTAATCGTGAATATGCGCCAAGGGTTGGCTATAATTCGATCTAGAAGCGATACAAACCGATACTATGGTGAAGTCGATGCCGCAATAACCTTAAATAAAATTCAATGGAAAGTACCACACTTAACACTTAGTGATGCTGCGAAACTTAACATGTTTCAAGGAGTCAATAAAAATTCTATTATTACTGTCCCATTTCGTCAATGGGAGTCATATAATTACCTGCTTTAAAACAAGCAATCTCAGACATATGGCCAATAAAAACGTTAACACAACTGGACAAACCACGTTGGATAATTGTTGCATTCCAACAAGGTAAAAGGTACACAAAGTCAGCAAGGTCAGGAAATTTTGATCACATTAGCATCAGAAACCTTAAAGTACATCTGAATTAGGAGCCTATCACAATTTTTTTTTTAATTCCGACGTGATTACTATGGTGTAGATGATAAATACGTATTATACATCTATTCCGAATTCAAATCATGTCCAGTATTTGTAATGGACTGCTCTAAACAAAATAAATCCATAAAAAACTCAACAGTGGACATCAAATTGGAAATGTACAGCCCGCTCACTGGAGAAGTAAAAAAATTATAATTATTGTAATATACACTGTATATTTCTAGTATAAATAAAAATGTTATAATTATTCGCTTAGTTTTATTTTATCTACTAACGATGAAAGTAGTTGCTCAGAAACAAAAACTTAAAATTGAAAATCATGACTTTGATGAAAAGTCTAGTACTCCAAAACATGGTGATTTGCTTCCTAATAGTATACGTGGAATTATCTGCGGCCCATCCAATTGCGATAAAACAAACGCAATCATTAGTCTGCTTACTGAGAAAAATGGTTTGAAATTTAAATATACGCATATTCTAAGTGATTGAATCAAAACAAGTACAAACTTTTACAGGAAATCTTACTTCCAATGTAGGATATAGGTTAGTTTACCTTCAGTGACAATCAGGATGTGATTGAGCCCAGTTGTGCCTGGGACTCCAGGGTTATATGATCTGCTTATTATGAATGAACCAGATCTAAAGCTAGTAAATTCAAAAGATTATAGAGGTATTTTAGTATTTTAGAAGCTACACATGTTGCAAGACTAGAATATTATGTAGGTGGACAAATTCGAGGAAGCCGCAGCAAAAAGTATAAACAAATAATCAAACCATTGCTATCATCATCACCCACAATCGAGGGAGGTGGAGTTATGTTTTTTAAGGAATTAACAAACGGACCCATTGAATAAAAATATTTGAATGATATACATGAACAAATTCGTGATCTAGAGGTATTGTGGGCAGAAAAACTAGCGGGAAACAGGTGTCGTAAATGGCATAATATCAATTGTAGAAGAACTATATGAAGATGGATACATTAAAAACCAAGCAATCGATTTTTAAACAGCAGAAATGCAAATGCATTGATGTCGACATATCGCAACTAAAATGCCCTTTGACAAATTTAGACGTTCGCATGTCCAGCATCAAATCAAGAAATTAACCCCTCAGTTTAAAGCGATTGATGATAATCAATTTGATATCGAGGATAAGAGACTCAACAATGTTGCCAATCCAATAGATCCTCAAGATGTCATCACGAATCAATACTATTTATCAACAAGATTCAATTTGGATGGAAACCGTTTGAATCAGGTGAAGAAGATGGTGATGCTATAAGTAAAGGATATCTTGATAATTGTCTACAAGCGGTACAGAAAGCTTTTAAAGGAAACTCTAACGCTTATCTAGCGTTAGAACAAAAACTATATCATCTTAAATAAATTGTTGATAAATTGGTACCATGCCCAAATTACAACTAGTCAACGAAGTGCACAAACCTGCAGCAAAAAATGTTAAACGAAGGCGCACAATAATTAGAGGTTTTGAGGACCTTTAGCAAGCAGATTTGGCTGAATTTAACACATGTGCCAAACAAAATAAAGGCTATAAGTATATATTAGTGGTTATCGACTGTTTTTCAAAACACTTATGGACTAAAGGATTAAAAACGGAAACAAGTCAAGAAGTTACCAAGGCCATGCAAACAATCTTCAAAAAAGGACGGAAACCTACAAATTTGCAGACTTGCAGGAAAATAAATCTACAATGAGTATTTTACTAAACTAATTCGGCCTTATGGAGTCAATCATTACACCAGCTATAGCACAAAAAAGGCTGCAATTGCGGAACGTGTTATCAGAACCATTAAGGGTGCTCTACATGTCATTCAGCCCGCAAGGTAAATACAAATGGATTCATACAATTTATATGATAACCATAGATTATAACAATCGTAAGCATAGAACTAAGGGAATGAAGCACAAAGATGTCGGTTAATCAGACAAAGCTAGAGGCTTACACTCACATAAAAATATTCGATATGAATCGATATTCTGTGGGTGACATAGTAAATTTAAAAGTATTTTTGACAAAGGATACACACCCAATTGGTCTAGTGAACTATTTAAGGTTGTGAAAGTTCGCATTACTAACACCACTACGTACATGCTGGAGGACATGAAGGGAAAATCTGTACTGGGAAGGTTTTATGAAAATGTATTACAGAAAACAAAAGTATCCTAATGTGTATCTAGTAGAAAAAGTGCTTCTCTCCAAGAATAATAAGTTATTCGTAAAGTGGTGGGGATTGGATGAAAGATCATGGATCAATAAGGATGATATTGTTTTATAAAATTCAACTTGTAATTTGTGAAATAAACTACTTATATTAGTTATATAGTTTGTATAAAAGGATATAGCTCTTATATGAAATAAAACGCACAAAAAAATAATAGTATTTTATTTTTTAAATATAAATACATTTGTTTTTAAAATTCCGTTATCTTATAAAGTGAACCTAAAGTACTTCTATAATCATTTAAATTACTGGATGGCCATATCCCCGAATCTGGCCCACACCTCCATCCCAAGCAGGAATTCGAATTTGTTTCACCTTTATTGATGTTGTCTAGTATCCAGTAATAAATTTTGTGACGTTCATGATGTTGTCTAGTTTCCAGTAATAAATTTTGTGACGTTCATCGTTTTGCCACGGTTGAAACTAATAGTTGATATTTTGTTCTAATAATAATTCGATCAAAATATCGAAACACTTGCAGTTAGTATAATATGCAGCTTTCTCAATACATTCAGTTATAATAAATAAAGTGTCTTTATAAGCAATATTTTCTAAGGTAAATACAACATTTGTTGAAGCATCAACCCATAATAAACTGTATAGATACATTTTAAGCGGTATGTCACCAAGTATATTCATATCGTCCAAGATCCTGTCTACTTCATCAAAAGTTAATGAATTGTAGCCTTTATCAAACAATTTCAGAAAACTTTTAATGGTATTGTCTAATTTAATTTTTTTTATCAAATAATGTCTTAATAATAACTTCATTTGCACACTTTGAGTTTATAGCACACCAGTAAAAACACTCATCAGGAATAACAATATATTGTAATATATTCAGTACAAATAACTTCCGGGGAGTACTTCAGGTACTTTCTGTAGATTTTATCACTACTGTACCAAAGCTCTTCCTGCAATTTGTTTTCAAGACTGTTCATAATGATGAAATTGTTTTCTGAAACAGAAGACAAATAAAATGCTATGTAAAGTTAAATCCCCAAGGTCTGGTATTAGCGAAATTGAAATTTAAGGATTAACATGTTTATAATCATTTATCGTGATCTGTTTAACGCTTGCGAGGGTAGAACCCTTTGATTTTTCTATAACTTTTTCATCACCCATGTAAGCATAGATTTTTGCACGAATTCCTACAAATTCCAACATAATTGCGCCATGATCTTTCATTAAGCCAGGGACTTTTTTATTTACCAAAAAATATTGTTGGGGCTATAATCAGATGTATCAAAAGTATCAATGTCCTCTTTAATGCATTCATAGGTATCGGGAACTGAAAAGGCGTATATGAGGCTATCTGTATTCATGTACAAGAGCTTAGCATTATTATGAAACTTTGGTAGCGTGTAACCGTAATGAAAATGGTATAAAAAAGTTTTTGAAACATCTAAAACACTGAATCCTGTATATATAGTTTATTGAAATACACTTCTAGCTTATTCATCTAAATGATAAGCATATCATAATCAAATATTGTACAACTATGAAAATTTGGTTTTGCTATGTAAGCACGAGTACCATAGCGACCCTGACATTTCGTTACTAATCGTATATCCTTATGTCTACGTACATTTTCCATCAGCTTCCCAAACACGCTATTAATCGTTAATTTATAAAATTTTTTATCAAATTCATTTTGAGGTTGCTGGCGCATGGTGGTATTTAAATCTATATATATTTTTAACCACCGGGACTGTTTAAAACGTAATATACGGTGTACTTTTACCAACTTTAATCCATAATTTAAATATACTTTCAAATTTCTGTAATGAATTACATAATTATGTTTAGGATACAATGTAAGCAATAATTTTTTCATTTTGGAATCAGATACGGGTGGTACCATATGTTTGGGTGCCAATGGTAGATCACTGTGACTCTTATGTAATTCTATGGGATAGTCTAATCACACTATGCTATATAGCCAATTTTCTAATCATCGTAAATCTAATGTTTAAAAATTATCAACAAATGAAAAATCGCCAAATGGTAGAAATTCTGACATGGTGACTCCATATAAATTATTCACGTCGTAGTACATTAAATACACAGTTTCGGAAGTGGGATCAAATTTTTTCCCCATGTACTTATTGTTAGCTTTAGCATATCGATTAGAACATTGAGCCACACCACCTCTAATTCCTCTCTCAATAAATATTAGCTTATCAATGTTTGTAAATAGTGCTAACTGTACTTGTGTACTTTTAAGCATAGCATCGAATTGCAAACCGGGGGCTGTATAATAGTGCAGAGGATCAAGTTTATAAGTACTTAAACAAGTTTGTCGAACATTTTCGAAAATGTCTGCTAGCAGTAGAACGTCCGTTTTTAGATACAAATCCGAGTAATCCCCTAAAGATTTAATATTAAATTTGTTCCAAACATTAACTGCATGTGCAAAACTTCGCATCATTGAGTCCGTCATTAGTGAGATGAGTGAAAAACGCTTCCTTGGAAGGGAGTCTGGCCTCGCTTAATTTATCCCAAGTATCAAGATATTAATAAGGAAACACACCTTAGCAAACTAGTAGCGAAAATTCTTCGGCATTGTGATAATTAGCGTGGGTAATAATTTTTTTACTATTTTGCAAATAGTCCGACAACTTTTAAATACAACTACTCATAAATTTGAAAGAGTCAATAAATCTAAACCTAAATTTAGTGCCTTGTATTACGTTCGTGAAAGGAAATATATCTCTTTTTGTTTATGGGTAGCAGTGAAATCGCACCCGGAACAGTAGCCAATTCTCTAATGTGGAAATGATAATCGTAACCTGACAAATTATGAAATACGACTGGTTGAATGTAAGAGTCATAGTTTTGGTTACAATTCTAGTGTGATGCTCCCCGAAATGCACCAGTAAAATGGTAATGATCCCTAACGTTTATATCATAATCAGTAAATGGTTTTCCGCAGATGTAGCAAATCGTAATGCTTTCAAAGTGCTCAACCTGATTGGGAGTTAAAGTATTTATAGGAATTATTTTATTGATTATTTCGGTAGTTCAATGTGCAATTCTTTGAAGCTCTTTAACAAACCATTGAATGCAATCGTTTCCTCTATAGTCTAAATCGTGATAAAGAATCATTGTATAAACACTTCAAGTAGTAAGCAATGCTGGAGGGTATATGTTTGGAGTAAAATATAGTATTATTATCGATGTCTGTTAAATTTGAACACTTCTAAAATACTTTCTAAATCTGCATAAATTACAAACGGCACCTTTTCCTGGAATATGAAATTTTTGAACTGCAGAAACTTTTCTGTTTCAGTAGGTAGCTTGACAGAGCATTGATTAAATTGATGACAGTGAGTGATGTGTTTTTGTAGAACGTGATCTGAAGAAAAATAGTTCAAACATCGATAACAAATGAATTTCTTGTGCTCCTTATTCGATAGTTGTTTAGAAAAAAGAGCCAACACATTTTTAATCCACGTGAAATGATAAACAGTATTTTTTTTGTATTAATATCACCCGCAGCTTTATAATTGGCAGAAAGTACTAAAAGATTTATAGGTTCCCTCACACTATTTTGATTTTCACTTATTACAAATGGCAATATAAATTTCCCCTGAATGCAAAACAAATTAATGGAGAGGTTGTTTAACTGTTCAAATTTTTTTATATCATCTAGTTTAATGGGGGAAGGGAATTGAATCATAATTCAAAGCATTCATAAAATGAGGATAACTATAAACTCTATCTGAATGATTTTGCACGGGATATAGTGCCGAAACAAAGGCCCACAGGAAGCAATACTCATCGTCATTTTTAACATACGCTACCACATGATTTACTGCTCTGAAGTAGGGAACTTTAACGTAAGCTGAAAGCGCACCTCTAAATGGCATAGCTTTTAATATTCACCTTTAAATGTAATACTTCATGTAATACCGAACCGGAACCCCATTCAGAAAACTCCACTAATTTTTTTTTGTAATTTATAACAAACGTTTTCATTATAGCACTTACGTAAGTTTGACGCAATATTATTGGCATAATTTTTTATGGTAAAGGTATTCAACTCGATAACGTGATTTTGAGGGTGAATAAAATTGCAGAGTAAAAGAACATCCACCTTTAGCATCGATTGCCTTAGCATTAATTTAACCTTTCTTGCGAAACTATTATATGCATTTTGTAAAAAATAAGAGGGTCCTTGATGTTTGCTATATTGACTTTAGTTCACGTAAATAACCTACCATTAAAACATAAATCTAGAGAGCACCAACTTAATTTGCGTGTACGCTTTTTAGCGGCATTGACAAATCCACTGCCTGTTTTCTCTAAAGCGTACTTTAACTGTTTAACTCTTATAACACTTTAACAACGCTAATTCACTTTCGAGCTTAAGAAAATTTTCGCATGCCTCTAAATAGATTCTATTTTAAATTATATCTTGCAATAGCTTAATATTAGTGTTAATTATACGGATGTGCTTTACAAATTCATTTTTGGTTTTAACAATGGAATAATACTTCTTGTTAAATTAACAATATCATTACTACTTGGTATACCCTTACTCATAGTTACCTTCAAAACTGTATCCAACAATGCAAGAAAATATGAAGCACACGCGCTGTCGATTATGTAGTAATGGAAACAAATATTATAACTGATATGAAAAATTAATAATTTAAGTAACTATAGAAGTACTTTAGGTATACTATTGCAATTCTAGTCGGGAGTTCAATATACTGACTGGTATAAAACTGCTCTTTACCTGCTTATATAGTAATATAAACCCAGAATTCGAGGTCAAAACTGGTTATAACTTGCTGCAAGAGCTTCAGTGTTCATATACATGCATAACTTCCACCTTGTAGCATTTACTGAGAATATCTATTAACCTTGACATCAATACTGTTCTCATGGCTTATGCTCTATCACCTTTGCTTGCAGAGGTCATACGTTGCACTTTGTGACGTTTACTGAGAATATGCATTAACTTAACCTTGCTGACATCATGCGAAATGCCTTCTCATGTCTCAATTAGAGTTCGTCACCTTTGCTTGCTCATGTCAGTATATTGTACTAACCACTTCCATTTGTTATCAATTTTGTTAACGTTAGCAGATCTATGTGTATATAATGTTAGTTTTGCTGTGCCATTAAATAACACCGCAGAACCACCCTTGAAGAGACCATCCCCATCATCTCCATAAGGGATAGTGATGTAGAGGATGAATTTTCGAAGTATTTCTAGAGGTATGTATAATTTTAATTAATATTATAGTTTCCTTTCATTAATTCATAGAGAATTTTTAGTACAAATAAAGTTATTCATCTTTTCTGCATAACGCCAGCAACCAGGGTTATAGCAACACCCCCACAACCACCACTGTTGCGAAACCTACCATATGGAGGAAAAAATTTGGCTTTATAGAAGGGCATCTCACGCAGCAGGATGATGAACAGGGCCCACCAACCCTTCAGGCCTTTAGGGAAAAAGTATTCGGTGGTTACGAAAACTTCACAATGATTATATTAATAGTGAGGTGGCGGGGTTGGGGCGAGTGGAAAGACTGAATGGAGAACTGGTGGAGGCTAATCAACATTTAGAGTGTGTGCGGCAAAATATAGTAAAGACTGAAAATATAGTGCGTACGTTGGAAGGGATGGATGTGTCATGTGTTTAATATGGTTTTCTTGTGGAATTTATTGTGTAGTTATCTTTTCATTGTAAAAAATAAATGTAAAATTTTTCTTTATATTTTATTTCTCGTGAAATATTCTCATTATCAAAAAAAATTTACTACAGCTAAAAAAATGTAGGTGATAGTTCAATTTGCACTATAAAAGTGAAATTATCTAAGTTAAGGAAAAAATTGAAAACATCTGGAAGTCTGATTTACTCATGTACTCATGTGTAAATTTCTACATCAAAGTAAAGCAGTAATTTTTTGCAAATTTTAAGTGCATGTTGCGTTACAAATTTATTTATTGTAAAATATCATGCATATAAAGAAAGTGCGAAAATATAGTACAGTTAAAAGTGAAAAAAAGCTTCCGTTAAATAAAAGTCAAAACAGTTCCCAAAAGCATGTAAATCGAAAAACCATACGCCATGTATTTATGCGATACAAATGACACAATTACATTCATACATTTGCAAATCCCGTTTCAAAATTGTAATGTGCGTTGGTGACTAAGATAAATAAAGAATGTTCGCATTCACACCTGCATACAATGCTTTCAAAGCAAAATAACTGCGTTCATTATCCTACAATTCCTGAAGCAGTAATATCCTAGCTCCATCGAAAATTGTAGATTTGGAGTCCTAATCAAACTAAATTACAAAACAAATTGTGTTTTAAGTGCTCTTTGTTGTTTCAAAATGGAATGGGTTAATTTAAGAGTCATTTTTCATATTGTGATAAATTTATGCATGAAATGGATAAATTGCCACGTATAAAATACAACTGCGTTGAAAAAAAATTTTTTTTCTGAGAATTAGGTGCAAATTTATAAATTTCAGAAGCGCATCTTTTGTAGGACTTTATTTATGCCCTCCATCGCATCCCCACCTATACCCTGAGAATACCGACGTCCACATCGAGTCGTCTTTTATCTTTTTCCATAGATATGTACATATATCTTTACTTCCATCACACACCTTCAAACATACATCACTTTTATAGTTCAACTACACGTCTAACGTTTACACAACAATAATTGCAATTATACATTTCATTCTAGAACAATACTTGTATTTCAAGTTAAATATAGTATTACAAATCATACTGATAATACTATATAGGCAGTGCATTTTACAATTGCAAGCTTTTTACTCATTCCGGGTACAATCCATTTAAAATGGGTTGTACTTTCATATATAAATGTAAAATGTCCGAAGATACATCATCAGAGTTAGGAATACTTTATTTCATAAAAAATCGTTAGAATTTTTTTAGTTCATTTTTAGTTCATTAGAAAAATTAGAAAAATTAGAAAAACCAATAAAACGCTTTAATATTTACATTTCTAATAAATGTATGTGCGTGCTCCGCAGTATTTTGAGGAAAAAAACGCAAACGCAGCGTCAGGATAACTGAATAATCATTAACATTGCTTTGTTGCAGGTCGAGTACTTGTTCTATAAAAATAATGCTGAAGTGTTTGAAATTGAAAAATCAGTCTCTTTAATGTGTTTATGTTTTTAAATATCAATGAAAAGCTACAATTCAGTTTTAAAATCACTCCTTGTACATAATTAGTGTTTAAAAATGTTTATGTTTTAAATATTAATGAAAAGGTGCCATTCAATTGAAAAACAGTATTTGTTATTTTTTAAATAGAAGTAGTGGTTGTAACTTGTACAAAATGTTCACGGGTGCTTTTAATCCAAACATCATTTAAAGCGCTGTATACAATGTGTCCCAAATTCGCTTCTCTATAAAGGGATCTCGGCTTCTGTTATACTTACGGCAAAGGTTAAATGGGGAAAGTTTTAGAGGAAGCTTAGAGCATTCGATGTCCGGTTTCAGATTTCGGATCGGTCAATTGGTTTTGAAAATATCGGCGAAAAACCGAAAATGGCGGATTTCGTTTTTCGCCAGTAAATCCGAAATGGTTAATTTGACAACTGTCACAATGTGAGATTATTCGAACACTTTTTTAAGACGAATAAGATGGCGTGTATGACATGTCACAATCGTCTTTTGTTATCCTACAATCTGCCTCAACTTTCATTTTTCTTATTGCCGCCATATTTGAATTTTCGATTTTTTGAAAGAGGGCAATATTTCCAGTTTAGTGATGTCTCACAATTGCATAAAAGATTCGAGTTTCATCGAAATATCACACTTTCTAAAGTTAGGTCTTATTTATTATTAGTAGGCCATGATTTATTTGTCGCAAAATAACATTAATAAATAATGTATAAAATTCTTTGAATTTTCAATAAGCTATGAGTGTGTTAAAAATAAAGCCAGAAAAATCGTCATTAATTTAATTAATACTTGAACCTTTGAACAACCTACAATAAAATTACAATTACAATTAATTTACAGATTTGCAAAATGACGTCCATTTACATCGAGACATTTTTGACAATTGTGACTGTTTTTCGTACAACCCTAGCAAATGTATTTCCATTAACACTATTTCTAAATGTATCCAAAACTCTCTGTCTCAGGATTTCTATGGTCGCAGAAGGACCAAACTCGTAGACCTCATTCTTTGTGTGACCCCAGAGGTAGAAATCCAAGGGCGAAAGGTCAGGGGATCTAGGAATTTATAATACATAGGTACCCAATTAAAATACGTAAGTTAGATTAAATTACCAATAATCCCACACCAAACGTTACTTCCAAATCTGGTCTGTAGACGTCTCTCTGCCACTTCGTGAGGGTTTTCTACAGCCCAATGATGAATATTGTGCTTACTAAAAACTCCACAATTCGTAAACCTACTCTCATCAGACCACAAGACATGATTAACAAAATCGGTATTTTCATTACGCATCCTAGTATACCACTCGCAGAAGCGCATTCGTCTTGGAAAATCAGTTTCCTTAAGTTCTTGAACTATTGTGGGTTTGTATGGATAGTAGTTATTCTCTTTTAACACTCTTTGTACCGTTGATTTTGACACACGAATTTCCCGTTCTACCGTTCTTACAGATGCACTGGGGTTTTCGTTGACAGCTTGTAAAATGTTTCTGTCACGATTTTCATTATCAATATTGTATCCGCTTTTAGGTTGTTCGAAGGGTCCATAGTTAATTAAATTAATTACAATTTTTCTGAAGTGAGTTTTATGAGGCTGCCGTCGTTCGGGGTACATCTCCAAATACCTCGCTGAGGTAATGTCGGCGTTTCTGTTTTACTGCAAGTAAATCGCTAACATGTCAAGCTTTTCTTCATTTGAATAGGGAATACCGGCCATTTTCAACAGGCTTTTACAATTTGTGTGTCACGTTTATGATTTTAATGACAGAAAAGCGTACTACTTATGAAAACACTACTTTGAATTATTTAACGTCAAAGTCAGAGCCACCTTATATGGAAAAAATGAAACCCAATTTTACTGACAAATAAATCATGTCCTACTAATAATAATAAATAAGACCTAACTTTAGAAAGTGTGATATTTCGATGAAACTCTAATCTTTTATGCACTTGTGAGACATCACTAAACTGGAAATATTGCGCTCTCTCAAAAATCGAAAATCCAATATGGCGGCAATAAGAAAATGAAAGTTGAGGCAGATTGTGGGATAACAAAAGACGAT
>JARFJB010000069.1:235000-500000 GCA_036346205.1 Vesta saturnalis
AATTCAAACTAGGTTTGTATTTCATTGTAGAAAAGCAGAATGTGCTTATGTCATCATAATAGTCATAACGTGTATTATCCTCGGCAGGATTGTTTACAGTTACATCATTCATTTATGAATTTTGCTATCCAATTCGTCTATACTGTCTTCTCATATAAAACAGTGAATTAAATAAGGATGGTGAACATTCGTAGTGCATTTGACGAAAACGACATACGGTATTGAATAAGCATGTGTAGTAGAAAGAGTACACTTATAAGCGCTTAACCAATTTGCTTTATATGTATATGAATTTAATCCTCGTTTGACTAATACTTCATAACCTCAATTTACAGGATATTGTTTTTCAACCGTTATCATTAGGATAGTCAACGTTCTCTAATTTTCACAAAATAAATTACTATAGATAAGTAATTGTATTTTAGAATTGTGCAGATTAAATGCTGCCATCGGGGTATATTTTCTAACCAGAATTTATTATAACGAAAATAATTGTGACTCATGTTTTTTTTTTATATTACACCATATGATTGTATGTAATGACGGAGCGGTATACACTCCTGGTGTCGATAATAGGTAAAAATGGGCATCTTTGGTGTAATTACATGTTTTTCACAAAAAAGTTGAAAATAAGTAGTAACATGTAGGGATTATAATAAAGCTACATAAATCCTCTACCGATACGTACATCTAGATATAGGGCGTTTCATTAAAAAATTAAATAAAACTATTGACGATTTCGATAGCTAAATATTTATTCGTTTAATGATGTAATCACAATTGTTCATCGGTCTACTAAATAGATACCCTGTATATGATAAGTACATTTAAAGATTAAATTACGTCTACGATTTGTTAGTCATAACGCCTATATTTTTACCCAGTCTACAATTAACACGTTAACTGCGTTACATGTCTCCAGGGATATGTAGTCAGTATTACAATTATGCGGAGAAAAGTTTGTGTCAAACTTTCCTAACTTATGATTCGTCTAAAAAGCTAACAAATATGTTAATTTTGTTTTTGTAAATAGCGTTTTGTTTGTTATTATACGTACTATTACAGTATGGTATAACATGTTACATATCTCCGGGGATATGTAACGCACTGTGTTAATACCTGCTTTACCACACTACGGGGCATGCCCCCGGCGATAAGTACCGACAAGATCCAACTTGTCTATTTCAGTGCATTAGCTTTCGTGTTTTTCAATATACTTGTCAGTACTACAGTGCCGGGTGACCGCTACGTACATCATGTCGTGTCGGAGTAAGAGAATTTTAGAATTAGCTGCCCAAAAGTTAAGAAAACAGGTGGACGAATATTCAAGGGCGGAAGTCGCGGACCATCGAATGCATCATCTCATTTATAGAAACAATGTGAGTATGAAGAAGAGTTTAATCCGTAAAAGACAAAACCTTTACAGCTGCTTCTTTTGAAACCTCTGATTCTCGTGGCAGTTCACGTAGTGAAAGCGATGAGCTTGGTAGTGATTCATAGTGGAAGCATGATACTTGGTACGACTGCCGGTATCCATGCCTACAATTGGCAGGACATAACACAATCTGGTTTGAACTTTATATCAGAAAAATTGTACAATTAGTAACAAAGTTTACAATTTGCCAACAAAAAAACCAATTGATATTTTCCTTTCATTTATTGACGATGAAATTGTTGATTTGATAGCGAGTGAGCCAAATATACCTGATGGATTGAGAACGCTGAGATCTACAGAAGTGTGGTCAAACGATTTCTATATATTTAAATTAGAATGGAAACCCGGTGACTGATGTTAAAGAATAAACTAGTTTTACAAAGTTTACCTTTAGACGGAATTTCTTTAATTGTTGACAATAAAATATATGGTAATATTTACCATCTTAGTTCTGGATTTTCCATTAACAAAGCCTTAAAAATTAATAAAACCGTCAAGCGAATATGGAAGAGAGTCACTACAATGGCACCATTTGACGAAGATGTAAGTTTAAGCAACTTCCGTTAACACTGTTTCAAAATTAAAATCTTTTAGATTGGAGTGCTGGCTGTAATTTAACACGTTAGCTGCGTCACGAAAATTTGGTACACTGGCTTTGACTGCGTTACATATCCCCAGAGTACTGTAGTTGAACTCCACCGCTGTGCGTTACATATCCCCGAGGATATGTAGTTTCCTTTTTTTAAATTTTAATTTTTGCAATATTTACTTGTTTATTTTTAAAATCTAGTATGTGCATATTAAAGTTGGTTACTGTGATTTCTTTGATTTAAAGCCGCACAGAATTGTGGCCATTAGATTTCTTTGAAATTAAAAAAAAACGGAGTATAGCTAAAAATACGATTTATTCGTGCCATAAATAGTATTTGTTGCATTTCGAAACAATTTATTATTAATGTATACATTAATTTCCTATAACCGTATAACTAAATTTGATACTCACTAACTATTTGTGGTACAATCTTGTCAGTAACGAATTATACGATGCACTTTCTTATCTGCTTCTCAACTTGTCATCGTCTCTCGAACTTTCGTGTGGCATTCACGCCAAGCTTTCCTTTTTTCTGCCTGGACCGTCTGGTTTTACGAACGTGTGCGTCTTTCTCTTCGGTTTAGCGTTGTAAGATTGTTCTTCTTCTTCTTCTGTTGGTATTAATAATAGTGATTCTGCCAGTTGTCGATGAAAAGTAGTGCTACTTAGTTTTGTATTTGATATGGTATTATATATGATCCAAGAATTCACGACAGTAGTTCCTAGTAGCAATCCAGATACAAGCTTTCCACAATGTGGATAATGTTATCAAACTTAAAAACATTAAGGGTATGTCTTTACCTGTACCACTTGATAGTTTTGCGTAGAACTGCATGGTATGACGACATTTGATCACTAAAGTCTGCACCGTTCTTCGCCTGGTTGTAGTCAATCACGCACTTGGGTTTTAGAATTTCTTCACCTTTTCGGTTGTTCTTACCTAATGTAACAATAATTCTATTTTATTGTGTGGAAAGTAATACAATCTTTTAAAGAGGTTTACCTGTTTTTATAAGCCCAGAGTCATGCGATGGATTGTGGTCTTTTGTCTACCTATTTTATAATTTTGATACTATTCCTTTCCTTTACAAGAACTGATCCTTTTTTTTTATTTTTTGTTGAAAAATAGGTGGAATTCCTTCTTTATTTGAACGCTAGGTACCGCAGTAAAGTATATGATCGTTATACAGTTTTTCCGTCAATGCTATACTGGAGTAAAAATTGTCCGCAAAAAGAATTCTTCCCTCCTTCGGGTTGATCTCTTCTAATAGCTTGAGCACAATCGTGTCTGCATGGCCTAAGTCTTGATTTGATAAATTATTTTAGGTATGGTTGTTTACGTTTAATTCTTGTAAAGGAGTAGATTTTATTATAGTAAATATCGTATAATCCTATTTTTAGGTAGTTGTTAATTTATAGTTTCGTGTTGAGTGGAAATTCCGTCATGGGAAAATGTTTGTAATTAAGATTAATGCAGAAATGGTACGAATGTCGAGTCAGGAGAATAAAATGACGCGATATCGAGAACTTAGGATATCTAAAAAAATTAAGAGTAGACGGACTGCGGTTTTATAATATGTCAAAGGTAGGGTTGATTTTTCAAAGGATAGCGACGACGTAAACAGATTAGGTTACAATTTTTGTGTTGCGTGTAGCCTGATGTTGCAAGCTTGTATCGATGACGTATTTTATAAATCGTGTTTACGAAAATTGTTTCGGTTTTACCGCGCGTACGGTATGAAGGAATTTTAGCTTTGTGATTGGTTATGTTTGGTGAAGTTTAAAATGGCGAAGTCTGCAGGAATCGCGAGAGGAGATCATTAATTAACATGGTAAGGTAAAGTCGGTGAGATTGAATTAAATAAAACTTCACAACCTTGTATCGGACAAGGTTATGAAGTTTTGTTTAATCATTAATTAAATGGCGTGCGTCGAGTCGGGTCAGATGTGCGTAAGCTAATACTTGGTAGTAGAGCGGTGGCGTATATAGTGGTGAAGTTTATAGGGGTTGATATCCCGTTTCGCGATGCGTATTTTGTTGAAGAGTTTGCAGACCTCACCTTAATTTAGTAATTTTGTTTTCCCGGTGGGGAAAATACTCGTGAACTGCTTTGATAAAGACTTAGTAATTTTGTGGGTTTGGTTAAAGAACGTGAGTGCTGAGAGATATCAATTGAGCACATGTATTGGTTATTATTGCATGTAACTCTAATACTCCAAAAAATTACGTAAAGCCTTGCTGACAGAAATTATATCCAGCCATCGTCTAATGTAGTAGAATTTTGGGTGTTGTGAGAAATATGATTGGTGGAGGACGGTCAGCTATCGTGTCGACCGAGGAAAGCGTGTCCGAAACCCGGAGCATCCCATTACTGTTTCTACCTTGAGAAACTGAAAGCGTAAAGTGAAACTATCCAAGTGATTATTGCTAATTTGGTGTACAATAAAGATAAAAGTTGTTTGATTATAAAGAAAGCTTTTAAACTTATTTGTCTTCATTAAATTTATAAAAGTTATGTTTATTTGTTATGGACATATTCACGAAATTAGTCATTTATTAATACCTTGAGATACTAAATTTATTTGTTCTGTATTGATTTCTGGTGACGTCGTGATTGCTTGGTTTGTGATTATTTCTTTTTAGGTACCATAAAATATTTCTATTTAAGTAAAACGTCATGTGCCGCCAATCTTCAACTCTTGATTGCACCTTTGTAGGTGCAAAAGAAAGGAATTTTTAATTTTTTGAGATTTTATTGATTGTGAACGTGGACTATTATTTTTTTAAAGTAATTTAATAGATGTTTGTTAAATGGAATTGTTGAGTTTCTTTTAAGTACTAAATTTCTTTTGTAAAGGTATAATACACTGATGCAAAAGGGCGTCAATCTTTTCTTTGTCTGTATTACTTATGTGTTGTACACGTATAATCATTTAGTTTGACTGATTATCATAATTTAGTTTGAGTTTGTGTGTTAATTAGGGTTGGGAGGGGTAGTTTTATTGAAGCAAAGAGTACACTAAAGTTGATTTTAATAGTGGGGAGACTTCTTTGTTTTAATTTAGCAACAATATTCTAGGGACTGTTTAGTGCCAAATAGTAAGGGATTTATTCTAGTGCTTTGGAGCATTACGTTTCAGAATCGACCCCAGAACCGTTGGTAGCGAGCAAAAGGTAGGTTCAAGTATTTTTCACTGTTTTACACTAGTGCACCCCTTCACGTTTTGTACCCGAATTAAGACAGGGTCGAAAACATTATCCGTTAAGATTTACCGTTTTATCGTAACTAAAAAATTTGAATGAAACCCACAACCTCATCTAATTCCGTTTGAACCCGTTACAAAATCCTAATATCCTGAGCCTACTATGGAGATGCATACATTATCATCTAAAAACTTAAATAATTTTCGTTGTAACCGTAACAAAAACAAATGAACCTGTATGATAAAAGAATTGGACTGATGTTATTTAAAATATTTTTGGATATAACCAGTATTTACCGAGGATATTCATTTTCCTTACTCAAAGTTGAGTGTCTATTTATTTTAAATGTTAGTTATTAAAATAATAAACACTATAACATAACCATACAATCATTTTTTGCTTTGGATTTCTTTATACTATTTCACAGTTTTATATGTAGAGAATGTCATTTATGCTGCACACTTTAATTCCCAAAAAAACATGTTCTGAAACTTTTTTTTATTGCATTAAAATTATATGTTAAAGGTTACATACATAAATATTTTCTAAAATAACTGAAACCTATGTACCTTCACATACTAACGACTTGCAATTGTGTATACTACCTATGCTGTTTAAAGTATCAGCATTGAAATAAAATTACTTTTTTATTAATCCGACGCATTTTGCAGATGTTCCTTGTATTCTCCCTCGTGGTGTAGAAATTAATGCAGTCAAGTGACGCTGCGGTTTAATCCAAACTGTTTAACACTACTAAACAACGTTTCTTAAGAAAAAGTGTATTTATGCAACAAGTTGGTTTATGATACGCCTCAAAAGATGTAAAATTTCATACTTAACAAGTATGTATGAACGGATTAAAATAGTAATAATTCATTAAATTTTACATTTCCTTTTCAGATTTGACAATTTGTAAAAAGGTGAGTTTGGATAAGTCTGGAGAACATCCTCGTGTTTGTGGGGGAAGGTTAAAAGTCGTACAGATGGCATTAATAATGTTTCTTAATAAATTAATCATAAATTGAAACATAAATAGTAATGAGGTGAAGAATAATTTCATGCTAGTAGTCTTTCAAACGTCTATGTATCAAACTCATATAAATATTGACAAATAGAACGGAATACTCCCAATATCCTGATAGTGTACCGGTTTGTCCATTAATAAAGGAGACCGGCGGTATATGAGAAACTACACATCGCACAGTTTCGGGAAAAGAATATTGATAGTAAATATGACCGAGAGAAATTGCTGGTCTAAAATAGTTTTATTATAAACTACATAAAATTAGAATTTTTTTCTTTTTTAGCATTTTCCTCTAGTTTTTTAAATGAGGGGAGGGGGAAGAGGTAAATGTTGGTAGTACACAGACATTACTTTCACTTTTTGACCTTGGGGATTCCCAAGGCCGCCCACCTGTAGGACGTATTTTTGACCTTGAGATCGACCTCGGGCTTGGTTTTGGAGTTAGTCTAGACGTTGGCCTTGAGCTGAAAATTGTATTCTAATAAAGGATCCCAGTTTTGTAAGACAGGAACCTGTTCGAGGGTTTCGCCCCTATCATAAAAGATTGTATTCTATTAATGGGGAGGAAGAATTAACACTTAAGACATATAAAGATGATGACAAGTGTTTTTCATAATAAAAAGATGTTATTTAATCCGTGTTTATTAATATTTATTAGGATTGTTTTGATTTTTATCAAGGACATAAAAACCTGGTCCTTAAATGATTATATTCAGTCTTTAATGTTGAATTTTAAGTGGTATCTCAAATTTTTTCAATATCTGAGGTTAGCGTATTGTATTTATGACTATTAATTTCTATCTGAGTTTATGCATCATTCTGTTCTATATAACTGTTTTTTACAATGTTTTTTCGTAATAGGATTTATTATTAAGGAGACTGCATAATTGTTATTAAAATTATTATTATTCCATTTGGGGGTTGTGGCCTTTACCTACGCGAATTTTATTACAACATGCTTATTTTTACCTTGAGAAGGTCACCTTCAACATTATGCATAATTAAAAATGAATAATTAAGTTGCCATGCTTTAAACGATTTCTACCTTGAGAACGTTAAATTATGTGTACAAGGTCTAAACAGAAATAACATGCATTAATAAGATAAATGGTTACATATATGCATTACAGTCTGTTTTACGCTTCATTGTGTAGTCCCTTTAATAGTGCCATCAATTAAAAGGACAATACTGAAAGTCGACTGCTAAATTATATGCTCAGGGTTTAAGTGGATAATAAAATTGCATTAATACTTTTGTTAATACACGTATTAATTACAAATAAATATTGAAGGTTGACAGTTAAAATTATGTGTACAAAGTCTAAGCAGAAATTAATTGCATTAAATGGTTACACACATGGATTACAGTCGTTTGTTTTACGCTTCACTGTGTGTTTTAGTTTAGGGATGACTTTTTTAAAATCAATTGCATTACATTTTACACCAGATTAAATTACGTAAAATTGATTATTGATATGGGGTGTCATACTTTCTTTAAAAAAAAGTAAAATATATTCATAGCTATAAAGCTTATAATACCTGTAACAACTCTTTATTTATATAAATTAGAGTCGCAAAAGGCTGCCACCTCTAATAGTAAATTATCGAAAACATAGGGTAAAGACATTTTCGGCAGACTTTTGGGATGGGTGCACTTCCCCTTATGTCGAAATTAAGGGCAGCGTAATTATCTGGGTCTTCATGTAGGTAAAATTTTGCGACAAGAGGATTTCGGCGAAGGCTGTTCCTGTGACTCCTAGTTCAAGCCTCCATGAACATAACTGAGATTGTAAGGCAGATGTAGGACTGCGCAACTTGCTCTCGTGACTTTGCCCCCTTGTGGAGGCCCCATTGGCGGAAAATTTGAATTTGTATTTTAAGTCTCTGCAGGTTAGTATAAATTTGTATTGTAATAAGGGGTATAATCCTAACTTGTAAGACACATGTAGGGCTCAGCAACTTACTCTCAGGCCCTCGCCCCTCGACCAAAAATTTGAAATTGTTAGTGGCGCTTCTATGAGGTGAAATTTGAACTTGTATTATAATAAGGGGGTCTAATGCTAACTTATAAGATAGAGAGACATAGGGCTTCGCAACTTGCTTTCGGGTCTTAGCCCCTAGTCTCTTGACGGGAAATTTGAATTTGTATTTAAGTGTTTACATTCTGATTACTTATTGCGAAAAATTTGAAGTCTAATAAGGGGCCTATTGCTAACTTATAAGACCTGCTTTCGGGTCTTAGTCCCCTGGCCCCTTGTTGGGAAATTTGAATTTATATTAAGTGTTTACCTATTATTACTTATTGCGAAAAATTTGAACTTGTATTCTAATAAGTGGACCTAATGCAACCGTATAAGACAGGTATAAGGCCTCGCAACTTGTTCTCAGAGCTTAGACCCCTGGACCCCTTGGCGGGAAATATGAATTTGTATTCTAATAAAAGAGGCCCTGATGATAACTTGTAAGACAAGTGTAAGGCTTCACAACTTACTCTCGGGGCTTCGACACCATGTCCTGACCCCTAGGTGTAACATCTTAATTTGTTAATAGCGCCATCTACTTGTGTATATATTTTCTGTAATATAGCTGGCGCCACCTAGGCAGTATATTTTAAAGGTACGTACAGGTCCCTATAATGGTTATGGTGGGAAATTTGAAATAAGCTTTCAAGGTAAGACGTGTGCATTTGGGCCTCATACAGGTAAAATTTTGCGACGCGATGCTTTCGGCAAGGCTGTCTGCGACACCCACTCCAACACTCCTCGAACATAACCGAGATTGTAAGACAGGTGTAGGGCGTCGCAACTTGTTCTCGGGTCTTTGCCCCTTGTCGTGATCGGAACTTGTTTGTGGGCCTTCGTGTATTGTCGTGGTACCCTTGGCGGAAGATTTGAATTTGTAGTATAATAAGGGGCCTAATGCTAACTTGTAAGACAGGCATAGGACTTCGCAACTTCCTTTTGGTCTTAGTCCCCTGGTCCCTTGGCGGGAAATTTGAATTTGAATTTGTATCTAAGTGTTTACATTCTGATTACTTATTGCCAGGAATTTGAATTTGGATTTTAATAAGGGTCCTATATCTGTCTTATAAGTTAGCAATAGGCCCCTTATTAGAATACAAGCTCAAATTTCTCGCAATAAGAAATCAGAATGTAAACACTTAAATACAAATTCAAGTTCAAATTTCCTGCCAAGAGACCAGGGGCTACGACCCGACCACAAGTTGCGAAACCCTATGTCTCTCTGTCTTATAAGTTAACATTAGGCCCCTTATTACAATACATGTTTAAATTTTCCCTCATAGATGGCGCCACAAACAAATTTAAATTTTTGGTCGAGAGGCGAGGGCCAGAGAGTAAGTTGCTGAGCACTACATCTGTCTTACAAGTTGGAATTATACCCCTTTTTACAATACAAGTTCATATTTCCAGCCCTAACCTCCAGAAATATAAATTTACATTTTCTGCCAATGGAGCCTCGACAAGGGCGTAAAGCCCCGAGAGCAAGTTGCGTCTTACAGGTTAGCATTAGACCCCTTATTATAATACAAGGTCCACGACAAGGGGCGAAGACCCGAGAACAAGTTGCGACTCCCTACACCTGTCTTACAATCTCGGTTATGTTCGGGGAAGGTTGGAGTGGGGGTCGCCGGAATAACCTTCGCCGAAAGCCTCGCGTCGCAAAATTTTACCTACATGAAGATCCAGACAATTACGCTGCCCTTAATTTTGAACATAAAGGGAAATGCACCCATCCCAAAAGTCTTTACTGCGGAAAACGTCTTCATACTAAAGTTTAACATGATTACCTCGATTTGAGGATGTTTTCGATAATTCACTGTTATAGGTAACACCTTTTTGCGACCCTGATCTATATAAATAAAGAGTAGTTACTTTTAACAGGTATTATAAGCTTTATGGCTATTGATATATTTTACTGTTTTTTTAAAGAAAGTATGACACCCTATATCAATAATCCATTTTACGCAATTTAATCTAGGTGTTAAAAGTAATGCAATTGGTTTTAAAAAAGTCATCCCTAAACTAAAACACACAATGAAGCGTAAAACAAACAACTGTAATGCACTTGTGTAACCATTTAATGCATTTATTTTCTGCTAAAACCTTGTACACATAATTTTAACTGTCAGCCTTCATTATTTACTTATAATTAACATGTGTATTAACTAACGTATTAATGCAATTCTATTTTCCACAATAACAATTATGTAGTCCCCTTTATAATAAACCCTATTACAAAAACACACTGTAAAAACAGTTATCTAGATCAGTATGATATTTATACTCAGATAGAAATTAATAGTCATAGATACAATATGCTAACTTCAGATATTGAAAAAATTTGAACAAGCGCTTAAATTTCAACATTAAAGACGGCATAGAACATAACCGTTTAAGAACTAGGTTCTAATATCCTTGATAAAAATCAAAACAATCCTTATAAATATTAATAAACACAGATTAAATAACATCTTTTTATTATGAAAAACACTTGTCATCATCTTTACATGTCTTATCTATTAATTCTTCCTCCCCATTATTAGAATACAATTTTCAGCTAAAGGCCAACTCCGGGGTCAACCCCTAGACTAACACCAAAGCCAAACCCGAGGCCGATCTCAAGGTCAAAAATACGTCCTACACGTGGGCGGCCTTGGGAATCCCCAAGGTCAAAAAGTGAAAGTAGTGTCCGTGTACTACTAATGTTCGCTTAAAAAAAATCTCAACTTCTTTTTAACACAAACCTGTAAGTTTTTGTAATTTTCTCGCAAATTTTAAATGTAAGGGTATAATTATTTTAAACTTACGAAAAAAGACGGGAATAAGTGTATAGATTGGTGAAAACCGAAAGTCAATATCTTCTTTGTTACTAAAACAGATGTAAAAATATATTTTACAACAAGAATTAGAGAACACGTTTAACTGTCATTAATTATTAAAATTTGTTAATTATTAAACTATTAAAACAATAGGAATACAATTTAACCCAATAAATGTCCCCTGGGGGGCGTATATTTAATTTAGACCGGATAATAAAATCAATTTTTTAAATTATTTTGTCGCATTACCAATTTCCTTTTTATAATATCTGTGGTCCTAAAAATGATCAATGTTATAATAATAATATATAATAATATGTATTTGGTACTAATATAACAAACGTTACACAAGTCAAACAAGAGAAACATTAAAAATAGCAAACATTGTTCGCTTACATAATTCTAAAAATTCATGAAAGTTATAAAAAGCATTTTGAACTAAGATGTCTCTCACGGACAATTTAAATTTACAAATTTTCTACTTTTTTACATTCTCATTTAGTGCATTGTTAAATTTTATTCCCCAATAATTCAGATTATTGGGGGACTTCTGTAACTTAAAATTGGTTGAATGTAGCAGTGCATCCTTATTCCTCGTTAAATATTGATGTTCAGTTATATTAAACATGTGTAGGTTTTTTTTACATACAGGATACCCTGAAAAATAAATATACCAGGTAGGGTTAAAATTTTTAGTTTTATAAACCAACTTTTATCATCACGGTACGGTGACTGATGACCCCATACTAAATTAACGTAAGATAACACGCTATGACAGGTTCCAAAGTAGGCTAACCTGAGAACGGAGAGTGATACATGGTTTGCTAGATTTCTAAGCAAGTAAATTACGTTGGAGATGCGAATTGCCACGTTAGAAATATGGCTTTGCCAATTTGGTTTCGGATCTAGATGAACTACTGACAACTTGACTGAAGTGTCAGCTAATGAATTATGCAATAGCTTAGATGTAAAGGAAAAGGCCCATTATTGAACCCTGTGTGGCTCCGAATTGGATAAGGCGCTTAGGTGAAACATTATTTTTCCATTCAACACACTGATATCTGTTATTTAAATATGATCGGATTAAGCATACGCTATTTTCTGAAAAAACAAAGATCTTTTAATTTGTTTAGTAATGCGTTATGTGAAATGCAATCAAATGCCTTGCTTAGGTCACAAAACGTAGACATTGAAAATTCTCATTTTTAAAACATTGAAGTGTGAAAGATACATAACCAATTATTGCATCTGTTGTATTCTTGTTTTTACGAAATCCATATTGGTGGTTAATCTTTAAGAACTCATTAATTCTAATATACCAGGTGAGCAAATAAGAACGCCCGTCCGTCATTTCTTCAGATTGGATTATAGTACACCTTTGAGGAAAAAATTTATAACAAAAGTGGCTTGAAAAACACCTGGAGTTTATTTATAGAACTGTAGGTACACCGCTAGAGGGCGTAATTGAATACTAACATTTTAAAAAGCGAAATTTTACAAAATTTGCCTAATTAAAGGGAATTATAAATACAATAAACAGGTTCTACCGAAAATTCTGCGTACTTTTTATTAAACAAATTTTAGTCTTTTTAAATAAGAGGTGGGGGAGAGTGGGAACCTAGTTATGAAAAAACGCCTGTAAGGCCGGTTCTGCCTAATCGATCTTCGCAAACTTACTCTTGTTGAAAAGAGCTCTTTTTCACCAATGTAAGTGTTATATACTCAACGCAACTTAATAAGTAACGTGCAGATTAGAGGGCGGTATTTTTTTTTTAGAAATCTAGTTCTCTTTGGAAAATATTAAATGGGAGCATGCAGTTTTAACAATGGACCATGAAAGTGGACCAAATCGGCAACAAAAGGGGGAAAACCGCATGTCGATACCTTGTTTCTATCCCGAGATATCTTAAGAAACGTATAAATGGTGAATATTTTTTGTCAAACTTCAATTAGGCTGGTAAAATTTCGCTACATAAAAATTGAAGTATCAGTAAAAGTTGCTATTCGATAACTTTTATCAAACAATATATATTAGCAAACATATTTTATGAAATGTGAAAATTGCTCAAGAATAACCATATTAGGTATATTTTAACACTATTACAGTTACACAGTACCTTAATATATTAAATAAATTTCCAGTTGAAATCAAGTAGGCTATGATTAATACGAGAATGTCACATATGTCAAAAATTATTAGTCTTGTTGCAGTTGTTAATTTATCCAGGTAATCATTTTCGATATCTTAATTAGAAAAATATGATTCTCACAAATGAAGAAGCTTTTGACATGTTGGTTGTTTATTTCGAAAGCATGAGAAATCCAACTGTTGTTTATGCGCTGCAGTACCCAAACAAAAGGCATCACAGCAACAAAGTATCTCTTAGAATCGCTCAACATTTGCGTACTACAGGTAGTGTTCATTTTCCCGTGTATCGAAGACGTGGTAGAGGTAGAACGGAAGAAAATATAATAAATGTTTTGCATATGTAAATTTTAACCTTCATGTATGCACACAGAGACTTGGGAACAAGTCAAACCACAGTTCGAAATATCTTAGGAGACCACAAATGACTACTTTTTTTTATAAATTTCTACCTACAGATTTTATTAACTTTTATTAATATGTTTGCCGTGCGCAATCTAAGTAAATCTTATTATGCCATAATTAATTTGTGATAAAATGTTTAGTTTATTGAGTGTTTAATGTATCCATTTTTTGTCCAGCTATAGCAATAAAACATCAAATAAGTTCAGTTCAGTAATTACTTAAAAAATCACTCACAATATAAAAGCACTTGAAGACTTCGCTTGTTAACAACGAGATATTTCTATTTTAGATTGCACTCATATCACATAGTCCTACACCAAGGTTTAAGTGCTAGAGATTTCAATAACAGACTGGATTATTGTAACTGGCTATTAAATATGATAGGAGAAAATCCTGAAATACTTCACATATTCTGTGGTCACATGAAGCAACATTTCGGAGTGATGTTAGTGTAAATCGCCATAACACGCACTATTGGTCAGAAACGAATCCCCACTGGATACGAGAGGTCCAACATCAGGGTCGTTGGTCTATAAACGTGTGGTATGGCATTCTAGGTAGACAAATAATTGGACCATATTTTTTTAATGAAAGCCTTAATGGGGAAAAATATTTAAATTTTTTTTCAAACGAATTGCCACTTGTTTTAGAAGACGTACGACTGGCAATTCGTCGTGATACGTTTTTCCTACATGATGAGCCCGGCACATTACTTTAGGGATGTTAGGAATTTTTTTAATCAAACATATCCTGACAGATGGATAGGACGTGGAAGTTTATTTCACTGGCCAGCCAGATCCCCAGACCTCACGTGTTTAGATTTTTATTTGTGGGGGAAATTAAAACAATTTGTTTTTACCAACAAACCCACAATAAGGGCTGACATGATCGCGAGGATACGAAATGCAATACAAAGCATTTCAGCGGCAGAAATTGAAACTTCCGTCTTATCTACCAGCCAGATACTGGAATGTAATAATGAAAATGATGACAGTTTGAACATCTGGGGCGTCACTAATCACATTCTTAGAGTTGTTTGCTGCAATTTTTTTAAATTGTTGACGGTTAGATTGGTTAAATTGTTTTCAGATTTGTTTGCTAATATATATTGTTTGATAAAAAATATCGAATAGCAAGTTTTAGTGATGCTTAAATTTTTATGTAGCGAAATTTACCTATACGTACCCTTTTTTGTTTACTTTTGGTGCCGCGGTCAACTGAAAATAATAAGAAGCATTTTTCTTTACGTTTACAATGAAATTACTTTATATATTTTTAATTGTAGGTACGCCAAACGAAAAGTTAACAAAAATTACCTTTTAGATAACGCCCTCTAGCGGGGACATTAGCCTTAGTATGACAACATTTTTAACCATTGCAGATATACCAATGTAAGACCTTTGTAACAAGACTAAAAATGTTGATTTCCGTTAAGGTTAACCAGCCTAATTGAAGTTTGACAAAAAATGTTCACTGTTTACACGTGTCTTAAGATATCTCGGAATAGAAAAAAGGTATTGACATGCGGTTTTCGCCATTTTTTTTGCTAATTTGGTTTACTTTCATAATCCATAGTTAAAACTGTATGCTTCTATTTAATATTTTCCAAAGAGAACTAGATTTCTAAAAAAAAGTAAATACCGCCTTATAATTTGCACGTTACTTATTAAGTTGCGTTGAGTATGTAACACTTACATTGGTGGAAAAGAGCTATTTTCAACAAGAGTAAGTTTGTATTTTTTCTTAGCTAGGTTACCACTCTCCCACACCCCTTATTTGAAAATATAGACTAAAACGTTGTGACAGCAGAATTTGCTGCACAGTGTCCGAACGTGATGTGTCGGCTAGTCGGGAGGCCAGAGCATCAGATGCGTGGGTGGAAACGGAAATATAGTAAGAAAATGGAAAGGAAAAGGAGTAGGAAGAAGAACAAGTAGGGATGTTGAGCGCCACAAACTTTGATTTAGCCCCCAAGGTTTGAATCCTCGCAGCGGGAGTTTCACTACCACTGTAATAAATTTAGTAACTACTAAAAAAAGGAGACGAAAAATCTTAATAGCGAACTAGGGAAGCAGTACTACAATACGGTGGTAGAGTTGTCGCCAAGAATTACCCCATAAACCCCAATTGCATTGGAGGACAATATGTAGTCCTCCTACAATGCCTACAAAGATTACCCAAAACATAACAAAAAAAAATTATTATAATGCAAAAATCGGGTTAGAGTTGTAAACCAAAGTTATACTTTTGTTATCCTTTTATCCCGCAACACAACTAACGATTAAAAAAAAATTACTTCTTAGTTACTTTTGCGAGCCACTCCGCAGTATAGAATTTAAAGAAATAGCAACTAGTAATAAAGAAAAGTAGTGGTGCGACTTCCTACCTGATGATAACAAATCACTAAATTATATTAATTAATGGATGGAATTCAATGTTTAAATTATACAAAATGTATATTACACCAAAATAAAATATTTTATAGTAAGCGATAGTGAAATTTAGATTACACAAAGAGAACTCGGTATATTAATTAATATTGAAATTTATATTGCAAAGAAAATCTACTACTCCTGTATACAGGCTGTAACAAAATCGATTCTCAGTATAGGGATCTCGGAAACGGTAAGAGATAGAGAGACGGTTAAATTGGGGCAAAATTACTAAATCCTGTGGCAAGTAATATGCCGTCAAGAAAGTAAAATTATTTTGTACGGTTCCGGATATATCCGATAAAAACCGAAATTCTGCGATTTCGTTTTTATTTTTTTCTGGCCTTATTAGTAATGATACTTTAAAACTAATAAAACATTCTTAAAGCCATTTTTAATGGTCTACAACGTGGTATTTTTTATTTGCTTCTACAACGTTTCGTCCTCATGCAACCATCATCAACTTTATTTTCTTAAATACGACGAAAATGAAATTTTTCTCTAGTTAGTTACCTTATTAAATTCTGAATGCAGTGATATATCACACTTTATATTTTTCAACGTTTTGAACCTTAAAAACCACGTTCAGTTACAATTTTTTTTGATACGGTCCTGTGATATCTTTAACTCATAATTATTCATACAAATTAAACTAAATGAGTATTAATAAGTAGAATATGAAATACCAAAATACTATACTTATTTATTATAATAATATTATGGATAATAATACGGCTAGACAATAATAATGAACAAACAATAAAATATTATTCTCGAAAAGAAAAAACTAAATATTAAATAATGAAAAAATAAATTAATATAATTTAGAGTGTGCAGTTTAGAAGTGAATAAATTTTCGTTTACACTGATACATAGTTTTGATTATTCTTCTACGAATACATATTTTGCACTGTTAGTAACATAAGTTGTTCAAGGCGGCTATGGATATTCTAAATTTCAAAACAATTACCATTAATTGAGACATTTGGTTTGAGTGTGAATTATTTTCAAAAGATTTTGGTATAATTTTTATTTAAAAATGCCTTTTGTTTATTGAAAGGCGAGATATGCTGAAATGTTATTATAAATGTAATAGAAATTCACAGAGAGCTAGTGATATGTACGAAGAAGAATATCCTGAAAGAATACATATTATTTTACATATTATGTATTTGCGTAGAGCTAGGTAACACAGGTTTGCTCAAAGGACCCAGCTCATATAGATTTTATAAAGTAAAATGTGATATGATGGTAATATCACATTTTTTTTTTATATTACATGTATGTTTCTCATTTTAGATAAATAATGACCAGTTCAAATCGACCAGAGAATTGGCTAATAACACTAATTTACCAAATGTATCACATAAGAAAGTTTGGCGAATATTAAAAAATAATAACATGAAACCCTATAAAATACATGTCTCTCATTGTTTACAAGGTGATCAAGAAGGACGTTTGCAGTTCTGTAACTGGCTGAGGCAGCAAATTGAAACGAATAACAATTTTTTAAATGATATAATTTGGAGTGATGAAACTAAATTTACCAATTGTGGAATTTTTAATAGAAATACCGAACACATTTTGGCAGTGGAAAATCCACGAATTAATCGGCCAATTCGAACTCAGGTACGATTTGGTCTCAACGTATGGTCTGGCATCAATGGTGATAGAATTCTTGGACCTTTTATTTATGAAGAAACCTTAAATAAAGTAGATCATCTTGAATTTCTTAGGACAATATTTTTAGATTACTTAGATGAATTACCACTGAACAGAATCGAAAACTTATGGTTTCAGCAAGATGGGGCGCCGCCCCATAATACTCGAGATGTAAGAGAGTTTCTGCATAGGCAATTCCCTGGAAAATGGATTGGTAATCGTGGAGTGCTGGAGTGGCCAGCGAGGTCACCGGATCTTTCACTGTTGGTCTATTACCTGTGGGGTCACTTAAAAACAAAATACACAAAACCGTTCCAAACGATATTGCGGAATTACGAGAAAATATTATAAATGGGTTTAATTCTTTACGAAGGCGTGATATTCAAAGGGCAGTACAAAGTATATGTAAAAGAATAGAGTTCTGTAGGGGTGTAAATGGAAATATATTCCAACATTTGTAAATTGTACATTCTAAACTAAAATTATGTATTTTTTCGTGATTTAATATTTAGCTATTTCTGTTAGTGGTTATTATTATTATGTGGATATTAGTTATTTTTCATTAGTGTCTAGTTATTATGTATTTTATCATAATAAATAGTAAAGTGCAATATTTTAGTAGTTCATATTCTATTATTTAATACTCTTCTAGTTCAGTTTATGTAAGTAATTACAAGCTGAAGATAGCGCAGGATCGTATCAAAAAAAAAAATTAAATGAGGGTGGTGTTTGAGGTTTAAAATGTTTAAAAACATGAAATGTGATATACCATTCCATTCACAATTTAACAAGGTAACTAACTAGAGAAAAATTTAATTTTCGTCGTATTTAAGAAAATAAAGTTGATGATGGTTGCGTGAGGACGAAACGTTGTAGATGCAAATAAAAAATACCATGATATAGACCATTAAAAATGGCTTTAAGAATGTGTTATTAGTTTTAAAGTATCTTTACTGATAAGGCCAGAAAAAAATAAAAACGAAATCGCTGAATTTCGGTTTTTATCGGATATATCCGGAACCGTACAAAATAATTTTACTTTCTTGACGGCATATTACTTGCCACAGGATTTAGCAACTTTTCCCCAATTTAACCGTCTCTCTATCTCTTACTGTTCCCAAGATCCCTATACTGAGAAGCGAATTTGTTACAGTCTGTATATCTATATGTACTCAGGACAGTATCTACAGTACTTGTCAGTAGTTCCAATAGACAAAAAAAATTGTCACGCTAAAAGAGTTCCTATAACCTAAAAAAAAACGTTTATGCGATTAATGTACTGTTGTTGGAGGTAATTGTCCAATTCTAACACCAACTTGACAATTCACTAAGGTGTTTTATAGATTGAGTGCAAATTCAAGATCCACATGTACGAAGTAAGTAATTATACGGCAGTAGTAGTGAAAATATTTTTTTTTATGACTGTGGATCTGAACAGGCTAAATTTGGCCTATCGTGCTAAAGCACTCAGGAACATTTAGGACGATGGATAGAGGGATAATGAATTGCCAATAGATGCCTATGAACAGCTACCTTAAATTTTATCATATCATCAGTGAGAGAAAAGCAGGAACTAGGGAGATCATTCCAGAGTTTAGAAACCGTGTAGAAAAATGTAGATTGCGCCCGTTTGGTGTGAAGATTTGTATTGCATACTGATGATGTGAATGAGCGAACCGAGTGTTACTCGCAAAGATAGCCCGAGATGGTATCAAAGAATATAATTCAGCAGCACAATAGCCGTTGTAATAACGATAATACAAAGAAAGAACTGAAACCATCCTTCTATACTCAAGGGACCGTGTGTGAGAAGTTAAGGACGGGTCATTTATAAACCTAAACGCTCTCTTTTGAATACGATCAACGATATCGAGAGCGTATTGGGGAGCACTAACCCAGAGGTGAGAATTGTATTCCAGATGAGGCCAAATTTAGGCCTTATACAGCAGGAGTTGTCGAGAGGTAAAGTACTGCTTAGATCTGTACAAAAAGCCTATTTTACGAACAGCTGTTTTGGTAGCTGACAGAAGATGGTCAACCCATGAGAGATTTGAAGATACAGTCATACCCAACAGAGTAATAGAGCCTGAAAACTTAAGAACTGAGCCATTTATACTTACAACAGGAAATGATTGATCTTTTTTGGCGGACACAAGGCAACACTGAAATTGAATTGAAATGGTCAGACCTTTTAGCTCCTTCGAGATGTTCTGAAGCTGACGAAAGGTAGACTAGTTGGTAAAGCAATTCACACGTGACCATCAATTGAAGGTTTGCTTGTTGAAGTAACAGCTCTCGTTACCACCCGATATGCTTTCTTTCTTTTAAAGCAAGAACGTTGGTGGTTAGCAACCAGAAAAAAAACCTGAGATTTTGGTTGGTTTATTCGTGAATCATGTGTGTAACATCCGAAACCTTTCCGATATTCCATTTAGACATAACTTAGAAATTTTTGTAGTAAATTACTAAATTGTATAATTTTAGGTGAAGCAAAATATCCCAAATAAAACTTGGTACGATTTAAAAACTCAGAACATGTGCTTCAAACCTTCACACATGTACTTTGTAAAAGTGAACAGGAAGTATCAAATAAAATTATTCAGTCGGTGAAATTATATTTTCTGGTTACTTTTAGTTGCGCCGCGAAAAATGCATTTTCAAATTAAAAGGGAATGTAAACAAAATGAAATTAGCTAACATCTTAATAATGCAATAATTTAACCACAATAAATCAAACTGGAAGTTACATGTCAAGTGTGTTGCCTATCTGTTATTGACAAATTGTAATCAATAAAATTTGAAGTAAAATGTAAAGTGGATTGCCTATCTATCATTGTAAAGGTTTAGCTACTTCGGTCTAATATATTGAAATAGATGAAATTTAGTCGTTACTACTTATTTAATAAAAGGTACGAAAAATTCTCCGCCATTTAATTAGGCAAATTTTGTAAAATTTGACTTTTTAAAATTTTAGTATTCAATTAGGCCCTCTAGCGGTGGACCTAAAGTTCTATAAATAAATTCCAGGTGTTTCTCGCGGTCACTTTTGTTATACAATTTTTTTCCCCAAAGCTGTATTATAATCCGATCTGAAGATATGGCCGACGACCGTTCCTATTTGCTCACCCGGTACATCGCCTTTTCAATTATTTTTGAGAGGATGGGTAGAATTGAAATGGGCCGATAGTTAGCCATATCCGCTTTATTACCTTTTTTATACAGTGGAGTAACTTTAGCTATTTTTAGTGAATCAGGGAAATAATTAAACTTAAAGCAGTAGTTAATCAGCTTCGTAAGAGGAACTACAAGGTTATCAATATTAGATTTAACAATAAAAGTACATAATCCATAAAAATCCCTACATTTACCAGATTTTGGTGATTTAACTATGTCGCGAGCTTCGATTGGTGAAAATTTCCTAAAATGAAAATTGTTTATACCAAAGGTATCAGAAGAGCAATTGGAAAACGTTTCGATCACGTCTGAATGAATGGATTCTAATAACTGGTTTGGGATATTAAAATATTCCTTGAATAATTTAATATTAGTCAAGTTGCTTTGGTATGTGTGAATCCTTGCGATATTGCAGGCTCACATTCCATTAATATAAGTAATTTGATTGTAATCTCATTATATTTAGAATTTACATCAGTTCTACATACATAAAGACAAAATTTACAACGATTGGGGCTTGTATTTCGATAGCGCAGTTGGTTAGCGCGGTACTCTAGCAAAGTACAGGTCGTAGGTTCAAATCCTACCCGAGGTAAAGTTTTTATTTATGTATTTAATAAAATTAACAATAATTTTTAATTCCAACATGATCGGACATTATATTATTGGAAGTATCATAATATTTCTCTAATTGAAAATTCACAAAAATATTATCTAAACAATTCTTACCCCTAGTATTTGCAGATAACATTTGTTTATAATCATACGGATGCAGGTCAGTAAGGTCATCTGAGAACGTATTAACAGTATTAAAATGAACATTAAAGTCCCCACAAATAATCACTTTAGAACATCCATTTTTGAGCAAATTCGCTAGTATTTTTCTAATTTTTTCGGAAACAAATCCGCTGGCGGTGATATGTAAAAGTTAATGATAGAAATGCCAATCGTAGTACAGTAAACGGCCGTCACTGCACATATTTTTTCAATTGACATTGAATTTATGTATTCTAACGGACTTGTTTGTACACCCAATTTCCTAAAATTATAACACCTCCATGACTAGAAGTTTGTTGACAAAAAGCACTTAGAATCTTGTAATCATCGATTTTGAATCCGGGAGTGATATCCTCCGCACTTAACGAATGTTCAGAAAAGCATAAAAAGTCATTTATTTTCATTAAGAAAAGGTTCTAATTCATGTACTTTATTTCGAATAGATTGAATATTTAGATAAAAGAAATTAACATATTGGTTGCTATCTATAGAAGTATTCACTATGGATTTATTATACAATTGGTCGTAGTTGAATTTTTTCAAAAGAGCCCCGAAAAATTTAGAACGACGAATTATGACACCCTGAGGCCAAATCTGGCTGTCATATATATGAGGTCAGACAAATCAGAGTCTGTCCCAACTTTGAAAAAAGCTACTATACTCAGTAGGATTAGCATTTTTGTGCTTTTCGACTACAACATCAACAATTTGTTTTGCAAGTAATTTTTTATCACATTTTCATTAGTACCTTTTTCACTTTTCCGACATAAATCCAGATTTTTTTTGGTTGCAGCTGCGTAATTCAGAAGCCTGTATCACTTGTGATTGCACTACCAATTACAGTTTTGTTGTGGATTACTATTTGCATTACAATTGCTATCATTGTTGGCGAGTTTGTTCACTGTTGTGATGCGATTATTGCGTAATTTTTCGGTAGATTTGGAAATCAAAAGAGTTTGATCTCTCGACCTTCTAGACCGATTTCCGTCGTTTGTCAATATCGAAGATTTTACATTATCTACTTGGACATTAGAAATTTTAGTCAATAAATCATTTAAAGAGCTTACTTTTTCCTTTAGTAAATTGCATTTTTCTTCAAGATTTATGACCAATGAGTACACTGTCTTGAAATGCCAAAATTAGCACAAAACAATAGCCATAATATTAGCTTCATTAAAGTTTTTCGTGTTTGATTAACGAACCGTTGTTTGCAAAATGCCGTTAACAAATGAAATAGTATTTGATATGCTGCATATTTTGAGTGCTTACGAATTCAATAGTTGCTCCAAGAGTTAATGCTGCGCGGTATTCAGAAAAGCATAGTTACGATAAAAGAGTATTTGAGTGATTGACTCGGCGTTTAAGAAATACCGGAGGCATTCATCGACCCATATGTGGTAGGGCCCGAACTGAGGAAAATATTATGAACGTACTAGCTTATACAGAATCTAATCCTCGTGGAAATACTAAAGATATTTCTAACGACTTAGGCATTACCCAAACTATCCTCAAACGTATTTTAAAAGACCATACGTAGGTAGCTACATAACATAATGCCCTGAAATATATACCTTGTCTTATTAATATCGTTTAATAAAAACAGTCTTATTTCAAATTTAGGCTACACCCGTACCATGCATAAAACCTCGATTTTGACAGAAGGCTTGATTATTGCCATTGATTGGTAAACATGGTAGCTCAAAATCCTAGACTATTATCAAATATACTATGGATTTTTTTTCTTGTTATGATTTATTGTTAGATAGTTATTCTTAGTATTGCTCATTCTTATACCTTAATCCTGCGGACTGCATACAATGTAGTGCGTTGTATTAAGTGGTTGAAAAAATACAATATTATTATTATACAGGGTGAGTCAGTTTTTTGTAGACAAACTTTAACAGGAGATAGAACACATGTTTCTAAAAAGAAAAGTTTCTATAAACATATGTCGTAGAAGGCTTCGTTTCCGAGATATAGCGTGTTGAATATAATTTTTTTTTCTCAAATTTTCATTATAACTCATAAACGAATGCTTAGATTTTTTTCATGTTGGGGGGTTAATGTCTATTAATTAAGGGGCATAAAACAAGCGATAAGAATGTCCACAAATTTGCACAATGGCGGAGTGGAGGGGGTGCTCAACCGCTTTCATAAACAGAACTTCTACGCCAATGACTATTTTTTAAAAAAACTGTTATTTTCATTATCTACATACAGTTTAACAAAAATAATGTACCTTCTTCTGTTTTGAAATTCCTGTGCCTTTCCGAGTTATTTTGATTTTTAGTGTTTGATGAGGTACTAAGTTAAGTAATGTGCTTTATGTGAATAATTGAAAATAAAGTTTTTAATAAAAAAGATATAATAAAACATTTAGAGCCATTTTAGTACCTAACGATCGTTTCTTTAAAATTTCAAATACATTTTCATTTATAAATAGGTAGGTTATCGTTTTTTAGTATCCATTGTTATTATCCTCGTATAAAAAGAAATGCATAATTATTATTGTTATGCGGTCAATACTTTCTGTATAATTATGTATGTATCAATTTCGCCATAAACATGTATGTAGTTTTTAAGTGAGATTCTAATAAGTTATAGACCGCTGCTCACTTGTTCTCATTAAAGAGCCGCCATTGTATCAAGCCATACTCAAATACAAGACTTTTGTAAATTGAAATCTGTTTAGTACACTAATTTTAACAGTCCTTATTTATTATTGTAACAATACTTAATTAATAATTGTGAAATTAATAAGAATTCTTAACAATAACGATTTATAAATCAATAACAATAACACTAGTATAATAAAATTAGACACTTTGTTCAAAATGTAAACCATTCTTTTCAATACACATTTCACAGCGACGTACAATAGAACGTCTTAAGTTAACTAAATGATGCACCCTTATTTCATTGCAACAAAATATGATACTCCTTGGAAAACAAGTAAGTATTAAATTTTATATTTTGAAACGACAGTTTGACTTTTTACAAACACTTGCTTCACCTTGAATAATTTCACTGTTATTAATTATTGTTTTTAAGTTCAAAAAGTTATTTCATTTGATTTGCCAGCTTTTAATTAGTGTAACATGCCGTTTATATTTACAAATAGCGAACAAGCCGACATTCATTTTATTTATGGATTCGCAAATGGGAATTTAAGGTACTCAGCTAGGGAGTATCGGAGAAGATTTCCAAATAGACGACAACCTCATCATTCCGTTTTTGTGAGTATCCATCGTCGATTTGTTAACCAGGATTTGAAAAATGTACATGGGGGCCGACAGAACAACCGTGGACGAGATAGAATTGGAGAGGGTATATTGCGTGAATTTAATAGGAACCCCACGACAAGTACTCGACATACTGCTGTTGCTCTTGGTATTTCCCAAAGTAAAGTTTCCCGGGTTTTAAAACGGGATCACAGACGCCCATATCATGTTTAACCTGTTCATGGTTTATGTCCAGGTGACGCCGAACGAAGACTTAATTATTGTAGGTGGGTTCTTAACTCCATTCAAAATAATAGAGATTTCTTATCTAACATACTGTGGACTGATGAATCCTGTTTTACTCGTCGTAGTATCGTAAACTTTCACAATCTGCATATATGGGCACATGAAAACCCACATGCCATTCGACCAAGAAGTTTTCAACATGAATTTAGTACAAATGTCTGGATTGGAATTTACGGCAACCACGTGTTTGGACCTTATTTCTTGCCACAACGTGTAAATTCAGAAAATTTCCTACAATTTTTAGAAGAACATGTTAATATGTGGGAAGACATTCCTTTGAATTTAAGAGGACATTCTTGGTTTCAGCTTGGTGGATGTCCGGCCCATTATGGCAGAAATGTAAGAAATTGGCTAAACAATAACTACCCGGGGAGGTGGATAGGTCGTGGAAGTCCAGTGGCGTGGCCTCCTAGATCCCCCGATTTAACGCCACTTGTTTGTATGTGGATTCATGAAGGAGAAAGTGTATACCACTCCGGTTAATACACTTGGAGAACTTCACAATCGCATCAGAGATGCCTGTAATGAAATAAGGGTGCATCATTTAATTAACTTAAGACGTTCTAGTGTACGTCGCTGTGAAATGTGTATTGAAAAGAACGGTTTACATTTTGAACAAAGTGTCTAATTTTATTATACTAGTGTTATTGTTATTGATTTATAAATCCTTATTGCTAAGAATTCTTATTAACTTCACAATTATAAATTAAGTATTGTTACAATAATAAATAAGGATTGTTAAAATTAGTGTACTAAACAGATTTCAATTTACAAAAGTCTTGTATTTGAGTATGGCTTGATACAATGGCGGCTCTTTAATGAGAACAAGTGAGCAGCGGTCCATAACTTATTAGAATCTCACTTAAAAACTACATACATGTTTATGGCGAAATTGATACATACATAATTATACAGAAAGTATTGACCGCATAACGATAATAATTATGCATTTCTGTTTATACGAGGATAATAACAATGGATACTAAAAAAAACCGATAACCTACCTATGTATAAATGAAAATGTATTTGAAATTTTAAAGAAACGATCGTTAGGTACTAAAATGGCTCTAAATGTTTTATTATATCTTTTTTATTAAAAACTTTATATTCAATTATTCACATAAAGCACATTACTTAACTTAGTACACATCAAACACTAAAATCAAAATAACTCGGAAACGCACAGGAATTTCAAAACAGAAAAAGGTACATTATTTTGTTAAACTGTATGTAGATAATGAAAATAACAGTTTTTAAAAATAGTCATTGGCGTAGAAGTTCTGTTTATGAAAGCGGTTGAGCACCCCCTCCACTCCGCCACTGTGCAAATTTGTGGACATTCTTATCGCTTATTTTATGCCCTTAATTAATAGACATTATCCCCCAACATGAAAAAATCTAAGCATTCGTTTATGAGTTATAATGAAAATTTGAGAAAAAATCATATTCAACACCCTGTATCTCGGAAACGAAGCCTTCTACGACATATGTTTATAGGAACTTTTCTTTTCAGAAACATGCGTTCTATCTCCTGTTAAAGTTTGTCTACAAAAAACTGACTCACCTTGTATATATATATATATATATATATATATATATATATATATATATATATATATATATATATATATATATATTTTCTTTGTATGAGTTTGAGGAGTGTGAATGAGTGGTGCATTTTATCTGTTCTTCTGGTCTTCGCTTTTGCGTGGGATATACGATACCATCTAGAAGATTTTCGAATTCTTCAGGGAGGTTTTCGATGTTCTGAATGAGGACGGCTGGAGGGTGCTTGTCTTTGGTTTTCGATTTCCTGCCTATCTTTGCCATTATATGTGACTAAGGGAGTATATGCAGTACGTGGAATGTTTTTGGTGGCTTCTGTTTCGCCGAGTATCCTACAGTGTGTGTAGCTTGTTTGTAGTGTTTTGAGTTGTCGTGTGATTGGTGTAATGTTGGCGTGTTGTATGATGATTTAGTTCTGTGTTTTGTAGTGTAATCAGTGTATTCTCTATATGACTTAGCATTTACATGCGGCCATGGATTTTAGTTGTCTGGACTTTATGGTAGCGTACAATGGAGCACGGAAGTCTATGGCGGGCCGTATGAATGTCTTGTAAGTACACTGTAGAGTTTCGGATTGACAATCTCCTATGTGACCCCTCAGGGCACTTAGGAGGTTGGATCGGTTCCGTACTTTGTTCAGAGTCTTGTTTAGGTCAGCATTCCAGTTAAGGGTCCTGGTAAATGTAATTCCTAAGTAAGTGATGTCGTCACGAAGCGGTAATCTCTCCCATGAGCAATTTGTGTTAGGTATACGCAGGGTATCGGAATAGGATGGCTTGTGTTGTGGTCGGGTTTAAGAAGACTCTCCATTGGTTGGTCCAATTGGAGAAGTTCAATAGTGTAGTGGACATTTTATTGGAGGCGTTCTTGGTTGACCGATTAGCTGCCCAGAAAGCAGTATCGTCGGCAAACTGTACCAGGGCTACTCCGGGAGTTATCACGCTAGGGATGCCGTGTTCAAATATAAGGTACAGTATTGGGGCCAAGGTAGAACCCTGGAGTACGCCGGCTTGTGGGTTAAAACTTTGAGAGTGGGCTCGGACTCATACCGTCCTATCTGTTAGATACGACAGTAGGAGCTTCGTAAGTTCGGGGGAACACCTAAGGATTGGATTTTGTGTACTAGACCTGCATGCTAGACAAAGGCTTGCTTTATGTCTAACAACACGGCAAGGTTGCAATAGCGGTGGTTAAGGGCTTGTGACGTTTCGGTTAGGAGTTTTAGTAATGGGTCTTGGCAGGTTCGATTGGATCGAAAGTCGAACTGGCTGTCAATTAAGAGGTTATTTGATTCTAGGTAATCTCTCAACCTTCAGTCTGTCAGGTCGGAGAGGTTTTTAGGGATCATGACGGTTGAGGCGGATTTCCGCCAGTAAGTACGAAATGGTGAGGCACTTATTGTATATGGGTGCTAGTAGGTGTCTCAGTATAAGTCTATTAAGTCCGTCTTGTCCAGGTACGGATATTTTGCCTTTTTGAAGTAGTTGAGGGTTTGGATGGGAGTAATTGGGCAGAAAAACGGATTATTTTCGCCCAGGATTTTCTCGGGCAATTGGGAGTTTCTAAAATCCTCAAGGTCTTGCTCCAGATGATTTTCAAAATCGTCATCGAACGAGGGATCGCTAGGTGAAGTAAAAACGGATTGAAGGTGATGGCGGAAAACTTCGGCTTCGCCTTGGTCGATAGATATTAAGTTACCTTGAGGATCGTTTGGTGAGTACATTGAGTATGTGCCAGAACTTCTTCCTAATGTAATTGAGTTTAATTTCCTTTCGGTTTGGTTTTACGCAGGATTAGGGCGTTTAGACGGTTATATTACGTCTGGAGAGCGGAGTCCCTTGATCTCAGGAATTCGCGATATACTCGCCTCTTCTCTTTGATTGATTTTTGAGGGGATTGAGGCTTCGGCCGCTTCCGTGATAACGAAAGTTAGGTCTGTGGCCGCTCTCTCGACATCGTTGGGAGTGTGGATATCGTACGCCTGAAGATTGTTGGCGTTTTGAAAATCTTGCGGATAATGTGAGTTGGTGTAGGAACGTAGCGAATAGATATTTTAACGAAAATAGGGAAGTGATCTGACGTGACGGTTTCACCCAAGTGGATATCGGCGTACATGCGTTGAACTAGTAACTCGGCGCATGTATTGTGATCGGTTATAGAGGCACCTTGATGACTAATAGAGATGAGATTGGTGTTCTTTACCCGGAACAGTGGTAGGGTAAAAATACTGTGTGATGGGCGGATACCGTTTCTGTTTGTCATGGAATCTCCAAATTGGGTACGTCGGGCATTAAAATCTCCTAGGGGGATAACATTCAGCAAGGGGGAGGTGTTGTCTAGTAGGTCATTAGAAATAACTTCTTCGGGAGGATTGTAATAGCTAAATAAGGTGACGGAAGGGGAAGTGCACCATTGCAGCAACACATTCGAGATGTTGCAGGTGCAGCGGAAGAGGGTAAGGGGTGTCAATAAATGAATTTTTGATTATGAGGGCTGTGCCTCGCGAAGTATTGTGGGCGCTTGAGGAACAAGTTGTATGAGGTAATGTCAAGATTGCATCGGTTGTTTAGTTTGGTTTCGGTGATTGCGGGTACTTGCATTTCATTGGTGGCTAGTAGATTTTTAATAGGGGGCGCTTTCGACGGCACCCCTCGCATTCATTGATCCTATTGTAAGATCCATTGTACCTAGGGTGAAGCAGAGGATTAGGGTGAGGGGTTACGGTGGAAGATTAGGAACGGATGGGGTAGGTAGAAATAGCGATACCATTACCAACCAAGTAGTTTTGGGTGTTGAATCAGGTGGGAATATTGCGGATCTAATACCGGGCGACGGGATTGTAGGTAGCGGAAAGCTTAGTGGTGGGTCTAGCGGCAGGGTTATATTGGGATGCAGTAGGGGAAAGGGAAGTGTAAGGTTTGGGTGTTTTGGAGGCACGGTGAACGAGTTTGGCTGTAGGTGGGATGTAGGACGAGGCGATAGAGGACGTAGAAGGTGTTCTCTCTAATTTTGAAGGGGATGCGGCGGCTGCCGCAAAGGATAGGAAGGAGGTGGTGTCGCGGGTTTCGGGGGCGGGGAACGATCGAAGGAGACCGTATCCCGGAGGCTCAGTTTGCCATGTTTCACCATGACGGTGAGTAAGGGTTCGTGAATTAGGGGGCAGAAGGTGGCGTGTTTAAGAAAGGGTTTTGTTAGTGTTAATAAATACAGTAATTTATTTTAAAATTCTTTATTAATTAGTTAATACCTTGTTTCTTCTCGATTGCGTCGTGTGATTCCTGGCTGTTGTCCTTGCTGGCTATCTTGTTAATTCTTCTCGGTATCGATCCCTGTAGTTCCTGATGTCCTTGATGTCTTGGCTCCTGGCTGGTTGTAGCTTCCTCCTGGGTTGCAAAACTACGATTCCCGGCGCCTAAGCGTGAAAACGCTAAGTTATTTAATTAATTATTTTTTAAAAGTAATTATTTTTTAAAATGAATTGTTTTTTTTTTTGCTTTTACAAGCTCGACCTTATAATACAGAATGATAGTTTATTGTTTTACCGATGAAGCTGACCTATGTTTCAAGTCATTTAGGTGCTTAATATCTTTGTCTTGGGTTTTATCCATAAACTTTGGTTTGGCGTCATCTTTTTTACTAAGCTATTCTCTTGCTCTGGTGGCTGAGATTGATATTCACTACTAATAAGCCGCCGCACTACGCTTATTTGGCAAAATATCATTTACATTACAATTGTCCCGTTGGTCAAGTCCTGTAATAATGCATCTAAACACGACGACAAGTATTTTATTTTCTGAATGATAGTGTCTGTACATAGACTATAGACCAAACTGATTCTTTTTAGAAAATCACTATAAGATAATGCAAGTACATATGCAATTGAAGTCGAGACATTTAAACCATTTTCATATATTTTTCGGACCAAACCCGTTCTGAATTACTACCTAATTGAACCCTAAATAATGCGTTACTTTCATTAAATTGGCTACAAATTCTGCAATCTATGCCATTATATCTAGAATCCGTTGAAGCTCCGTTTATGTTTATGTTTTGTGATGCACATATAGATATTTCAGATTCAAGATTTTGTTGATTGACTAAAAGTAGCTGCGCGATCGACGGGATGATATGGACACCACTCCTCTAAAACGACTTTTTCGAACATTTAAGGAATTGAGGATAGTCCAGAAGGTATACGAAGGTAACGACATGTTTCCTAACTTGTTGTTATGGTGCACATCTTCGAACGGTAGTCAAGTAAAGGAGCTTGTAAAGAATCAGAAGTACGTCTACTAAAGCAGCGAAAATCTATACAGACGAAAACATCTCGTTAGCCACGATAACACCTGCAGGAATTGAAATGATAATTTCTTCAGTTATTGATCAAGCTTCTACTTAACTTTGCCTTACGCACTAAAGTTATCTGATGGGAGGCGTTAATAGTTCGGCTAATGTATAACTGAATGGTTATTCTCCTTACAATTGTTCAGAATACCTTACCGTGCGTTATTGTAATTTTTCATATGATACAACAGTCTACCAACAGTCGTAATGGTAATTACTTTCAAGTAATGTGATACTTCTAATTCCATATTCAAACCCTGTAAGTATGTTCTTATATTAGAACTAGCAACTTGTAGTTTGCGCTTTCCTGTGCTCGATTTTAGAGACAAAATCGATGACGTAAACAAGTTTTTGCTAACGTTTTGAGTGTTAAAGATACAGGGCGAAATTGAAAATTGTCCAATTTGGCGAGGGTATCATATCGCGATTAGTATAAGATTCTGTAAACTCATTCTTATGACACTTTCTTCTGAGGATCAACGTGGCATCGCCAGATTTGCACTCCAACGTTTCATCTCCTAGATAACATAAACACGTCAAAAGGGTTATTTTTGTTTGATTTTAGCTATTATAGAAATAGTAAGACAAAAATTGCGATATTGTTACGTTTAGCCTGTCAAAATTCCATCAAACATGCTTTTTTCATTTGATTTTTACGGCGGTCCTGGATGAATGAACAAAACGTCTTTCTTGCACTTGCATCTCGGCAAGCCATGAATATATAAATATATGAATATATGAATATATAAAACAAAAAAATGAAATGTCAAAAAATTCAATCCAAATTTTAATATCACAAAACATTTAGTTTCTTGTTTGTATTTTCGTGAAAATGCTAAATCATTTTGAAAATTCCTAAAAATATGACAAGATGAAATGTTACAATATTTGTGGAGAAAATCCTATCGATGCAGCCGAGCTTTACTTTAACATGTACGAACGTCATATTATACAAAAATACAATATTGTTCTGTTTTAAACTTACATTGTAGATATCCGGAACGAAGACAACCTAACAAAAAAATATTTCTCCGAATTAAGGCAAACTTAATTAATTATGGCACATTTATCGCTCCACGGCCTTCGTAATATCAAATAGACGACCAAGAAAATGCCGAAATTAATGTATTGGGCAGCATAGAGGCGGTTCCTTTAACTTACATGCAGACAAATTGAAGAGCAAGTGGGTGTAACAAAGTCAAGGGAGCACAAAATTTTAAGGAAAAACCAATTTATACCATATAAAAAGAAAATAATTCATAATTTGCACCCGGGTGATGCTCAGAAGCGGTTAACCTTTTGCCGGCGGTAAGAAAAAATGGCTAATGATGACAAAAAAGTAGTATGGTCTGATGAGCCTTATATAAGCAGTGCAGGTATTTCTAACCGACATGACACTCGGCATTGGGCATTGCTCATATTAGGGAGCAACAAGGACGATTTTGAATTAGCGCAGCTTGCTTTGTTTGGATACTATTATTTATCAAGACATACTTATTGGAAATAGATATCTTGATATTTTGGACAAGTTATACCTGATATAATAGATGATGTGCCTTTGGTTCAACTTAGCGAGATTCATTTTGAGCAAGGTGGGGCACCTGCTCACAATTCGTAAGTTCTTAGACCATTTTAGACATTAATTTTCCACTGCGATAGATAGGAACTCATGGATTTATAAATTGGCCTCCTAGATCACCTGGTGTGTCTACTTTAGGTTTTTTATTTGGGGGTTTTTTAAGACAAAATGTATAGTCAATCATACAGAACAATAAATGATTTAAGAATTCTACAGAACAAGCATTTAGGCAAGTGCAAGAAGACCCTTGATAATTTTAAATACATTATGAGAAATGGCCCATAGATGTCAGCTTTGTTTAGATCATGAATCAGTTTGAACAGTTTTTGTATTTGATTTTTTTCTTTTTGTGAATTAAATGCGATAAAATTACTGATTATTCTTGATGTGTTTTGCATAAAAACTGCAGGAATTTATCTTTATTGTTGCTTTAACGTGAGCTTAAAAATAATCTCGTTTCATTACTGGTACATATTACATACTTAGTGATAATTAGACGTGTTTCTAACATAATTCATAATTATATTCAATAATTATTCAACAAATTAAATAGTTATTCAATATTTTAGTATAGAATTGTAAGTAGATAATTTTAGTACTTTTAAGTAGGTTTAGGATATTAAATTAATTCAAGTGCTAGTCAATATCATTGCAACATTGGAATTTCGTCCATTCATATCATATCCAGGACCGTAGTACAAATAAAATGAGGAAAACGTGTTTGACCGGATAAACGTAAAAATATAGCAATTTTTGTCTTACTATATATTTTTATGATAGCTAAACAGCAAATGAAAATAATAAAAAACAAATCCAGGTCCGTATTTAACTCTTTTGAAGTGATGATCATATCTAGGAGCCGAAACGATGGAGTGCAAATCTGGCGATAGCACGTTGATCCTCTGAAAAAGAGTCTTAAGAATGTGTTTACAGAATGTAAATATCTTTTAAAATGACCGAGATATGACACCCTCGCCAAATTGGGCAACCTTAAATTTCGCCCTGTATCCACACACACAGGAAAGCGGAAACTACAAGTTGTTAGCTCTAATATCCCATGTAATCTCATCGAAATGTGGAGATTCTGTACAGCTTTTAAACTTGGCGCTGTTCCTATTGATCTGTATTTTTGAAATGACCTTGTCAGCGGAACGCCACTTAGTCACCGTATTTTAAGCAATTAGGGATTTACTCTTTCAAACATACCAGTTTGAAATCCATTTCAACCAATTTAAAATAAATAATTTCACGTCGGTCTGTCTCGACATGTTGGTAGGATTTGTAATTGTATTTCGGGGTTATCCTTTGTAAACGAGCGTAATAATTATGGGTAAAAATCGTTTTGATTGATTCAATCTACAAAATCTCATTCGTACTTTACGACTAGCTTTAAATCTACATTTTTGGTTCTAATGTACAGCATTCCACAACAACAAGACAACTTATACATTCCAGAAGCTAACAGTGGATTTCAAGCATCTTTAGATAATTTTAAATGTTCTCTAGTCTTCCTTGTGGATTTGAAAACTGTCCAAACACCATAAACAATTAGGACTTTTTGAATTGCTTCCATAACATAGGTTACAAATGGATGAGAAGCAGTAACAGAATTAAACGCTAGCTTTTATTTACGGTTAAACCTAGAAGAAGAATAACATTTACAATGTTTTTAAGGGATTAACCATTAGCTTGTAGTGATGTTTCTGAATATAAAACACACTTTTTCCAAAAGATGTATTTTAAGCATTATTTTAAGTTAAAACGCCTTCACTGCTCGCAACTTACGATGCTTTGCTACATCTATCTTCTGTTCATTATAATCTTCTGTAAACTGCTACAACAATTAACGCTGTTTGTGGCGTTTAAACCCATTTTTCAGACCAAAAGGTTTGAATTACGACATATGACACCAACAGGTATGTTAACTGTGCTTTATCCACATTACACTGTCTTTTATTACCGCTCCTCAAAGTAACCGCTTTAACACACTAGGTTAAGATAAGAAGCAGCTAACATATATTAGAGCCATCGAAGCAAGACTATTTTGTCATAGAGATAGTGAATCATACGAACCAAACTAATTAACGTGTATGGTTACATGACCTGGAACAGCGTTTAAATCAGTTTTATATTAAAATCCACATTTAGCATACACAACATGCAAATTTTAGCATCAGCGTGTAGCAGGACACAAACCACTTTATCATCCATCGTTTACATACAATCGTGCAAAAGAGGTATAACCTCAAACTGCGTTGCAATCGGCTTTGCATTAATAACTACCTTTAGCACAACAAGAACCATTTAGCCAAGAACTCATCGTATAATAAACTTAATATGTGAAGCAACATTTTCCTTCAAATTTGTTAAAATCGGATTTATACTAAGTACCATTTAGCCATAACCCACACTTATCGCACTTTGGTACCACTATTTCACAAGACAAAAACCATTTTATTATAGATCATTTAGCTACAAATGCCAAAAGAGCGTGTAAACTCGAACTGCATTGGAATTGGCCTTACATTGAGAACCACATTTGGCACCACCAGAGCAATTCAGTCAAGAACCCATTTAAAAATAAACTGACAACATTGGAACCAACCGGTTTCTGATTGTGACCACATGATCTTATATTACGTTAAAATCGACCATATATTAACCCTTTTTGCCCCATTGTACTCAAATGAGTACACTTTACAAAAACGTACTTATAGAGACATCTACATTAGAATAGTTACTGGTAGTTGCAAAAATATTTAATTTGGTATCAAAGGTGTTACAGATTTCTTTTTTGGCAATTTAGGATTGTTTGATTGTAACGAACTTTTATTTTGAATTTGATGTGTTTCTTGTAACGTGCGTTACGACAGTTGCTCTTCAAAATTAGTTAGACTTATAGTGTTGAGTGTTATTCTATCCGTTCCAAAAATTTATCAGGTATGTATTTCATTATCTTATAACACCATTTTGAGGGTTAGTGTAATTTATGTTTATAATAGACACCATTATCTGTTGATGTACTCGTTTGAGTACAATGGGATTTTTACCTTTTTTTTTTCTATATGCATTATAGCGCTAATGGAAATGGACCCAACGCCAATAAGTTGTAAAAGTTTCTATGGAAAGCGTCACCATAATTTGTGCTCCGCATTGGACTCAGTGACTGATCTGGAAACATCCAATAATAATATTGATTTGGTGATAATTCCTCCTGATCCCGACGAGGAATCAGATATTGATGAAATTGAGGAAGATAATCTTAAAGCTGATATTTTACCGGTTGATGTTCCTGGAGAAAATGAGGTTTTCATAGATGATGGCAATTATGACTCAGATGACGATGTACCACTGGGATTGTTGTTTCAAAATCAAAAAGAACAATCCACTCAAAAAAAAACAGATTGATGAACACCCTCCCAGATGGACGTCGGAGAAAATTGACATCACTATGAATGGAACCACCGGCTACCTGGACCGTCAAAATAATATGGAAAAGGCTTTGAGTGGTCTAAATCCAATACAAATATTTGAAAAGCTTGTCGATCAAGAAGTGTTGCAATATATAGTTGACGAAACAAATCGTTATGCATTACAGAAGAATGATCACAACTTTGTAGTATCTGTCGACGAAGTTAGAACTTTTGTAGGCATCCTTTTATTTAGCTGATACCACCATCTGCCCAGAGAGCGATTATATTGGTGCCTCGATGAGGATTTAAATACTCAACTTGTGTCCAACTGTATGAGTCGCAATATGTACTATAAGATAAAACAATATTTGCATCTTTGTAATAATGAGAAAATCGATAAAGCTGATAATATGGCCAAATTGAGGCCTTTTATGAAAAAGATAAATGAAAGGTTTCTTCAGTGGGTAATATTTCATGAACAACTTTTTGTTGACGAAGCCATGGTAAAATATTTCGGCCATCATTCCTCCAAGCAGTTTATACGAGGGAAACCAGTCCGTTTTGGATTCAAGGACTGGATGCTTTGTAGCTCTTCTGGCTACTGTTATCAGCTTGACACATACTGTGGTGCAAGACCGGACAACAAAAAAACAAATATACCTCTTGGATCTAAAATTGTTTTGCAGTTGCTACAAACGGTTGAGAACCCAACAGATCATGTCGTTTATTTCGACAATTACTTTACAAGCTACTAGCTAATGAGTCAACTTCGGCAACTCGGCTTTAGAGCTACGGTAACAATCAGGGACAATCGAACAAAGCAATGCCCCTTACCCCCAACGGTAGAAATGAAGAAGAAAACACGTGGGTGTTTTTCATTCCAGTTTGATGAAGAAAATTCTCTGTTGTTTGTCAGATGGAGAGATAAAAGTGTTGTAACAATGACCACAAATTACGATAGTTGTGATCCACTCTCGAAGGTGCAAAGGTGGTCTAAAGAGAAAAAAGAGAAAATCGAAGTTCCGCAACCCCGACTATTTTCCCATTACAATGCAGGAATGGGAGGTGTTGATATTTCAGACCAAGCTGTAAACAACCTAAGAGTGACTATCCACGGGAAAAAATGGTGGTGGCCCTTATGGACTCACATGCTGAACGTGTCCATGGTTAATGCTTGGAGGCTCCACGTGCTTTGCAGCCCTGTATAAAAACAAGATTTGTTACAGTTTACTAGGAGTGTTACCAGACATTATCTAAGGAATTTTCAAAAATGGACTGCAAACCGGAGAACGCATAACATACCACAAAGTATAATTAGAAGTGAAGCTGGACACTTTCCAGGGAAATTGGAAAAACAACTTCGTTGCCGGCAGTGCCATCAAAGAGTTAGATGGGAGTGCATAAAATGCAAGGTGACTTTGTGTCTTGAAAGGGAGTGCTTCATTCAGTTTCACAGTTAAATTATTTGCTTTCATTTACTAAAACATTATACTTTATAATAAAGAATTTTTTGTCACTTTATCAGTTTTTAACGTTATTATCCCAGCGTACCCATTTGAGTACACCTATTTTTCTCCTAATTTAATAAAAGAAAAAGTCAAAAATTTAGCAAAGTACACATAATAGCATTACTATAATTCCAAAAACAACAATGGTTTTTTATGTTTATAAAAAAAAGTCTGTGGGCACAAATGGGTTAAAATAAGCCCATTTATCCAAGATTCCCACTTAGCACAAGCCATTTAGCCAAGGCACACGTCACTTTAGCACGGATTATTCAGCTATAGCCCTGCAGAGGCGCGTAACTTTGAACTGTAATGAAATTTTACATTAAAAAGCACTTTTAGTATAGTCAAGCATCGTTTAGAATACGCTTACTTAACTTGTGACCCTACCATTTAGCGCGTATTATTGTACTCACGGACCCATTTAGTGAAGAACACCACTTATCGCGGTGTCTAAATTTCGCCCACTATAAAGTAAAAGGCAATAAAAAAAACCATTTGATTACGACTCACTCCGGACATACCTGAATCACCTTAGCATGGACTATTTACGTCACAGTGCGTAAATTTAGACGGCGTTGAAAACCGGCCTTACGCTAAAAACCTTCATTAGTCAAGTGGCATGGACATAAACCCTTAGGCCAATACCATAAGAGCGGGCGACTTAACACCTAATCAAAGTATGGCTTATGTTACTTCTGGTATCCTTGAAAACCTCAACAGATGTAGAAAGAGATTTGTGGATACACCACATGCGTATTAGTAGGATAAAAAACATTTATCATTATTAACACCGATTAACACAACACACAACGCAGATGACGATCTAGCTGAATAATAGTGCATTTAATCAACATAAGTCTCACTATAGAAGTGATACAAATCATACTATGTGAAACTGCAGATTTAATATTACTGGATTTTTTATCTTGTTATGTTACACATGGCGTTTAATAGCAATTTTTTTCGAAATTCCTATATATTTCAGGAGATTTATATCTCAAATTTGTGCTTCCACTAAATCTAAACCTAAATTGCATACACTTTTCTCAAATTCATTTTGAGGATCATTGGATATAAAAAAAAATTGTATCCATCAATGATCTTGTAGTTCATCCCGTACAACTTTTTTGTGTTCAGGGTCGTATAAGATGTTTTGTGTATGCGGGCAATAAAATAAGATGGCTTCTGTTACCTATAATCGGAAAAAATAGAAATAGTTCAACTTTTGGATAAATTCAGTATACTGGCTGGTTCAGGTTAAACGTCATTAATTTTGATAGTTATCAGAACAAGAAAAAAGTAGACTTTCATAAGAAAGCTTTGTTCAAAAGTGTTTTCTAATAAAAATACAGGGTGTCAAAGTTGTAAAAAAACTGTTTTTCACATCATCACTTCTAAACAGCTCGATCGATTTTTATCCAATTTCTCATACATACTAATGTAGTACAACTCTAAGAAATGATTAAAATCATTTAAAGAAATTCTCCAGTGGCGCAGATACTGGGAGTCGGCACCCCTTTCTCCCTCCTAATCTTTGGCGCCACTAACTATTTTACAAAGAATTTTTGGATTCCTGTTTAATTTAGAAAAAAAAACTTTCCTTACAAACTTTCGATTTATGCCTTCGTTTTTGAGATACTTACTTTAAATTAAGGTGTAGCAAGCAGGCTAAAGCTTACGACTGAACTACCAAAAAAATACTGCATTTTTAAACTTTTTGGGCCACGGAATTAATTGCCGCCAAGATTTGAGGACTTCAGTTGACACACGCTTCTTCAATACGTTCTATCAGCCTTTCTTGTGTTTCCATTGTCGTCTTGTAAACAATGTCTTTTGAGTATCCCCGCACATGAAAATCCAAAGGCGTAATATCGGGTGATCTTGGACGCCATGTCACTGGCACCCTTCCAACTTCTTCAACTCCTGGCTGATCAATTTGTGTCAATCCCCCTATTCATCTCGCTGGATAGTTTACATTCATCCACGCACCTGTCCTCTAAAATGCGAGTGATCACCAGTCCATTTTGAACCAGCTACTCAGTCGCGTAGTCATCGAACAAATTGTAAGGATTATTGGTCAAGAAGTTCAAAAAGGTTAGCATTAAGCCGTGCAGGTAAAAAGAATGGACGAATAACATAACTGCTTATAAGGTCCAGTCATACAGTAACGTTAAACTCATGTTGATAAGACCTAACGCGGGTTGCTCTTGGATTTTCTTAAGCCCAGACATGACAATTGTGGTAGTTAAAAATCCCTGTTCGAGTGAAGCTAGCTTCATCTGTCCAAAGAGTTGTTTGCAAAATTCTGGATTCTCTCCAATTGAATCAAGTAGTCAGTTACAAAATGTCATGCGACGGTTTTCTTCACCAGCGAGCAGATTCTGCACAGGCTGTAAATGGTATGGCTTCCATTCTCTTTATGAAGTACACGCAACACTGTTGATTTTGATGTTTCCAAACGTAACGCTGTCTGTCGAGAGCTCAATCGAGGATTATTGTCAAATGTTCTAAGTGTGGCATTTTCATGATTGTTCCTTCTCTCAGGCCGCTCTGGATTTCGAGTAATCGAAAATGTAGTATCTTCTTTTGTTTCCGACTTATTGCCAAACGTCGATATATCTACACTGTTTTCAAGGTCTTATACCTCGCTTAATACTATTATACTGTTATATTTCCTCTACGGTACCTATACATTGCGAAGTACCGAATTCAGTGACGTGCTTAGCATTTTTTTAGGGGATGCGATTTTTGAGTAATAGTATAAACTTGCATTTTTTAAAATGGGAATCATAGTTAGCTTGGCAACCATCAGCTGCAGTTCTTTCTTAGCTTTCCTAAAATATAAAGATAGACATTCCTAAAAAACATCTTCCAAATATCTTTTTTCAACAAGACGTTGACCCAGGTCATAATGCTTTGGCAGTGAGGAATTACTTAGAAAACCGTTTCCCAAATCGTAGGATTTGATAAATTATGTTTTTCAGAAAACCCCATAGGAATAAATCTAGTATTGACAGATATGGAGATCATTATGAAGTACACGCGACAATGTTGATTTTGATGTTTCCAAACGTAACGCTGTCCGTTGAAAGCTCAATCGAGGATTATTGCCAAACGTTCTCAGCGTGGAATTTTCATGATTGTTTCTTCTCCCAGGTCTCTCTGGATCTCGAGTATGTTTTAAGGCCAAATTCTCGAAAATGGCGATGGATACTCACAAAAACACGACAACTTGGTTACCTTCAGTCTGGACACCATCTTCGGAATTCCCTGACAGTAGCCGCTGCACTTCCATAGTAAAATCCATAAAAATGCATGCCTGCATACTCCACACTGCTAAACAGGGTCATTATCCTTTAATAAATTTGGATATGTACAGGGCGGTTCATTTTCGACGTTTTCTTACGGGAAGTACCCTTTCTATTAAAGATAGACAAAAAGTAATATGGGATCATTGTGCTCGATTTTGGTGTTAATTAAGATCCAATAGTCATAATCAAGATATCTCTGACCGTTATTGTGCAATTAACCAAAATTGAAGAAATGGCGATTTTGCAAAACTTGAATAACTTTTTTAATTATAAATGTATCGACAAACTGTAAAAACATTCTTGAGGCACTTTTTTAAGTAGAATCCGATAGTGCATACACATTTTTAATATCTCCTTAATTTTAAAAGATATGACATAAAGTTGTATTTTTTTTATATGGAAACCATAGTTGGGTATGACATTTTTAAATGACACTTTTTTGTGCTTTTTAATAGATATTTATGTATTAAGGGCATAATCAGAAGATTATGGCTCGAGGGAATGTTAAAATCCCGACGCGAAGCGGAGGGCTTTTATATTCCTGAGAGCCATAATCTACAATTATGCCCGTGGTACTATCTAATTTTTATTTTATTTTGCACCATGAAACTGGAACAAAATTTTAAAAAGATTCAGTATTTTCGGCAAGTTTTTAAATGCAAATGCAGTGAAATAAAGTCGACAGTAGGCTAATTTGTTGTTACTAAGATACTGTGATATTGCTATTATATATCATGTCATGTGTTTGCTGTCAATCATGCCGCTTAGCATCAATGACATTTCCGTGCTATAAAGACCACATTACGCCCGCATTTGGAGGCGTATAAAGAACATTATGGTGGCAAAATAAAATAAAAATATATAACACCTCTATGCTATTTTAATAATTAATTGACTTTTTTAAGTTTTTCTTAATTGGTGTATTTATTAAGGATAACAGTTGGCTTAGAAAACCAGATATGAAATTGAATGAAGATAGTCTACTCAAAAAAGAAATTCTACTTCCTGTAAAATATTTTAGAGACATTCTGTAATTCAAATAAGTTTAATTGTAATGTTGTTTTTGTAATACAACAGCTGAGCATACTTCTGTATGTCACTCATTTACCAGAGAATCACCCAATTGGAGGTTGTTGGTAATGATCTAGTGATGGTAAAAAACTTGGGTGTCAGTCTCAGAGAGTGGCCATTTTGGAGAACCGACGCCATCTTTAATTTCAGTATCTCAATATATAGTGAATTTTGAAAATGCATCAGGTAGGCATGTAAAGTGTTATTTTATATGTTTTTGAGGGTGCTGAACACGTTCCCGATGGAATAAATACTGAAAAGTGGTTATTAGTTTATTTAGTAAGACAGATACAAATCAACATCTTTTATTTCTGTACTATTCACATTGTTTCATAAAACACGAAGTAACATAAAATGACTAAATCAATGACATCACTAAGTAGTTTAAGTATAGGACATGACTAATCTATAACAAAAAACAATATATTATGACTCCTTTTATCTAAAATTTTAAACAGCAGAGGTAAAAATTTACTTTGCAATATTAGTATACTTATTACGACAATGAATTATGGCTACACTTCTGCAATGGCAGTAAATGCAACAAGATATTCCAGCTGAAAAACACAAACATGAATCTCTTGCACACTTTAGACATGAGCAACGAGGCACAAGTTCGTTGCTGGGAGGAAACAGTGAAGTTATACGTGAGGGCTGTAGACAATCACCTACATCTTCGTAACCAAACTGTATAGGATCAAGTTGCGTAATGGCATCGTTTAAACATGTTACATACAAATGTGTGTTGTAGTAGGCCCTTAAAATGTGGGTGCACTAGTCGGTGCGAGATCTTCTATGGAAATGTTTTTCCCATGTGTGTAAAGAAATATTCGTAATGCGTCCGTTGTTTTACAATTAGATCCCTTTTTCAAAACTTGTACAAGATGTTCTTCTGTTAATTGTATCGACTGCTCCATTATAACTTCACTTGCAGGAATTCCGAAGTTTGTGAGAAATGCTTCGGGTGTACTTGCCATTCCGGCATGTTTAGTACCTACTTTGCTAGTGCAGTCTGACCCTGTTAGGAAGTGTAACGCAGGAAGTATATGACATATTGCAATTCGTTCCGCCATTAAATGAACGGGAACTTGGCGCATCGTAGCTCCAACACCTAGACGAATCCACAATTTCTTCAAGCCAAGATTCTTGAAGGTAGTCCAGTGATATAACAGAAGAACCAGAACGTCTGTATCATTCGATAATACCATCACTCTCTCATACCCTCTGTTTGTTGCACGTTTAATATGGGGCATAATACGGAGATCTACCTCCTCTAACATGGCAAATTGTAGTTCTTCGTGGGATTGTCTTAAACCGGTTTGCTATGTGGACATGCATGTAGTTGAGTTAGGAAAAGATGTTGCACTACAGAAGACCTGCATATTTGGCCATATAGTGCTGCATTTTTCGAGTACGTACGATTGGAAACATTCTTGAAGTTTGACTTTGTTGGAACTAGAAGACCAAAATTTGTCTTTTTGTACAGGAAAAGGTGTTGTTGTTTTTATGGAGGAGGTTGATTGATCCACATGTGCCGAGACGAATTAGTTCAAAACTCTTTGGCGACTTTTCCAGATAAGATGACATAACAAACATTGTAAAAAAAGTAATAATTTTTAGCTAACAGTGTTCCAAAACCACAATGGAAGTGATTAATTTTGATGGCAGGGTAACATGAGCTAAACAATTTTCATATTTTCAGCGCATATAACACATTCTAAGATGTATAAGTTGTGTAAAATCAAGTTCAGGTCAATATGAAACAAGGATACCCTATTTGTAAGTCCCAGCACAAATAAACCCACATTTTTCATAGATCCGCTGCTCCTCCTAATTTCTGGTGCTGATTACGCCACTGGTAACCACTTTCCAGTATTTATACTATGCGTAACGTCTTCAGCACCCTCAAAAACATATAAAATAACACCTTACGTGCGTACCGGATGCATTTTCAAAATTCACTATATATTGAGATACTGAAATTAAAGAGGGCGTCGGTTCTCCAAAATGGCCACTCTCTGAGACTGACACCCAAGTTTTTTACCATCACTAGACCATCACCAACAACCTCCAATTGGGTGATTCTCTGGTAAATGAGTGACATACAGAACCATGCTCAGCAAATGGACTATTGCGGAATGGTAACAAATTATAAGATCTAAAGATTGAATATAGAATTATCAAAAACCTCAAATGCAAATTGAAATGAAATGAAAATAAACAATATAACATCATCAGAAATTATGAAAAGCTAAAAGCAAATCAATTTTTATACGTATGTAAACATCTAATTCTATAAACGAACAAAAATATGAACACACTAACACTTTCTTTTAACTCATTCACAGTATTATTAGTTCTTTTGTATATAATGTTTTTCCAAAACCCCATAAAAATAAATCTAGAGGCGAAAGATCGGGTGAACGAGCATGCCATAAAATTGGTGCTGTCGTTCCCTTCCAGCTATTAGGAAAATGTAAATTTAAGTAGTCACTAACTACACGGGAATTATGTGGGGGAGCTCCGTCTTGCTGATTAATGACATTGCAATATTGTGCTAAAGGAAGACTCTCTAGAAATCCCTCCAAATGAATTCCTAGAATATCGAGACATTCATAGAGTTTAATGTTCCTTCATACATGTGATAATAAAAAAGTCTGTTTTTGATGGAGCACTACGCATTTATTCAAAATTTCCCTTGCCTCCTGCGGACAACACTGACATCAGCGCTAGTATCTGCCCTGTAAGGTAAATTGTGATTATTAAAAATTCCATCACTACTGATATGCGCCTCGTCTGACCATGCAATAGAGTTTGAAAAATTAGGTATATTTTGGCACTGACTTATATACCAGTTACAAAACTCAGTCGTCTATAGTCAAAAAATGTTCTTTCCGAAATCTATAGCAATGGTATTTGTGTTTCTTTAAAATTTGAAGGGCTTTGCTTCGAGACACACCTAGATTAACCATTTGTCTAGATGAAGTTGTTGGCTCTGCTTCGACTTGTCCTAAGACGACGATTGAATTTTCTTCAGAATTTCGTTTAAAGTAAGTTTTTGGCCAGGGATTTTTAAAAGAACCGAACTCAATTAAAGTTTTCTGTAACCTAAGATTAATTAAGATATTGTTTTGAGCTAGCAAAAATTTTAATTTCTATTAACTATACCGTTCAAACATATTTTTATTTGGCTGCTGCCATTCAGGAAAATGTTGTAAATATAATTCTGATGCCACATTCGTATCACCTTCGGATAATATAAAACACTTTAACATGCAAAATTTTTCTGAATTTGTACAATTAGGCATGTTAATAACTAAATTCTAAGATCACTTTGTTGCACACTTCTAATTTTTAATTTATTATTTGACATATAGGTATCATTTGTTTTTTTTTAAATAAATCTCAGCCTCCTATGCCTGCTGTGTATTCTTAATATAAATATAAATGAGAAAAACTTAAAAAATCAATTAATTATTAAAATAGCATAAAAGTGTTATATATTTTCGAAAAGCACAAAAAAATGTCATAGCCAACTATGGTTTCCGTATGAAAGAATACAACTTTATGCCATACTTTTTTTAATTAAGGAGGTATTAAAAATGCGAATGCACTAACGGATTTTACTTAAAAAAGTGCCTTAAGAATATTTTTACAGTTTGTAGAAATATAAAAGTTATTCAAGTATTTCAAAATCGCCATTTTTTTCAATTCTGGCTAATTTCGCAATAACGGTAAGAAATATCTTGCTTAGGACTATTGGATCTTAATTAACACCAAAATCGAGCACAAGGACCCCATATTATTTGCCTATCTGTAATAGAAAGGGTACTTCCCATAAGAAAACATCGAAAATGAACCACCCTGTACAGTTTGTCCCGATTTCGTAATTTTAGTTGCTTTTTAAAGATATCTTAAAGATCTTATACCTCGCTTAATACTATTATACTGATGTACTCCGTTAACGGTACTTGTATATTGCGAAGTGGTGAATTCAGAGTTGTGCTTAGAATTTTTCTAGGGGATGCGGTCTATGAATAATAGAACTTGCATTTATTTAAATGAGAATTATAGTTGGCATGGTAACCATCAGCTGCAGTTCTTTCTGAGTGTTCCAAAAATATAAATTTAGACCTTCCTAATTTTTTTCAACAAGACGGTGCTCCAGCCCATAATACTTTAACAGTGAGGAATTACTTAGAACTCCGTTTCCAAATTCGTTTGATTTGATAAATTATGTTTTTTAGAAAACCTCATAGGAAGAAATCTAACATTGAAGATCTGGAGATCGCGGCGGGGTGCCGACCCTTAGTATTTACGCCATTGGAGAATTTCTTTAAATGATTTTAATCATTGTTTAGAGATGTACTACATTAGTTTGTATGATAAATTTGATGGAAATCGATCGGGTGGTTTAGAAGGTATGATGAGAAAACACGTTTTTTTTTACAACTTTGACACCTTGCATTTTTGTTAGGAAATATTTTTGAAAGTCTGCTTTTTGTTGTTGTTCTATCACCTATCAAAGTTAATGACATAATAACTACAAAAAAAAATTCATTTATTTGCTTTTTGATTTAACTATTCTATCTTTTTTTAATTGAAATTCATGAACTAAAAGTTACAACAATGAAAATCGTAATGGCTCACATTCCCATTTTTGCTTAAAAACTGTAGAATTATGACGGAGCGCTATACAACAATTTAGCAAAAATTTTGTAAATATTGTAATTTTTGTAATATTAATTAATAATAATAATAATATTCAAACCTGCATAAAAAATTGCATGCATTAGGTAGGTACTTACCAAAATACTGGATACGTTTGTTGCACAGGAAAACGTTAATAAAGAAATTCCTTACCTTGCAAATTTTTTAGCTGTAAAATTCAAATTAAGACAATTTGCTTTTATTAAATAATTTATATAGACAAATACAGGTACGACGATTATAAATATTACTTTATAAAAATATTTATGTTACATAAAATTGACAAAATGTACACTATGTATTTACAACTTTACAAGAAGTGAAAACGTTTAAAAAATATGCACCGAACATTACATGACAACAGCATACATAAGGCTTCTTTATAATACATAAATAAATAAGAACTTATTACTATACTTATTTAAGCGTAAATAAACACCAACATAAAAAATCAATGTCGGCTAAAATACATTGGAGTAAAAGTTAAGCTTTAAAATTCAATATACAATTAATTTAGTAAGTACATTAATTAAAGTTGTATTATGCAATAAATTAAAAAATAAAATATTACGTAAATAGCAAATAATTACATTATATTCACATTTTAACTTTTAAATCAGTCTTTAACAAGGGACAAGTAATTCACTTAATAGCAGTAGTACAGGATATTACGTCAATACTTAAAAATGGAAAACATTTAGGTATTTAGTAAAATAAGGGATTTTTCACATCGTAGATTTTCCTGGAATTATATTCAATGGAAATAACTTCGAGATTGTTTTATGCGCAATTGACTCAGAATCGATGCAGTTTGCATTCATTAAGAAAGAACGTTTTCCTTTTTACGTAATGACTTAATAACCAAAAATCACAAATCATACATGCCACAACAAATCTAAATAATATTCTATTCATATTAATACTGATAACACCTGCACATTATTGCATTCAGGATTTTCTTTCATTTTATAACCTTATTAGTTTATTTTTTAAATGTCCGTAAAATAGTACGAATACTAAGTATTACACACATGTATTAACAGTCTTTTTCGTTCTGCATACATCACATTTTACTTCACAGCACCAGTGGAACGTACAGTTACATCTTTCAACAACATCCACAACTTGCCTGTGGTACCCTCTACCGCAACACATTAAATCACATCCATCAACGCCAATCGAAGTATCATTACATTGTCTACCGTGCGTACCCTGTATTCCTAATTTCGGGTTTCGATCACAAAATCCTGGTGATGGTTCATAATAAACCAAATCTTTTGGACCCGGTGGCTTATGCTCAGGATTATAAGGTTTCAATTGAAATCCGTATTTTTGTTTTCGTCCTTTTCCTTCTCTTCGGTTGTGTATACTGTTACTATTAATATTATTACTTTTATTATACTTGTTATTGTGTGCACTATTGCTGTGTGAATTTCCAACGTTGCTAACCATCACACGAGAAGCGCCATCAAAACGGTCTTTCAGATTATCGCCGATTACTCGAAATGGTGGAAGACGCATCCAGCAGGTTTTTACCGTGCAAGAACCCGACATGCCGTGGCACTTACATTCCTGGCGCATTTGGGATTGTACGTGCTGACAACAAGAAAATGCTGTTAGATATTATACTGGACAACCATGCATAGTAAATAATGAAAAGCTACCGGTTACTTTTACTTATATTCACGGTTAAATAGGCTTTAAAACATTCCAATTCGACTAAACTGTATAAATTTATATGCAAATTTGCAGTAAATAATAGTAACTTTGTCTCAATAGAATTAATACTAATACTAAACGGTAAACGCTTTAATTTATCTGATAATCACAAATCATTTCATGTAAATAGGCATATTTTTTATAATTTCTTAGATCGATCTTCCATGTTTTCTTGTATACGATGTCAAACTGAAAGCTATGACGTATGTTTGAAATTTTTTTTGTTGCCTTCCATCAAGTTTACACTTATTAAGTAATATATATATATATATATATATATATATATATATATATATATATATATAAAATCATTAATTTTATTTTTCCTATATAATTATATGCAATTGCTATAAATTTCTCACTCCTTGAACAATCCAGAACAGATATAAATCTCAAATTTGGACAAACATAGTAAACATACGTAGTGGGTAATCTCAACTGAGTGATCGTAATCAAGAGTCGTAATAAACTTACATAAATCAATTACAGGAAAACAAAATAACAATAAATATACCTATACTGGCCGCCATAAATAAATGAACACACAGTAAACGCTGATGTATTTTAATGAAATTTTCAGAAAACGTGTACTTCATTCCAATTAATAAACGAGGAAAATTTTAGCAAGATACAAATGTTAACACTAATAATGCGTTGACCCTCCTCTGTTTTTCACACATTCAGCTAGCCGAGTTGAAATGAGTGAATCTATGGCAGTAATACTAGTTCAAGAACGTTGTTAACGTACCGATTCGCATTTCATGTTCCCTCAATCACCACTAGAGGAAATCTTCTTCCATGGCAGATAGCCCCCTTCCCATCACACTTTAAGTGAGAGCAGTATGTCGTTGTACAGAAAAATGCAAATTGCGTCTTTCTCCAGGACGTATTCTAACAAACCTGCGACCTTCATGATCCCATATACAAAATCGCGATTCGTCACTTGATTCCATTGCACATTCCAACCTCGCGTTACACCATTGCCGCCGTGCAGTACGATGGCGAGGAGTTAGAGGTAAACAAAATAATGGTCGGTATGATCTGAGCCCAATAGATCGAATTCTTCGGTACGTCGATCGTAAGGAGATTTGATGGTGACCAATTTCCCTTGTTGATTAAAAACGATCCCAAAGCGATACAAGCCCAAAAGCACGTTCTTCACGATTAGTCGAGCGTCTAGGACGTCCTCATTATTTTCTGACCATCTTCGCCAGCATAAGCAAATTGTGGCGAAACTGCGTCCCAGGCGAGCGGCAACATCACGAATTGATAATGCGGCTTCCCGTAGACCGATTATTCTGCCACGTTTAAACTCGGTTAACTGATGGAAATTTGCACAATGTCGTACAGGAGGCACTATTTCAACTTGTTGTGTTTACTTATTAAGCTTACAAATATGCTTAACATTGACATTTAAGTAACTAATGCCAAATGAAAAGAAAGTTTTTGTTTCGTTGTCGATGATTACTTGATTAATCTTTATTGTATCGTGCTAAAATTTTCATCGTTTCTTAATAGGAGTAAAATACACGTTTTCTGAAAATTTTACTAAAATACATCAGCGTTTACTGGATGTTCACTTATTTATTGCGGCCAATGCATATTGAAACGTTGTTCTAGAAAAAATAAAAAATATGAAAAAACAGAAAGAATTACTTCAAACCGTAGCATAGATAAAAGAAAGAAGTGGGTAATTCTTCTAACTTTGCATAAGTTATATAGAAAATAATTGCACACCTTCTGTAAATTCCATTTTATCCTATTAACTTCATTTTGTTGTTTGGTTATTGTTTTATTAAATACTTCAAACAACATGCTATGATAGAAGCATAAAAATAAATGAAGAAATGTATTTTGCTTAAAAATTACAAACCTGAATAACTTGCCACTACCATCAGAGCCACGTGGTTGGAAAACAAATAGATTTTATAGATCAATAAATATACAGTGTCTCCCATTAAAAAATTAAATATTGACAAGGTATTTCATTTTTGACTCACCCTGTATAAATCTCAAAAAATGTGTTAGAAAGTATTGCGAAAATGACCCCTTACATCAAACCCCCTATGTCTTAAAGTAACCAAGATTAATAAATTAATGGTACATAGAACCATGGTAGAATCCTGACCTCAAAATAATGATGATTTTCCAAATATGACCTTAATAAAAATGATAATTAAGAAGTTATAAGGTGTTAAAGTTGACAATTATTAAACTGTTAATGGCTCTAACTTTTTTAATACCCTGTATTTCTGTACGAAATTTAGTGGAAAGTTTTACTCACCTAAGGCGCACCCAACCGTAGAACAATACATTAAATCGCTTTTGTCAACATAAATGATAAACCCCTTCGCCCCTCCTAAATATTACGCCACTGTGCAAATATCAATTTAAACTATAAATTCATATTTTCTTGTACGTAAAATATGTACTCCTGTTAAGAACCCATAAAGTGGAAAATAATCGAGATATTAACCATTAAAGAGGTAAAAAGGCTGTAATTTTAATTTTTTTTTCCTATCTACAGTACATCTGGTGGTAGGTCAGGATTGCTCTGTTTACAATTCATTATTTAGACATTAAAATTGTGCACTCTTGTTAGGAATCCAGAATAATGAAATTAAAAGAATAATAATAAAACATGGTTTTGGTTTTTACATCATAGTCCCCGTGTTCCAGATTTTTCAAGTGAGATAGCTTCCCGGTCAACATTGAGGAAGAGATATGTTTAAAATTAAGAATAAGATATTTTTAACTAATAACGACATCAAATTTCTAAAAGATTGCCTCACTTGGATGAGGTTACTAGTCATAAAGTTATTGCTAAGAAGAAAATATCAAAATTATGTAGATTCAACAAGCAAGTCAAGCAAAAGGGCAACGAAAATATCGTTATTAACACATCTTCTGAGACCTTTAACATAGAAGAAATAGATCTGTTAAAGTAAAGGTTTGAAATATAACCTTAGTTTTAACAAACCTCCGTTTTTTCTTTATACTCTGGTAACAAAAAATGGTAGTAAACTAGATATAGATATTTATCGTACAGAAACTAGCACGAAAAGACATAAGCCAATGCCTTTAATCACTATATGCCGCATAAAGTCTCGGATTTTAATTTTTTGGTTCATAGATTGCTTAATTTTTTTCTTTCAGTGTAAAATTTATAATAAAGGATTGTACACAATTAAAGAAATTGCAGCATACAATGGCTTTTCCGATGAAGTGGTTATGAGTATAGTTGGGAAATAAACACATAGGATGAGTGTTAAGAATGTAACTACATTATGTAACGTTAGAAAACAAATAGAAACAAAGTATGTAAAATAACCAAACTATCCTGCTTATACAAACGGTCTCTCTAAAATATTATCCAAAATTAATTTGAAAACAGTCACTACTTCAGATAATAGTTTGCGAAATCTTTTAGTCAATCCAATAACATCAAGTGGATAAAATTAATTGTAAAAATTGTGAACAAATATATTTAGGGCAAACTAAACAACCGACCAAAATTCGCTTTAAATAACATTTAGCTCATATCAAATACAAATGTTGAGACAATTCTTCCGTAACCCTACATACGTTTGATAAAAATCGTATAGTAGATAAGGTATCTTTAATCAAACATGTTGGTAATAAGTAATAGTAATTCTAATGAATAATGACCATCAAGGACCTTTGGCTACTCAGAACTCATCACACGGTTACGGTCCATTACATTATTTCAGAGCCTAACGGCATTCGATTGGAATTTTGAAATTTATATACCATTTCTAGTTATTCCAAAATATTTTGATACAAGATTTTGTTCTGGTTAGAACGATATAGGTTGCCTATCTCTTCACCTTTTTAAGTTATCTACTGTTTTTTATGTAATCATGTAATTTGTTGCAAAGATGATTAAAAAATTCTTAGTAAAACTCCAAAACAAACAATTAAGCTGTCATTTGTTGTTAGTTTTTGATGGTGGGAGTTTAATTTAGTGTTTATAAGATATGAAACAGGATGCATATTCAAATGACATTTTAAATTTATTATTCATTCACGGACATTGCAGTGGGATTATAAACAGTTTTTAACAATACATCCCAATTTGCTGCAATTGAGCAGACAAAAGTAAAGAGAAGTTCGACTAGAGAATAAGATGGGAAGGTTAGGGATACAGCAATCCCTATTGTGAATATTGCCGCTCTGTATTTCTTACTGTAAAGTACGTGGTTTTAAACTATCGGTGTACAACTTTGCTTCCGGCGTTTTTTTTTAAAAAATGAAAAATTTAATTTTAAAAAACTAATAATACTTCTACGATCCTAAGGGTTGTCCATCACTGGTTACAGCCTTCCGCCAATTAATCCAACTTTTCACTTCTTCATAAACGCTGGTCAGCGAAGCCGTGTTCCATTGGTCGGAACCAAGTAATAGCCAGAGGGAGCAATATCTGGGGATACGACAGATAGGATAGAACTACCCATTTCAACATTTACAGGTATGCCTTCGCCATTTCTGCAAAATGAGCATTGTCATTGTGATGAAGCAAAATACTTTATCATATCTCTCCTGGTATTGCGGCCATGTATCTTTCAATGCCCGGCTCAAACGCATCATTTGCGTCCAAAATCATCACCTGTGATTGTTTCACTTGGTTTTAATAGCTCATAACATATCACGCCGATCTAATATCATCAAATACACAGCGAGACCTTAAAGCCGTGGATATTCGCCTTGGCCATCGACGTAGAAGCATGACCGGTAGATCTCTATGGTTTTCTGTGGTTAGGATTATCGTAATGAAGAGATGCAGAAATCCCTTCTATTCCTGCCTTTCAAGTATCTGTTCACATTCAACCACGCGTCTTTCAACATATCTAGGCTTCAACTCGTACGGCAGCCAATTCCCTTGCCTCTGAATCATACCCATAGCTTTGACAAGTTTCGATATGGCTTGTTGAGTCACTCCCAATGATGCTTGACTTTGACACTCTGCTCCCAATTCTGCCTTCAACGTAAAAATCACCGTTATTGAAGAGTTGAACCACTTACGACACGTATTAAAGTAAAACTTCCCATTATTTTACTTGAGTAAGACATGCCCGAAAACATTGTTGCCCAAATTTTCAAAAATTCTAATCCAACCCTATATATACCGGATATAAATCAAATAGGAGACACCCCTGTAACGTTTGAACGGGTCGTTAGATTTTGTTTAAGTTTTTATGAGTTATATTAGAGCGAGTTTGGAATTTTTTTACGTAAAAAGCAATTTGACCGACTTTCGGTTTCACCGGAAATGACACAAAAGCTGAAAATTTAAATGGAACAACCTGTATATTTTTACATGTTTGGATTCTACGGCTTCAAATACATACGGTTCATCTACCAAATATCAACTCAAACGCTATTCTACTTTGACAGAGTCGGCTTCAGGATCATGTTGTGTTAATAAAAATTGTAAAATTAAAAATTACTGCCTTATTTAGGCACTAAGGAAATTACTATGCATATCATTTTACTAGTACTTGAAAGAGCTGTTTCATATACAGGGTGGCCTATGTATGTTTTTATTGGGAACAGTAAGTTTTAGTTAAAAAACCGTAATTTTTAAATTTGATCGTTAAAAACTTCACAAAATCAATTATTGGGAAAAAATCTATTGTGGGGGTAATTGTACGTCAATTATCTATAATATACATGACGTCATAATCTAAAATTAAAAAAATATTCAAAAAAAAAATTAAAATGGCGCCTGAGTTGATATTTGACAGATGAAATTGTATGTGTTTGAAGCCCTAGAATCCAAATATGTAAAAATATACAGGATGTTCCATTTAAATTTTCAGCTTTTGCGTCATTTCCGAAAGTCGGCCATATAGTTTTTTTATGTAAAAAATCCTAAACTAGCATTAATATAACCCACTAAAATTGTAACAAAATCTAATGACCCGTTCAAAAGTTATAGGGTGGCCCCTATTTAAATTACACCCAATATATATATATATATATATATATATATATATATATATATAGATTCCCAGCACACGTATACATTACGAATATGTGCATGGTGGGATTAAGAATGGGTGCGATCAGGATAGGATCGGAAGGAATGGGGTTAAGGTTCTAAGGGGGAAGATACTACCTCAGCATTTGCCTAAATAACCACACATGATGTATGCACACGCAGTGATCATGCAGGTGTATGTGCATGAGAAAAAACCTCTAGAAAAACTTTATACAAGGTATACGGTAACGGGGATCGAACCATTACCTCCAAATGCTAAGCAGACTGTGTTACCACAGATCCAACTAGCTCGGTTCATAGATGGGGTATGCTTTCATTCATGATAATGTTTATTTAATGTGATTGCTGGTCGAAGTCTGATAAAATGTCGGGTAGGCGGTAAGTACAGAAAAAAAATGACTTTGAAAAAATGTCCTTAGGAAGGTTCAGAATAAAAATAAATGGTGATTTTTGCGTGTGGATATGGAAAAAATATCTTTGATTATCTTATCTTAAATATGGTTCTGTTCCGATTTGTACCTACCCAAATTAGTGGGATTTTATTCCCTTCCTGTATGACAGTATCTAATGACTAATCGAATACTGCTTACCCAATAATAATACTGGAGGAATTTGTGAATAAGTGAAAAGATAGTAACTTCCCATTTCGTCTAAGTCAAACATAAATCCCCTCCAAAATTCAGACTGAAATTTTTGTGTAGATTGCTGTCGTACATTATTCAAAATTACAAGATACCATCCGGTGTTAGAATTCAAGCTATTTATTCGATGAAAGAATCTTTACCAGTTTACGTACCTTGAAAGTGAATGGTTGCTATTTGTGTAAATAAATAAAAATTAATTTACCTAAATTTTGAATTGTAATAGTTGTTTTTTTTTTTTATGTAGTGTAGTTTATACAACTTTATATTGTACAGATGTCTCTTAAATTTCAAACTAATTTCATTATAGTTTTAAGATTTTGGTCAAACTAAAATTATTGATATTAATGACCTGTCAAAGAATCTAGACTCAGGCTGTTCCTTAAGTGCACCTAAGTCTTTTTTAATTTTATTAAAAGATACCCTCATATATCTTAGCTTATTTGTACATTCAGTTATATTTGGTCAATACAATTTTATACCCGGATTTTTAAGTATAAAGAACGTTACTATTAGTTGTTGATATGAAAAAAATATTAAATTAATTCGTATGTCGTTAACAATACAAGGGTTATTGTTAAGTTAGATTTGCTAGTTTTGGGCTTGGGCGAAGCAGGTTTTGAATCTTAAGTGGAAGTTATTCGGATTTTAATGGAGAAACTATTAAAGCGGTTAAGGGATTTTTTCTGTAGCCACTGAACAATAATGTCGTAAAGATGTCACGCCCAGTCCTTAGTGTGTAATGGTAAGATAACCATCACTAGTTGGCGGGACTGTTAAACGTTTAGGTAAGGTATAGTTTTCTCTAAATTTACGAAGCCTCTTATTAATAAGATAATTAAAACCACACGTTAGCTGTAGTTTGTTGTAAATTCTTCTATTGAGTACTTATAGAAGTTGGGAAAGTTCGTTAGCGGATTTATATATTGTAAAAGGGAACAGTTTATTGTGGTTAAGAACTGGGATGGGTTACTTACAAGGATGTAGCATTGCTTTGTGGTTAAATGAAAGTGCAGCGAAACTAAAGATTGGCATTGTTAAAATTATATGAGCGACGGCCACAGATTCCGTGTAGGAATAAGATTTATATAATTTTGCATTGGCTTGTTTTCTGCTGTCAAATCTGGTATAAATTAACAAAACAATAAAGATGGTAACCATGTGAAGCTAGTGATCATATAGGGGAAACAATTCGACGTCAGCTTATACCAGCTAACGGGTGTAGGTTGAGTTATATTTTAGCATAGCAATTGAATGTACAGGTTGTCCCATTTTCGTATGTTTTACGGGGTATCTCGCTTATTTTTTAGGTTAAAACCTTGCGGTTTTCGCGACACCGCGCTATTTTTTAATGAAACCAAAGATGCACTAATTCAAATTTGCCATAGCCATCTTAGTTTGTGTGCTACAGGGTGATTTTGGAAAAATTTTTCAGTCATCCCTGTAACTCTGTTATTGTTAGACATATTAAAAAAGTAAAAACGGATATTTGTAGATTTTTTTATGTAGAATCCAGTGGCGTACTCAGATTTTCTTTAGATGTCACAGTTTTTGAGATATTGACATAACCTTTTTTTTATGGGACACCCTATATATTTTTCAAAAATCTTTTTCCCCTTGCCAAGAGCTTTTCAAAAATATAGCATAGTCTATATTTACTTTTATAAATAACGTGACAAAATGATTTTTTTCTATAATTTATATTGATAATAGTGGATAGCTGTGGGTAACCATGGTAACGCAAAAAACAAAATAATTAACGTTCTACCATTACTGCGGTATTTGATTTTTGAAGTTTCTGCTTCTCTCAAATTATTCCTGGTTACATTTTCCCAAATTTAGTGCTGATATTTATTGTTATTCGTTGTTTTTGTTTATTGTTATCGTTCTTGTTCTTGTTGTTGTTTAATTATTTTTTAATATGGCTCGAAACCAAAAATTTGAAAACTTTGAGAAATATGATATGAATACCTGCTTCATATTATCTAATGAAAACGCAGACCAGGCCTTAGAACTCTATCTCAACAGGTCAGTTAATCTTTACCTTAGAATTTGTATTTATTTTATATACCTATTTTGTCATATAGATATCCCGAAAGAAGACAACCCGGCAGAAGAATATTTCAAAAATTAAAATTTAATCTTTGCCAACATGGATGTTTTGACAAATCTCGACCCTGAGTTTACAACAAAGAGAACGAGGAATCACAGATCAACGTTTTAGCAGTTGTTCAAGCCACTCCTGAAACCTCGTGCAGGAAAATAGATGAAGAGACCGGTGTGTCTAAAACAGCAGTGCAAAGGATTAAAAAAAAACATAAATTCAAACCCTACAAGTATAAACTTGTTCATCATCTGCACCCTGGTGATGCTGAACGTAGATTTGAGTTCTGCAATTGGTTTATATATATGGAAACTCAGGACAATAATTTTGAAAAAAAAAAAAATTTGGTCAGACGAGGCACATTTCACAAGTTCGGGAATTCTTAATAGACACAACTCGCGGTTTTGGAGTCAAGAAAACACCCACGTGATTTTTCCTAGAGAGCGTCAAGGCAGGTTCGGATTTAATGTCTCCTGCTTTATTTTTAACCGAAAAATAGTTTGCAAGATTTATGAAGAAAACCTAAACTCTAATGGGTACTTACAAATTCTACAAGAAAAAATTTTAGAAGATATTCCACTGGCTCAACTGAACGATATATTCTTCCAGCAGGATGGAGCTCCAGCCCACAATGCTAGAATAATACAAAACTGGCTAAATGAACGTTTTCCCAGGAGATGGATTGGAACAAATGGACCTGTTCGATGGCCACCACGATCACCTGATCTCTCGGTTTTGGATTTTTTTTTGTGGGGGTATTTAAAGAATAAAATTTATTTAAGGCAATATACCAACATGCAACAATTAAAAATTGCAACGGAAAATGCTTTTGCAGAATTACGAAGACAATCATTTATTTTGGAAAATGCTATTAAAAGAATTTATAAACTTTCTGAAACTTGTAGGAGACATAATGGTCTGCAATTTGAACAATATTTGTGATTAATTAATTATTTTGTTTTTTATCAATGTAAATTATAAAAAAAAATCATTTTGTCACGTTATTTATACAAATAAATATAGACTATGCTATATTTTTGAAAAGCTCTTGGCAAGGGAAAAAAGATTTTAAAAAAAAAAACTGTGACCTCTAAAGAAAATCTGAGTATCGCCACTGAATTCTACGTAAAAAAAATCTACAAATATCAGTTTTTACTTTTTTAATATGTCTGACAATAACAGAGTTACAGGGATGCATGAAAATGCAATTTTCCCAAAATCACCTTGTAGCACAAAAACTAAAATGGCTATGGCAAATTTGTCGCGAAAACCGCAAGGTTCTAACCTAAAAAATAAGCGAGATACCCCGTAAAACATTCGAAAATGGGACAACCTGTACAACTCTACTGTCTGTTTAGTGGTTTTTTTGGGTTTCTGATTAAATGACTCAAATGTTCAGTTTGGTAATTGAGAAGTATAAAAGACCAAATTAACTGCGAATTCAAGTGCTATTTATTATTTATTATTTGAGACTGACCAGTCTACAGTGTTACCAAACGAATAATGTTATGAACCCGAACAACCGCTCATCACCTAGTGTTTTATTTTCTGTGTTATGTTTTAAACGTTACAATTTCAGTTTCCACCATAAGAGTTGATGTTCAAGTGAAGCGAAGGTAAATGCAAGGTAAGCACACTTGCTTTTCCCTATCTAATCAGTGCTCTAGTCTTGTATTTATGCGTATTTTACCCTATTCAGGGGCAGTGTCTGAATTTATTTATTTTGAACTCGGCGACCCCGATAAGACGATTTTTATAAACGCCGTATGACCCACGATCGTTCGGTTGAGTTTAGCCGCAGCTTCTTGGTAAGCGAGTGGAAAACTAGAAACCACAAACTAATCTGCTAAATTAGTAGACCTCAAGTCGCTTGTCTGAAATATGTAAATATTAAGATATACAGTAGGGAACATCAAACACTGGACGATTTGCGCAATGAACTTGACTAAGCAGTAAATGATATAACTGTAGTGACGTTCAAATGATTCGGTGATGCTATTCGTTTATGTATTACAATTAAAAACAGCGTCTACGATTGTAAACTTTATCATTTGAGGAAAATGAAAAACTCCCTGTCCACTTTGAAATGTATAAATATTCTGTTAATTATATGCATTATCTTAGTCTGCTATTTTTTTAACTACAATCTTTATTCATGCGTTTTACGATGGCCACACAAATTTCACTAAACTAAACATAACGTAAATACCTCCAATTACAACGAAGACTTTCAGTATAGTATGACGTTGTTTCCTTATTTGTTTTATTACTTGATTATAAGTTGATTAAACCTAATTTCATGGATGAAAAATACAATCAATGTAAAACATTTTAATCAATTAAGAATAATTAAATGTACCACAAATATAGACTATGATTCAACCTATTGGTTCTATATATTTAAAGTTTTTGCATGTCCATAAGTGTCAATAATGCCATTTTTCATCAAAAAGACACCTGAGATGATTAGTGCTCATTATTACTAAAGGGTAATAAATAATGGCAATTAACTAATAATTTAAAATTATTAATAGTCTGTTAAAAAAAACATGAATGATTATTAATAGTGGTCAATAAAATATTATATTTTTTTAATTGTTCATTCTTACCAATCAACTTAAAACAAAAACAAATCATCACTGATTTTAATTTACGTTTAATATTAAATTTAAATAATCTAATAGAGACTGGTGTGAGAAAAGGTTTGATTTATGCAAAAACTGGCCTTTACTACCGGGTGGTCGTATCCCGGTGTCATTAAAATGCATATTAACTGGTTGCTCGCTATGAAAACCGCCCGTTACTAATAAAGTGACATTTGCTGGAGGCGTGAAGCTGAAGATGAAATTTTTATAACTGTAGTGACAATTATCAACTAATAAAGTTACAAGCTATAATGTATTACGTCAACTGTGCAAATGTACAGGTATATGCGCCGTCATTACTTTTAGTGCAGAATTGATTTGTTAATGGCGTTTGTGCTTTAAAGTGTAAATAACCGTGGAAAATAACAGTCCATTAAGTGTTATTTTCTTAGTAATGTGGAATTCCTTTATTAAATGAAGTAATGACAAAAATTTCTACTGTGTAGGTACTGGCCACTAGACAAGTGGATTATTTTAATTAAAAGGTCATTTATAAATATTTCAATTGTATTCATTTTTAGATATTAGGTACATGACATAATACAGCTTGTCATGTCACTTACAGTTTTTAGATTAGATTTCTATTACACGAAGACAGATTCGTTGTATTAACAAAATATTGGTTAGATCTTGTATCTTAATAGATATATACCAAGACAATTTTCTAAACCGAGCTGTTTAGAAAGCGAGGCAAAGAAAATCTTCAACGTGGTTTATATACCTACTATTTTAATCACTACAAGCACATTTTTGAAATATTTCTATCAGCCTTTGACGTATCACTTTGTTCATTTATCTGGATTATTTTCCAATAACAATCTCATCTTAACTAAGAGGTAATACGTAATACTATTTTATTATTTATCTTAAGGAGAGAAAGTCCACTAAAATATGTTTTAATGCTAGTGGTGAATAAATATATTTATGAAAAATAATCAATATTTAAATCTCTTTACATAACTAGTAAGATCAATATTTGTTTTGAATTTGGACCATGGACATATTGGTTCTAATAAGTAGATTATACATGGTAATTCATAATATGTGGGAATAATTTTAACAGAATACAGAAATATGAAGAAAAGTTCATATCAACAAACAGGGGCCCAAAAAGTATGAAATATTCAATACAGGGTTGCTCATTAGTGTGTCAAAGTTTAGAAGGAAATGTTTCCTATCAAAGTTTTTGGTATTTAAGAGGTGCGTATTTAAAATTATTTTCCAATATACGGGTTGCGTCATAAAAGTGTGGTAGTAACAAATTGTGTTTCTAAAAATAGAACCTCCCAATTTTTTAGCCATATGCGGATGTATCGTCAAATTTTAATGTTAATTTATGTAAGATGTTTTCGAAGTATTTGGAGAAATATCAAAATTTTGAGAGCTACAGTGTTCCACAAAAATCGTGCTGTACCCTGGCCTCTGCGAATTTCGGAATCGGTATTTTGGGACTATAAGAAAACCTAGTAAGCTATGTTTTGACGCGTTTTAATTTAAAAAAGGCCCTCCACAACCCCCGAAATATTAATCCGAAATTGTATGATTTCAAACCTCAATAACTTACTTATTTCAAATGGAATACCCTAATTTTTATACCGTTTTCGTTTTTATCATCAAATTTTAAGGTCAGTTTATGTAAGGTGTCCTATCTTTAAAATTTAACGTTTCTGGATTATTTGGCAAAATTAAAAAAATATTTAATTTTTATTTCGATCAAGTCAACCGGCTCCATGTTGAGATGGAAACAAAAAGAAGTGTTTATTTATTCCTATTGACGTCTGCGTTTTTTTTTTCGCAAATATAAATGTCATAGTTGTTTGTAAGTAACACGTAGTGTTACATTGTACGTTCGTTATTTCTTATTGTTTTTGAATCCAAAGACATACTTTGTAATTATCTCGTTATTATCCACTCGGTAAGTAGTTACACACTAGTTTTGCATATTTCATTTTTATCTCATATTAATGTTTGTAGTTAACTAAATACAGATGAATTTCGAAGGAACGGAACGGGTTGACATGATCTTCGTTATGGGATCTGTTGATCAAATTTGTTTGCTAACTCAATGAATGTATGCGCAAAAATATCCCAACAGGAGACAACCCTCGGTTAGAAGTTTTGCAAAACTTAAAGTAAGGTTTATTAGAACAGGCAATTTGAATTATGAAATATGTGAAAGGGCTAAGAGGACAAGCGACGAAGACCAATTAAATTTTTGTTGTCTGTAATTTCAGAGCCTTTTACCAGTTCGAAAACCGGTATACCCCGATCTACCGTTAGTAAAATTTTAAATAGGAACAAGTATGACTACAGTATATCTTCCCATCAAGAACTGGTGGGTCCTGATTTTGAGATTAGGAGAACATTTTGCCAATAGGGGTTGGAAATGGTAAGAATAACATCTAAGCTTTTCCAAAATGTATTATGCTCCGACGAGTCAACTTTCACTCAGAGTGGTAACCCAAACCGTCATAATCTTTACTATTATGCAACGGAAAACCCAAAAATAATAAGATTAGTTAATTCGCGACTGTAAATGTTTGGAATGGTATTATGGGTGATTTTATAGTTGGGTCATATTTCTTTAACGGACATTTAAATGGTACTGAATATTTGTACTTTTTGCAAAATAATTTCCCCCCAAATTTCTATTGTTTTAAGACAAAACATGTGGTTACAGCATGACAGTACTCCTGCGCACTTTGCGGTAAATGTCAGAGACTACTTAAATCGAGAATTTCAAGGTAGATGGATAGCCCGTGGCGGTCCCGTTTCTTGGCTGCTTAGATCGCCAGACTTACCAAAATTATTGCTTCTATTGGTTGGTTGTGTAGAATTGTCAAGAATTTGTAAAAGTAAAAGGAAACAGAACGTATTATGATTTTAATAATGACCAGTTATGAAGATCATACAAGAACACATCTGAAAGGGTGTGATCGTTTTAATAAGGTCTATTCAAATCGACACCAAATTAGGTAGTCTATTATCAGTAAAAACCATTGAAAACATTTGATAAAGGAACAACAACCTGGTAAACCTATTTTGGTGTAAGAGCTATTAAAAGATGGTTTTAATAGACGTGCACGATTTTATGAATTAAACCGAGCTGGTATCGTAGTGGTGACACGACCTGCTTAGCATTCGGGAGGTAATGAGTTCGACTCCCGATACCGTCTGCCTTGTATGAGGTTTTCTCAGGGGGTTTTCCTCATACACCTGTAGCGGCATGGTTACTGCGTATATGCACACCATGTGCGGCTACTTAAGCAAATGTTGGGGTAGTACTTTCCCCCTCAGAACCCTAACTCCGTTCCTTCCGATCCTATCCTGACCACACCTATCCTTAATCCCAGCATGCATAAATACGTAAAGTATGTATCCTGGGAATGCATGATTGTAGCTGAAGGAGCTCAGAAAGCTCGAGCAGCCTGCCGTGCTCCTTTGGGGGGGGGGGGATGAAATACGTGGCCTTTTCCTTTTTATGAATTTATGATGGAGCATATCACTTCTTGTCTAAATGAATGAGTAAACACACACATTGGATTGTAGAAAACCAAATGCATCTACCGCAGAAAACAAATGGGTGAACAAAGATTTGTAGTAAAAAGAAATATGCCGACTGGAAGAGCATTTTTTCCTAATATCAACAATCTTTGGTCTCATTATCAGTTAATTCCTGTAGAATGACATCACTCGACCTAACACCTTGTCATTTATTTTTATGGGAGCACCTGAACAAGGTTTGTACAAGACAACGGATTTTCTTTCTCATCTGTACCGACAAAAATTCAATATATGGAAGTATCATTTGGCAAAAGGTCCTGTACCTGTTGTCAATGATATGGGTGCAGTAGATAATTGTGTAGTATCCTCCAAACGGTGGCCTGTGTTAAGTGTAACTGCCAAATACCGTTTGTGCTAGTAGCATAAGATGCTTTGATTTCGTGGAGTACTGCATTTTTGCTTACGGGTGTAAAGAGGTGACCGGCGGTCAGGTATCAGACCTACGTTTTATAAAACTGCAACTTTCATTTAAACGTAGATGAAGATGGCCCAATGTGTTAAGATTTGGAATTACACGATGGGCAAGACGTGCTCAAATATTACTGTGAGTGAGTTTCTATTAGCAACACCATAAACATATCGCAAATTTCAGCTTTGGTGTAACCCATTTTGTTGTGAAATTCCACTAATTATTCACTAATCGAAATAACTACTATTTGTATTCGTATCTGACAGCATGTGACAGTATCTGACAATAGCCAACGGTCAGTTACTATGGGTTGTTTTCGTCTAAAGTTATTGCTTTTGTAAAAAATTTTAAGTTCTTATTGAATAGCCTGTAACTTCAAAACTACACATTTCCAGATGTATGTTGGATTGATCTTTTCACCTTATTCCTGTTTCGGGAATTCGTTTTAATTTTTTACCACATAGTATGAAACAGCCTATATACTTGAACGATATAATATGGAACGAAGAACAGAAGTTAATTAAATTTCATTCTCAGAAAATAATTATATGAGCCTTGTAGTTAGTATAATACACATATAATAATGCACATTGAGGTTTATTGTACTCTGGACTTCCCGATATGCACGCTATTTTGCCGGAATTTCTTGAGTAGCGAGGGTAGGATGTCATTGGTGCGGTTAACAAGTTATTTTTAAGAATACCTTAGAAACAATTGTTTTCGTTTCTAAAAAGGGCGAGGAAAATAAGATTTACTTCTATAGTGAGGGAAGTAAGAAGACAATGTTGCCACGTTGATCAGTACATTTAAAATGTGAAAACACCCATATTTACGTCATAATTCTTAAAATAGCTTTTACAATAATTCCAATTACACAAGAATTTTATTAAACATTACGATCATCCTTCATGTCCTTGACATTTTTAAATAATGGACGATATCGTACTAATAGAAATCGTCAGCAACGGTCACGTGGCGGAAACGTTAAAAAAAAATTTTAATTGTAGAATTGTCATTCTTTATAAACCACTGTTGACCTTATTAAATTTTTTTATTAATAATAGATCCTAAAGACAAACTTCTAGGGTTAATTTCTACTGAAGTTAACATTTTTAACCTACAAAATCACAAAAACGAAATGTACTGAAAACCTAAGAAATGAACAACATAGTTGCCAAAGATACTTCTTAACTTCATACATGTCAAGTTGTGTAGCGAACTTCATTAGTACTTTACCGTAATTTTATAATTTTAATTGTAGTTTTAAGACACAAGAAGAATGTGTTTTTTCAATTCTCGTTAAATTGATTCACTCGCTGGTTCAAACTTTGAACTAGAGTTGAACAAACATCGCTTTCTTCTCTAGTTGTGTAAATAACTATTACGATGTAAATGATTTTTACCAGGTAACTATTATTTTCCATTATTGCTTCTATTTCATCTATAACCCGTAATTCCAAAATTTACTAGTAAAATAGGTAAAAGGAGATCCTCAAATGTTAAAGTATGGACTTTTAAAGGACTAGTAATTGAAACCAAGTAATGAGCTTTAGTAAGACTGGCAAAAGTGTTTGTTTCTCCAAAAGTACTTGGTTTTTGAGAGATGTTGGTATCAACGAAGAATAGAAGAGTTTTTTGATAACTTGAATGCTGGATACAACTAATATAATTAGATAGAAAAGGATAACGACAATTATGTCTCTAATATACTCTGAACGATGTTCTGGTGTTAACATTGATGAGCTGCTGGTTAATTTGTGCTTTTGTGTTTTTTTTTTTTCAGGAAAATGCAATAACCAGTAATACCGGAATCTCCCTTTGGAATAATATATGCCGTTTATCCCAGCGGTTGGTTAACACTTAGTTAACGTATTAGACGAAACATTTATACAGGTTGTGAAGCCATCTAAAGAATTCCCAGTTGTTCTGGTACTCATTATGCACAATTTTGACGAGATTAATTTGGCTAGAGAGAAATTGGTGTCCGTACTTTCTCTATCTCCTCACTCCACACACAATCATTAACCTCACAATAAAATCTATATAAGTAGGCATAAGGCATAATACAGTGACGAAATAAGAAACTGGCTCCGTATATACAATTTGATTTAGTCTATTTGCCAGGTAAAACATGTTTTAGTAGTGAAATTGCCGTAAATAGATTGAGCGATCAAAATGTGATCATCATTAAATAGATCCCAAAAATGAAGGAATGTTTGATTATATAAAATTACTAGATCTTTTAATTGGACTTGAAGGCTCTAGACCAAATCGATTCGTTTCAATTTCCCTTACTGATTCAGCTTCGGTAATCATAAAAAAATCAACAATTCCATTTCACAACAATGAACCATGCGAAATATTTAGATATGACGCTGGGCAATAAACTCCGTTGGACTGCGCGCATGAAACAAATTTGGTATTAAGTATGGATAACATTGGCAAATGAAAATCTTTCAAAATGCTAAATGCAAAAGCCAAATAACTTACAACCTGCTCATTTAGAAGTAAATATTTAAATTGATCTAGCTCTGCGAATTTCATCTCTAGGGTAGCGCAAAGTAGGTTATACTATGATTTCAAAATAGAATTCTGAAAAATTTTGTAAACATCCCGAGGTATGTGCGAAGTAATGAAGATCCAAGAGGAGATGAAATAGTAGGTTCAAAGACATGAAGCTAGATTACTTCAACGCACCAATCCTGAGGCACTCTCAGACACCGATCGTTTGTGTTGTAGAATGTATGTTGAGTAGGTAAGGAGTTGATCTAATGAAAAGACCTAACGATAAAAATAATTTGTGTTTTTGGAGGGAGAATTGTTAAGTGTTAGATAATAAACATTTGTAGAACATCTAAAACGCACCTGGTAAGGATAGGGAACAGTTGCGAGGTACAGTTTCTCTAACGGTCACTGGCAACTCTGTGATATCTAATGGTAAGCATCTGTAGTTACATAACCTGAAGCGAATTGTACTGAAATATCTGTGCTTTTAAGGTTGCTATAGTTGGTAAAATAGATACGTTTCAAAGACGGATAAGCACTTGTATAAGTACTGCAAGCCAGTGGCTCTTTTGTTGTATTTATTTGTACGTTCATACAGATTACACGAATCATTAAAAGGAAAGCGTTAATTATGCAAACACATATATAATAGTGAATAATAGAGAAATGCTTTAATCTGATTTCTATCATGTATGTGAAAATGTGTAATTAGTAATTATAATTAACGTTTTCTGTCGCCTTAAGGGCGTCTTTATCTATCGTAATTGGTTTTCTATTATATGCAACATTTCTATAGACCGGTAAAGAAAGTAACTAGAGTAATTATCCAATTAATTTCTTATTGTGAACATGTATTTTGGAAAGAATAACATCGTTTCTTCCGTTTTTTTTTTTGTAATAATTTGGTACTTGTAATAATATTTTACCTAACTGCAAATGTGATTAATAGAGAAAAGATTTACAGTGATTTCAATAATGTAGTTAGGACATAATCAGTAAGTATGTCTAATTCATCATAAATTCAAGAAGAATTTAATTCTGAAGTAATAACGGGTATATTATAGCGCTTTCAATTTGTTTGAAAACGTCTATGTTTGGCAAGAGAAGATAATTTTGGATCGTTGTGTAATGTTGAACAGTACAAGGAAGAGCAGTTGAAGCTTTAAGATCAGTGTGCCTACATTAAAGAAAATAATTGAGAGCAGGCTCGAGAAACTCGTCATAGGTTCAACACACGATATGAAATGTATTAATTTTACCGACCATACAAAGAACGTTTTATGGCAGGGGAAGTATAATACAGTGGGAAGCACTTCGTAAACACGTAAGGTAGAAATACGCAAAATTGCGTGAATGGTCCAATATAGAAGTGAGGTTTAATTGAAGAAGGCAAATAAAACGAGAGATTCGTAAACATGTTTAAATTTTAAATAGCATAAGATTCACTTACCTACAAGCTTGTTAAAATTATTTCATTGCTTTATGGAGGGTAATGTGCTAAGGTTCATAAGGTTAATTTTCAGAAGAATTCTGTTCTTAGTGTTGCTTAATTATCTTAAACACGAAACTGTAAACCATTTTAAGTTTTTGTTTTAAATGTGTAAATTAATTTAAATTTATTACATAGTGCGGATTTTTCGAAATTTAATATCAATATCATAACAATTAATAAATCTGATCAAATCCCTATATAATTGTGATTTGTATAAAGTTTATGCGAAGTTATAGATATTACCGTTGGAACGGTATTAATACAATTTTTAGAAACTTTCATAGCTGTATATGTTAAATGTCAAATTAATTAAGAAAATTTTTGTTAATTAAAAGTTTTGCATAAATGCAATAGTGTATCTTCAAACCCATCATGAGAACTAAGTATTAATACATTTAAATAAGTATAATTTGTGACTATATTAAAAGTTTTATTTTAGAATTCAATAATGTTTTGCATAAAACAGTATATAAAATTATGCATATTACCAAAATGTTTTAGAGATACCTATATATGTTGAGTGCCAACTTAATTAATAATATATTTATGTTTTGCATAAATGCAATAACACATTCAACTCTTATACTAAGCTTAACTTGCAAAAGATTGATTCTCTTGTGTATACTCCTAAAAGCTTTAGTTTTATTAAATCTTATTGTAACATTCGTCGCATTTTGCAAAGAGCTATAAAGACAATATAATAAATGGCTACTAAACTGGTCGGTTTTTTAATATTATGAAAGAGCTACAAGAAGTGCTGAAATGCGCACATAATTGCGTCTGATTCTTTTGCCAGTGATTGCGTTCTTGACATTCTCAACTTATATCTGCCCTACACTATACTTTATTAACATTATGTTTTTGCTTAAATTATAAAATCAAAATGATTTATACGTTTAAAATACAAAAAGATGATGTTTAAAACCTGTACCGGTATGTGATTAACCTGCACATTAATGATAGTGAAAAGTTTATGTTTCAATTTGTTACATTAAAAATATGCTACCCTTTTCGACCCCAGTGTATAAAATATTTTTAGATTAAGTGAAGTGTTTTTAAAGAAAGTGCATGAAATAGATAGTGCACTACCAGAAAATTTATGATTTATACATTACTTACGATAAATCGCTTCTATTTATATATACAATTAGTCTAGCATTTAAACTATCTGAACCACACAACAGATAATACAGACAAAGTCAATGTCAAAATGCATCGAAAAATCATTGTCCGTACTAAGCAAATGAATTATAAAGGTTAAAAGGTAAGGAACTTACACATTAAGGAACTGTACCGTATAAGCCTTAATGGCAAGTAAGAAATACTGTGGCAACCAAACAAAGCATAAATGAGAAGAAATTGATAAATAATGTAAGGCGCACAAAATAAGAAACCAAACACACTACAAAAGACCAAAAACAATGCATTTGTTAAAAGCAAGATTCAAAAATAAAACATTTTTGCAAAAATTGAATAACATTTTATTGAAGTGTGACGTGTAGAATAAATTATCTACTTTAACTGATACTAAGAATTATGGATTATGGAACACATCAAAATCAGGCATTTTGATCTGAACAAAGGGCTCTTTATTTCTCTTGATTGTGTATAAATATTCGATTAACAACAACAAATGTTTGACGGCATAACTTTTTTGTTTTGTTTTAATAAATGACACAATCGTGTTGTATGGTGATGTAATGATGGATTTATAAAAAAATCTAAATTAATTCCAATATTACGTAAAATGAATGTGTGAATTCCAAGTTTAGATAAATTAATGAAATTAAAGTCAACAAAAATCTAATTTGATCTAATTAGTAATTAGCTAACAAAATTTCTAAAACCTAAATTAACGACTGCCTATAATTCTAACAACTAAATTAAATTATACTTGAATTGTTATAAATGTATACATAAAAACATCTATTAGTGGAACATGTCTTCTAAATAAATTCGAACATCGAGCTCATCTTTCAAACTGACAGACTTCGTCTCACGTTCTATGTTTATGTTCGTATTACCGATTGCAGGAATCTGGAGTACTCACTCTATGCCTCTTTCTGTGAACGCGATACCACTAATGAGCGTAGATAAAAGATACTAATTTATCCAATTTAATTAATTTGTATGATAGGGGAACTAAAAGAGCTTTAAATTATATTGAACTAATATACTTACTATAAACACATTAATTATTTAAAAATAGAAAACATTTATTAATTGTTACTGATAATGCTGTAACATTGCTATAGTGAGAAAAACGTTTTCTTACTTCTTGCATTACATTTTTCATTCAGTGCGTCATTACTGTTTAAATTCAACAGATTTTTTATCGGTTGTCACATTCCATTAATTTAAAACTTTGAAAACATTTGTTGTACTTGTAAAGGATCCCGCACCATTTAAATGGGAAATGGCTTTCTGTGGATTTGGCTAAATTTTTGATATGTTGTAGATTTTAAGGTTCTAATCAAAGACTACCATAGGCACAAAGTCGAAAAATGGACAATTTTTATGCTACAGCTCGCCAAAGTTGTGAATTTGCCGTCTATCAATTTACCGCGATTTTCGCAGTCATATCAAGCATAGCAACACGTGCCTTAACATATGTACCTAAAAAAGTAATGTCATTCAAAACGTCACGTCTTTTAATTAGTTCGAAAATCAAATCGAAATTTGTTTCAGCAGGTTTTCCGTAAAAATTGTGACTTCAGAAGAGTCGTATAAATGGCATTTAGAAATCGTTTATCCTGTTATGGCTAATGAATAGAATTGATGGCGATAATATGGTTAAAAGGGAAATAGTCATTTTCAGAAGAAATGAGAATAGAAGGCCACCGCTGGAAGTCACAGATTTTACCAAAGCTTGCGCCAATTGTTTTCGGCTGATCCTTAACGAAGTAACTATTGTTGAAAATCACCCAGCTTGTTCAAGACTAAATGTTTTGAAACAAACATCAACGCACACTTGTTTGATTTGTAATGGTAATAATAATGTGCGTAGGATGTCCGTATCGTGTAGAGCAAATTTTTTTATTTTTTTAAACATTTACGTACCAAAAAACGTACGATGTTGCGGGCAGTGCTTGTATGGCAAGGGTTTTATTTTGGAGCATTTACGTCCAAGGTTGGGGTCTGTTAATAAGCCATATGTCACTAAATATCAGCAATTGCACGCATTTTTCCAAGAAGACTCGTTAGTAAAAAAGTGATATACGAGGACGAACATAGTTTTAGCGAAGAAGATTTGAAATCCGTAGCCCCCGTTACGAAAGAACAATTTCGGGAATTGTATGCGTTTTGTGATTCAATACATAGGCAAGGTGGACAAAAGTATGTGACCAAAAAGGACCTTTTTATGCAAGATTCGGCAAGGTTTGTCGGACGCGTACCCAAGTAGACAGGCTGTAAGTAGTATGGCCATTGCTACAGTTAGAAAATCGCTAATGCAAAGATTCGTACTTAGTTATATTGGACTTGAAGTCATTACAAGGGAGGATTACATTACCAACCATGTAACAGAATTTTCCAACCAATTATATAATCCGCAACCCAATACACCGATAGCAATTGCATATATTGACGGGACCTACTCCTAGATATCAAAAAGTAATAACTTTCGTGTCTTAAGACAATCTTACAACGTGCATAAGAGTCGCCACTTAGTAAAACCGGCTTTCATTGTAACTCTAGACGGATATAATCTTACAATCCATGGTCCTTATTTTTCGGATTGTAAGAATAATGATGAGTGCCGCATAATAACTAAAACAAGGTGGACAGTTGAAGATATTTAAGATTCATGGTCAAACAATTACAATACCACATATCGAAAACCTTGGCGATTTCTGTCGTATCCTTGGAGTGATAGTAAACAAGTTAAAGGTCAGCAATTACAGGAATTTTTTCAAGAAATCCGACTCGATAGTAAAAAAAAGTGATATACGAGGACGAAGATAGTTTAGCGAAGAAGATTTCAAATTCGTAGCCCCCCGTTACGAAAGAACAATTTTGGGAATTGTATACGTTTTGTGATTCAATACCTCGACAAGGTGTACAAAGGACCAAGGTTTGTCGGACGAGTTTTTGAAAATTATGTTTCACTATCCAAGTAGACAGGCTGTAAGTATGACCATTGCTACCGTTAGGGAATCGCAATGATTCGTACCCAGTTATATTGGACTTAAAGCCATTACAAAGGAAGATTACATTGCCAACCACGCAACATAATTTTCCAAGCAATTATATAATCCGCAACCCAATACACCGATAGCAATTGCATATATTGACGGGACCTACCCTATATATCAAAAAGTAATAACTTTCGTGTCTTAAGACATTCTTACAACGTGCATAAGAGTTCCTACTTGTAGCTCCAGACGGATATATACTAGCAATCTCAAAAAATAATGATGCCAAAATGCTGATTAATGAGCTTAATATGGATGGTGATGCAATAAGAGTATGGTTTCACCAAGGTGATATTTTTGTGCTAGAACGTGGATATCAAGATTCCATACCTCTGCTTGACGATGTGGGTATTTCGAACAAGATGCCAGATTCTCTTGAACAGGGCCAAAACCAATTGTCGGCTGAACATGCAAGTGAATGCCGCATAATAACCAAAACAAGGTGGATAGATGAAGCCAGAACCGGTCACCTCAAGTGCATATTTAAATTTCTTGGTCAAACAATTACAATACCATATATCGAAAACCTTGACGGTTTCTATCGTATTTTTGGAGCGATAATAAATAAGTTTCACCCTCGCGTTCTTATGTTAGGCGCTAACGAAGAGCTGGCTCAGCAATTACTGGAAAAAGCAAGGCAGGTTAATATTATACAAGCCCGGGTGGCAGTAGAAAATCTTCGTAGACTGAACGCTCGTTGGGTTCAAATAAATGAGCATGATTTCGGTGACTCCCCTCATCTCACTTTGGATTATCTTCGAGAGCTCACTGTAGGGATATACCAAGTTAATCTGGCCCTATCTTACATTCAAAATAAGTTGCAACGAGATGAAGGAGAATTCCATATAGATTCTCTTAATAACGAACCTGGTTTTATAAGAATTAGACATTTTTCACGCTTTCACAATGCGATAAAGCATCAATTGTGGATTGCTTACAACCCCACCGAAAATCAAGAAGCCGATGAGAATTCGGAGGATCTAATTCTTGGTTACTACTGTACGTGCAAATTAGGTGCAAGAACTCTTCAAACATGGGCGCGCATTACTAGTGTTTTGTGGTTTTCGGGGTATGCGCGCTATGAAAATGATGTTCACTATCCAAAATCAACTTTGTTGGATAAAATGTTGGACGCAGCTAATAGAGCTCAACAACATGATCCAAACATTGCAAATAATAACAATGCGATGGAAGTGGACACTGATTAGGTTTCAACAAGTGACCTATATCCCATACTGTTGTAATTAGTTATGTTGTTTGGCTTTAATAAATAATGTCGTTAAAATCTTGCTCATAACGTCTAAAAATAGCACTTTCGTATTTACAGCTTTGGCGAGCTGTAGCGTAAAAACTGCCCATTTAAGAATACATATTAATATATCCTCATATTGATTCCAAAGTTGGGGTCAAATCAAGCAACATCGATAAAAGTTTATCTCAAGCTAATTTAAAAAAAAGAACAAATCTGACAGCATAATTTTTAAGATATTGCCCAGATTGTACGATTAGCTCCAGTTCGACAACCTGGTTTGGCACGACAACAGAGATACCGACCCAAGTTTGTCCGACCACTGGTATGGCTGATTGTACCGCCGCCGCCAAGCTGGCTGCTGGCACCAGCACCAGTGCTACAACAGAAGAGAATACCGAAGAAAATGCAACCGCCAGACGTCATTCCGTTAATGGAGGATCAACTAACGGTTCCGACGACGTCCAACGCCGCTCCCGCCCTGATGCAGCATGAAAACCCCAATCAAAGATCCACCGATGAAGACTTTAAAACTCAGAATAAGAAACCGAAGAAGACACCCACTAGAACAGTTCACGGACAACCCTGCAGCCGTGGAGCAGACGACTACTCCAAAAGATGCCAGGGAGAAAGTGCCACCGATAATCCTTCAACAGAAGGACTCCTTTCTCCCTCGTAATGGACCGCCTTCACGAAGGCCCAGGCGAGATCAACGAGGAAATCTGGATCCAGTTAGCATTTACCCCTGGATCGAGACAGGCTGATGATGTGTATCCGGCAAAAAGGGAGCGCTTGGCTAAAGCAGTGATACTTGGCGTACCCGTAGAACTTTCTGAGTTCGACGTTAGCTCAGAACTGAACCTACAAGGTGTTAAATTTCTTTCTTGCTTCAGGAGGAAGCAGTGAGGACGAGCCACCGCCTTGTAATGGTAGAGCAGCCAACTGAAGAGAACAAAAAAAAGATGAGTGTGTTAACTGTGGCGGGGATCACCTCGCTATCTACAGAGAATGTCCAAAGTTCCCTCAATCTCCACAGCGGAAGAAAATGGACAATCAACAGAGACAAAAGAGGACACCACCGAGCACAACGCCTTCTTCAACTCGGAGCGGCGTCAGTTATGCTCGAGCGACGGGAGGGAAAGTTGAGAAAGCGGAATTACCGAAAGCGGCTCCCGACGCTATAGTTGCCCCACCTGTCTAACCCGCCTTAGGGCACGACTTTGTATTGAGCCTCCTTGGAAGTCCCAATATGGAGAAGGCCTTACCTGTTATCCACAAGGTGGAAGCGCCGCTCGCTAGTGCTAAAACTGCAATGAAACTGTGAGGAGTAATCATCAACCACGGTTCAGAGGCGGTTGCCTTTTTCGGGTAGTCATACAAAGGTCGGATGCGAAGACTGGTTCCTAAGGATAGGTATATTATATCGATTCTATTGAGTTCTGCATATTATGTTAATACTGAGTAGTTATTCACACAATTGATACTTGTTTCCTTTTATTTCGGATACGCGGGCCATCAGCAGCAGTATCAACCACACGAACCTAGCGACAATAGAACAATCCACACAATCGCAAAACTCCACTAGCAACAAGTACCAATACAACGACTTTTTTTTTTGGATACCAACAAAACTCGACTCAATGATGTCAACAGGCATACCACAACACCACTCAAACCCATCAACGATGCATTTCACGCGCTGAAGAGGACGAAGACCCTGAGTAGCGCTTTTGGCAATTTAAATCGCTCTGTTAATCGTTAAGCAACATTTTTCAGCTGGTGCGTCGTTTTACTTTTTTTTCACAACTACATACCTATATAGTTTTTCACCTTGAACAACATGTCGTCCAAATCCATGCAAGCTTTGCAACAAAGCCATCACATTTTTGCGGTTACCAAATATTTATGTCCACTTTTAAAAAATTAATTCGTCTAGTCGAAAATTCATAGATCTCTGTAACAAATAAAATCCACTGTCCGTTCTGTATTCTTTGTTACCAAGTTTCAGAAACTATACGACATATTTCATTTTTATTTGTGTATTTCTCTTTTATTTTGTTTATCTTTATACAGCATTCAATAAATATATTTATTATTATTATTATATTGTTGAGGAATATCCCAATACTAGACTATACTTTTTTCCATCTTATTTTGGATTAGAGCAGGCCATGAATATTTATTTCTGTAGTGGTATTACCATTCGTCAAAAGTCAATTTCACGCCGTCCTGCCAGAAGTAATCATGCTTTGTTGCCCACTTAAGTATTGAATTAATCATAATTTAAATACTTAGCTTTTTTAGGCTTTTTAATGGTGTATTGTTACATTTATTTTTACATAAACAATTACAGTTATCGTCCTCAGTAGTGGCACAGTATAAATTTATGAACTATGAAAAATTTACTCTAATATCTTAAGGAATTCCGATAGAATTACAACTACTAAAGACGATAACAGTAATTGTTATCCAAACGTGTAGATTTATGTAAAATATAAATATAAAAATACACCATTAAAAGACCCAAAAAAGGGTCAGTATTTTAATTATATGTAATAATGGCGAAGGTTTACATTTTCCTAGTAATAATTTGTTGAGAAAATGCCAAAAATCATCGCAAAGAGTACGAAGTTGCTATAAGTGCTATAAACACCTTAAAATTAGTGCAATGGGGAAAAGTAATGGGGAACTCATCGGAATGGTGTCGGATATATTTTAAGTACGTCACTTTTTGGGTTTAGGTTTCACAGCGAACTATCCAAAACATAACAGCAAGACGTCGAAATTTAAAATCTTATTGTGGCAAACGCGGATAATCCGAGTTTTAGGATTTCACCTTTAAGAAAGGTCTATAACGACTAATTTGTAACTTAATTCGAAAAATAATTATTTTGCTTTAAACAAATTGAGTCATGACGTTAAAACAGATTTCGATTTTGACGGAGCTCGAAGAACATTATTTAGAATTTTGAAATCACACACAAATGTGTCAATCAACAAAAAAATGCATATGCATTGAAACACGTCGTTGCAGCCAAAATTCTCGGGAAACGAGGATCGGGATTATCACAAAACCATGAATGGCGAAAGGTTGCAAAATTTGGTGATTAAGCAGCTGATTTCTGCACAATTCAAGCTGCCCTAAATAGCGTGGTTGTTATGGATAACGTACCGTACCATACGCTGCAGTTAAACGAGCCACCCTCATTCAACCTTTTAGGTCCGGAGGAAAACATTATGGAGATGATAATATTTTGATTATGCATGGTTATGAAGTTTTAAGATTCCTTACCATTGTCAATATAACACTATTGAAATAACATGGGGTTTTTGTAAAAAAATTTTATCACAAAAGTAAATCTTCAGATTGGATTACTTATGAAAAAGCCTGGATAGGTTAAATTAAATGGATACATATTGTTGTTCTAGTTGCCTATTGACTTTACGACCGAAGAACTAAGTTTTCATATAAACATACCTCTGCATCATGCTTAATAGCCAAGAAAACAAAGAGAAAAATGCAGTGAGAAAACTTTACCATGAAAGCAAGTCTTTACATTGTATTACTTACGCTCTTGAGTTCCCACATATTTCTCCCCTGTTTTTTATTTTGGGAAAGTGAAAAAGGAGAAGCCATTCTGATTAGTTTTTACGTAGATTTGGTTAATATAGCAGATCAATGTATTAGATAAGACACGATGTTGTCGTTTATGACCAATGTAAAGAATGTACAATATCCATTTTAAGTAGCTAATAGACGTTCAAAGTCTGAAGACTAAAATTTCATTTTCTGTTTAATAGGTCACTGGAGATTCAACGATTTTCGTGCAAACAAAGTCTAAATAGGCGTGAAAAACTATGCTGCAACGCTGCATTAGTTTTACTTTAAAAATATAACCTACATTTTCAAAAGTGAAGCTACGGTAGTAATTTTTTGTTCTTTTGACACATTCTTCCTAGATTTCCATAGCCTGCTCTAATACAAAATAAGATGAAACAGAGTAAAAATAATGGTTTTCATGAAATACATCAGTTACCACTACAAGCTTTAGAATGGCTAACAAGACTGAAAATTTTAACAACGGAATGCCGATGCTTTGCATGGCTTCCTTTGACCTAACGGTTTTTCCTCTTTTCGTTACAATAATTCAAATTAAAGATTATCCTAAAGAAGAACGAATTGACATGTTAGTTATTCTCGAGGGATGTTTTAAAATAGCTTGACAGCATTTCACGCCTGCGATGAAAGACTTCATAATAGAGTCACCTTAATAAAGCCGCTTTCAAAAGATTGTTAATGCAATTTAAATGATCTGGGAGTGTTCAGTATAGCAAAACCCCTATAAGAAATTCCGTTACTGAAAATTAATATAATGAGTTTGCAATGATTGCTTCAGCAGTTGAAAATTCTCACATAGGACAAAGTTAAATTTTCCTAAAATAACAATATTAGCAGGTCAAGCGTTTTTAGGATACTGAATACGCATAATTACTATCCCTGTAAGATTCAGCTTCATCAAGTACTTTCCCAAAACGATTGCAATGAAACAGTTCAATATTGCATACAGGTGTATGAAACAATTAATCACTGTTTAGTGATGATTGTACCTACTTTCCACAATTTTCAAAATTGGTGGATAGGAAGAAGTGTACCTACCGAGTGGCCTGCAAGATTTGTGGAGATACATTAAGCGAATTGTTTACACCCAACAATATGTCAGAGAACCCTTCCAAAACGTAAGCCAAGAAATATTGTCCATTGTTGCTGAAAATTTTCAAAATAGCGTGCGTCTGTGTTCACAGCAGATCAGTCATCATTTTGAACACTTATAACCATTTCTTAACGTCTATCATTCTAGTAGTTTTTATTACGTATTTTTTAATGCTGGTTGGACGTTGTAGTACTGTGGACTAACCGCTAACTACTATAGGTTACTATGTGAATATCAAGTTTAGTAAAAATAGGTCTGCATTGTGTAAGTAAGTACTTATCATGAAAATGTAGAGTTAGGTATAGGAAAACCTAATACAGTTCGAAATTTTTCCATGGATGAGATTGGATTGTATTGATATTATGTGTAATTGAAATTATTTTTACTGCAGACGATAAGATAAATAATTATCTGGTTTCTTATAACCTTTCCGAAGAGTATAAAATAATTGAATTGTTATTCCTGAGGTTTCAGTTAATCTATAAGGACGAGTCAGAAGTACGGCCAAATAACTTCATATATGGTACACACTCTTGCAATAAATAGTTTTAGTTTATGTCCCGAACTGAACTACATATACGGTTCGATATGGGTGCATCGTGGCAACCATGTCCTTATTTTTAATTTACTATTGAGTATTTTAAACCGATTCTAACGTAATACGCAAACTAAATCACTAACGTTACATTCTTTACGTGGTTTTTAGCAATAACTTCTTATGTATGGTAAAGTTTTACATTTTTAAAAGAGAACAAAAGCTCTATAATGGAAGCTTAATGTGGAGATAAATTACCATTTGCGAAAATTAAACGGTATTTGCTATGCTTTTATTACTCATAAAAATGACAAATAGTCCTGGGTTTATAAGTTACAAAATAATACTAAACAGCTTTTTGTTTCGATAGAAGCAATACTTACTAAGGTATACAGGGTATTACAAAAAAGCATTCACCATTAGGTACTGGTAAGCATGTGTTAGAAACACTTCATTGTCGAGATACAGAGAGTTAAAATTTTTCAATTTTTTGCTGCAGTTACGAAATTTACACATTTTTCGTTTGCTATTTTTTCGATTAGGGCTTCGTTTAGTAACCAAAGTAAATTAGATTGAAATATGAAAAATACTGCTTAAGTAGGTGTCGTATCATACTAGATTTTCGTGACAATTTTATGATAGGTTGTCAAAACTTTGCGTTTTAGAGATAGTAATAGATTCAACGTATTGCTTACTGTTGTGCTTTATATTACCTTTATTTGACGAATTGTTTTAATTAATTATAATCCACCCGAAGTAACTGATATATATTAATAAAAATATAAAAGTATGTTTCACGGTATTGTGAGATATTTAAAAGAAACTGGTTATTTAAAACCTTTGAATCTAATTCTGGTTGCAAAAATATGACAGTTGAACGTGATCATAGTAGTATCAGAATTATTTCCAATAATCAACATTTTGAACAAAATGCAATATTTCATATGACCATCCCGATCTCAGAACCTGAATCCTTTGGATGCTATCTGTGGGGCCATTAAAAAGAAATGGTTAATAGATGCATAGATTAGAAGAACTGTTGGAAAGAATAGAAAATGCATTGCATAGAACTAGAGAGATATTTTTGCGATAAAGGTTATATGCTTGCAACGAAACTAATGGAGGTCAACGTAAATGTTTTCTTTAAGCTTATTTTTAAGGCAGTACAAATGATATTATTTAAGTTATTTAATTTTTTTAAGAAACGATACTAGTGCTTATGAGAAATTGTACCTACAATGTGGTTCCAACACTACGGTGTAAGTGCGCGCAGATTCATTTTGATGAAACGTATGGTTACAGGCGAATGGGCGTAGAAGTTCTGTAGTATGACCACCCCGTTTTCAGAACTTGAATCCTTTGGATGTTAGCTGTGGGACCTTTAAAAAGAAATGGCTTATAAATACAAAGATGAGAAGGATTGTTGTAAAGAATAGAAAACTCACTTAACAGAACTAAAAGAGGTCTTTGCGGTAAATACTATATGTTTGCAACGACGCTAACGGTGGTCAATGCCATTTAGTGTTTTGTAAGGCAATTAAATGACCGAATAAATGGTGTTATAAAAAAGGTTCTAACTTTCTCTGTGACATAATACATTATCTACGCGAATAATTAATATCGAGGGAAGAAAAATAAAACGAAGCACACTAATGCTTATCTACTACGTTAAGTACTACTCTATACCTACCATTAGTATAATATCGATTTACAAGTATTCTCTTCTTTTCACGGTACAAAAAAAATTTATTATAATTAATTGCGAAAATTAATTTACTTGTAAACCATTAAAGTTATATTTAATTTAATTATGGGTTACATGATAAAGTTCTCCGTATAAACTTCAGACGGGTGTCCGTAATTTTTGATTACCTACCATTTATTAAACATTATTGATGTGCTAAAATAATTTATGAATATGCACAATTAATAGAAATTTCGTTGCAATTTTGTTGTTCATAAATTATTTTAGCACATCAATAATGTTCAATAAATGGTAGGTAATCAAAAATTATGGACACCCTCTGCATATGTAGAGTAATTGGCATTTGTAGTACTTGTGGTGGATTAAAAACCTTTTGTCAAAAAGTGAGTACGTATAAAATGATTTTAATTAAACTGTCGCCATATATGAAGAGATGGTATTGAATTATGAGTAGGAGTTTATCATTATAAACAAATGAGCAAATTATGAAATTGCCAAATGGGTAGAATTTCTATAAACTTACATACACCAATCAACAAGGAAAAAGGCCGATCCATAAACAGACGTTTGTATGCCTCTGGTGATACCATCTCGCGATGTCCACATAATACATCAATCGTAACCCATTTTTTGATATAACACTACTAAGCGGTATACAAAAATAAAGCATACATTACTGCCATGATGCTAATGCTAACAGCGCGCCATCCGCAACATTCCCTTCCTTATAAAAAATCTGGGTGAGACAACGAAAACGAAACAGAATCAATAAGCTCATCGAGTGTGAACTTAAAATCCACAGTTCCTTACAAACTACATTACATCTTCAGGATTGAAAAAAATATTACAGAAATTATTAAAATAGACTGATTAATTAACTAAATCCGGTTATTGTAAATTGTGAATACTGGCGTTCAGCGTGAATTTTTTTTTAATTTTTTGTCTTACATTTAGGAATATGTCAATTGTGATTTGCGTGGATTTATTCGCAACAATGTATGACTTTTATAGAGGGCGGTCACGTCCCCTCAATTTTAAGAAAAAAATGGCCCATATGCAAAGTATAGTGTGAAAGATTTGAAAATGTGATGTCGAATATATTTGGGTTTATCATGATTGCTCATGGCGCTATAATTTTAATATAACTCAAGCGCAATGAGCATCAGTGATGAACAAAAATATCTAACATAACAATAACCACGAGTACACTATTTAATGAATGCATAAAAATGGATCGTTTTACACAATTTTAATGATCAAAGAACAAGCTGTATCTTCAATATGACCATTATTACAGACATTTAAAATACTTAACTTTTTGGGTTTTTTGATGATGTATACTTGTATTTATGTTTATACAAATCTAAACATTTCGATAACACTTACAGTTATCGTCCTCAGTAGTTATAAAATCTTTTAGAAATGTTTAAGACAAAAATTATTTGAAAAATGAAAATTGAAAATGCAAACATAAGTCTGCTATTAATGTAATCGCTCGATAAACGCATAAAGCGAACTATAGAATAGAATTTTAGTGAAGAATAACTAGATCCTTAATAAATTAAATATTGTTAAACTGCATTGAAGATGTCAAACAAGAACACCCTCTAACTGTTGAAGGCTTACAGTGAGAACTGTCATCTCATAATGAAAGAACAAATTCAGCAAAGTTTGATCATGTTATGATGTAAGTGTAAAGTAGTGAAAAACTTTAATTTGAAATTTATAAAAGCATTCAAAAATAGAAACTGGATATCAATTAAAAATCCAGTCAAATCTAACACAAAAAAAAATAGCTGTGTTGTCTTACAGTGAAAACATAATGTAGTACGATTAATATAACTTTTAATTTTAAGTTTAAGTTTTTCACCATGAATTGATTAAATTTTGTTAAATTTGCTCTTTCATCATGACAGTTCTCACTGTTAGCCTTCGACCGTTAGAGGGTGTTCTGGTTTGTCATCTTCAGGGCAGTTTAACAATATTTAATTCAGTAAGAATCTAGTTATTCTTACTAAAATTGTATTCCATAGTGGGCTTTATACGTTTATCAAACTGTTATATTAATAGCAGGATTATGTTTGCGTTTTCAATTAAAATAAAAATTTTATTACTAATGAGGAGGATAACTATAAGTGCTACCCTTTAGTTTCAATTTTATTCGCTGATAAACTATCTTCCTACGTAAGGAGGGAAGCGGTTTGTCCGATTGTTAATTCTCTGATTGGTCGAAATCTGAACCTGTGATTGGTTCGATGCCATATTTTGACAGATAAATTAAATAGTCAGGAGTAAAGAAAGGGACTACTATATGATTGTGATAAATGCCAACCCAGACATTTAATTTCTCAGATGTTCTCATGAAACATATTTGAATCTGTATCAACAATTACGTCTTCAGCTGCTGCGATTAAAAAAACAAACATTTCCAGAAGTACAACGCCGTCAGGAAGAAAAAACTGATAAGGTTTAACTTAAAAAATAGTAATAGTACCTACAATAACATATTGAACATGTGCATTACAAATCACGTTGATTTATTGCTAATGAAAACACAATAGATACTCATGAGAAAATTACGAGAGTGAAAAAGATACTACAATGATTTATGTAAGTATTAATCTCCATGCAATTTAGCAGTAAACAATTACTAATAAAAATCTAAACTAAATATTTGATTGAGCGATTAATTACAGAATTTACAATTATTTGGCAAAACCTTAGCGGTAAATTAGTAAATTTGTAGGTAACATAAGGGTTCCAGATGCAACTCAGTTTAATTGTAACATATTTTATATACTTTTACAATTATTTATTATAATGGTAAACTACAAAGATATTCTGCATTGAGTGGAAATTGATATGCAGTCTGCGTTTTGTTCACGTTCCAAATAAAACTGATGGGTTTTAAACAGCGTTTTTTAAATCCCCACGTATTATTGTAACTATTTTTTGTTTCTGGAGAAAGAAAAAAAATGAAAATGTGCCTTCCCCTTTCAAACAACTGTTATATTGCCGTTGTATCACTTTCAATTCTTATTTTCTTATATAATAACTGACAGTCCTTACCTTTGTATATTTAGTGCATTGATTTAGTAATAATATTTATTATTGTCAATTTTCCCTTCAAGAACAAAAATAGTTGCAAAACTATTCCCCTAAAATATGGAATTGATCGTTAACCAATTCTCTGGTCTCTAGTTTTGTTCCATTGTACTACATGTCCATCATTACAGGTGTTAAGAAAGGGCCATGTTAATACGTGCAACATACGACCGATAGTTAAGATAAAACATCTTTCATATAACTAATCCGCTCGTTTACGTTACTAACTTTCAGGATTTTCCCCAACTATAACTCATCGGCGCGTTACGTTAAAGCAACTTTCACATGATCCGTCCTGTTTAAACTAACTTTTACATCATTCTTCGTTGTGTTACGTCATCTGAGTTTTTCCAACGTAAAACAATTTAAATAACTCTTCGAAAAACAAATTGATGCAAAATTCTTACTGCATTCTTTAAAATACAAGTATTTTATTATACAGCGTTTGTTAAACAACGAATTGAAATTCTTACAGCGTTCGTTTAAAACACATTCTTGCAGCTCGGCATTCGTAAAACAAGGAAATTGATGCAGCATCCGTTAAAAAACAAATTCCTGCAGTACAGAATTCGCTAGGAACATTGATGCAATATTCTTACTAAACCAAGCAGTATAACAAACATGTTTTTAAACAGGTCCCCGCAACGTAGGCTTCCAACATCAGGAATCCCATCAATTAACATGAAATTCAAGGATCTGCTTGATGATCTGTTTAAATTGTGCGATTTAGAATATCTGTCACGTATTTCTCATAATCAGAAAAAAAGGGATTTATAATCATCCAAGAACACATAATCCTACAAACATTCAAATACGGAAACAACGAAACTAGTAACCACGTAAACACAAAAACATGCGAACCTGTAAACACGAAAATACACAAACAAGTAAACATACCCAATATGCTAAAACGTCTAAATTAAAAAAGTAGGAAAATTATTTCACAAATTATACACTCCTAACCTCCGACGCACATACAAATACGTGAGAAATAATTCAACAGTAAACTCATGTACTTACGTAAATCCACAAAGAAACTAGCGAAAAACACCTCAAACTGGCAAAAAATATGCTAAAGGAACTAAAATATGCCGTACACCATACCAGAAAAGCTAAAAGAAACTAAGCAAATACTCAAACAGGTACGTATGCACTTGCCAACACACCTGCGCGCGCGCACGTACACGCGTTCGGATATATGCTAACATACAAACACGAAAACATCAAAACAAAGAAACTAACGAATACAGAATCTGGCCAGCAAATTGGCCTTAGCATTTTTAGTGATTGTACTGGGTTCCCCATAATCGACTACCCATTTTATTTTATTAATAAATTCCGTACGAGAAAACTAAATAAGTTGTTCTCTGTGGGATTATCTTCTGTAGTCTTTGTGATTTAAGTTAATTATTAAACAGGTAGGCGCCTGTCACAAATAAGTTATAAATTAATAATTTCGTGTAACGTCATTTTACTACGTGAAGTTTGTTAGTTTTCATCAATAATTATTTAATTTTTGTGCTTTGAGACATGATTTCAACATCCGTTTGAACTTTCATGAATTACTCAGTCCAGCAACGTGTGTTTTGTGTAGAAACTTACATAAGAAGCAATTCGATAGAAGAAGTTAGGCTTGTATTCCGGCGTCAGTTTAATAACAACAATAGGGGTCACGCGCCAAATCGTAAAACTGTTAAGTTATGGGTTCGTCATTGGCGTGAAAATGGTTCTGTACAAAATTTGAAGAAGCCTGCACGCCGAAGAACAGTTCGTACACCAGAAAATATTGAACGAGTTAGAATTGCGTTTACGAGAAGTCCTAAAAGGTCTGCTAATCGACAAACCCTTATCCTAAGGATATCAGATCGAATTCTTCAAAGGGATTTAAAATTTTATCCCTATAAATACCAAATGGCACAGCACCTTAGCAATCAAGATAAAGAAGCAAGGTTAGAATTTTGTCAAGAATTTTTGGATTTACATCAAGGAGCAATTCACAGTCTCCTAATGAGCGACGAAGCAAATTTTTATTTGAACGGCATGGTTAATAAACAGAATTTTAGATACTGGTCAAATGAAAATCCTCGTGAAATCTTTACACAGAACCTCCATAATCCAAAAGTTTTTGTGTGGTGTGGAGTAGGATCTTTTGGTATTATTGGTCCATATTTTTTGAGGATGAAAATAACCGCGCTGTAACAGTAACATCCGAGCGCTACGTAAACATGCTAGAGACATTCCTCATTCCAGAATTAAATAGACGAGGATTACTAAACAATGCCTTACTATTCCAACAAGATGGGGCAACAGCTCATACCGCCAGAAACTCAATGAGTGTTCTGCGAGAAATGTTTAATGGCCGACTCATTTCTCGATTCAGAGATTTGCCTTGGCCTTCGAGGTCCCCGGAACCCGATTTTTTGCTGTGGGGATATTTAAAAGCCAAAGTGTTTGCGAGTCGTCCAGGTACAATCGAGGAACTCAAAATCAAAATTCGTGAAGAAGTTGAAGGAATAGACGAAGGTTTGCTACTCTGTGTAATGAACCACTTTTTATCTAATATTGAAAATGTGTTGAAGTTGGTGGAGGTCATTTAGAAGACGTGATTTTTAAAAGTTAGAATTAAATTAGCCAAATATTTATAAGTTATCATAAATCCCAAAGAGTTAGCTGTAATTTAGTATAATAAATAGTTTGTTTTGTTAACTAAAAAAATTTTAATGCAATTATTAAAATGGGTAGCCTATTATGGGGAACCCTGTATAATACATATGAGTCACTGGATTTTCCTTAAGGGTGTGTAATAAGTATGTCATTTTAATGGTGTTGCAAAAGTAACAGGGATGTCACCCATCGGTGGTACACAAAAAAACCTTATTCTGATAAGAACACTAGTGTGGTCTAACGTTGGTACTCAATCATGCATTATTTCGATAAAATAAGAGGTGTAGCTTACCAGAGGTTTAAACTTTTGAAACAACTTGTGTGACCCACCCGTGGTACACAAATAGATCTTTTATAAACTTAAAAATACACAAAAATGTACAAGGTAACAACAATCTTAAATAATCAGATTAGTACGCACGTTATCGTGTTTATATATTCGCGCATGTGTTAGTTTACGGGGCTTACATGCGCTGTGCTTGGGTACTTACTTGATCGCTACCTTCTTTGGTTGCCTGTTTGCATGTTTGTATATCTGTGTTCCTTCTTGTTTACTACTACTTTGACTGCATGTTTAGTTTCTTTGGTAGTTTTATTGCATGTTTCGTTCTTGTTTGGCATGTTTTTGGTGTTCGTTGGCTAGTTTTTTTGTGCGGTTGCTTGTTTGGGTGCTTACTTGTTTGTGTGTTTGCATGTTTTACGAGTCCACATGTTGTTCTTCTCGTGGACTTACTTGATTTTTAGTTGTTTTTAGCGTGATGACATGTTTGGGGATTATGCGTTTTGGGTGGTTACTTGTATGCCTATGTGTTTGTTGGTTTTTCTGTCTGTTTTTCAACGTTGGTGAATAATAGTGACACGTAAAGTGATAATGTGAAAGTTGTCGAAACCTGGAAAAAGAATTACTTGTTGAATGAGTCATCCGAAAATCGTTTAATCTTGTAGAAATTTAAGTGTCTTTTCTAACAAAGGATACACTAAAAACGCCACAAATCATTTTTTTCTAAATCTGAGAAATAACTGACGAATTTTAATCAAACCCTCTTGGACGATGTTACTTTTGCAAACGTTCTAAGACTAATTCTCTAATTTCAGTTACTTGCCAGTAAGCGTGCCTTAAAAGCTCAGTGTTATTACTAGAGAGTGCTGCAAAGATTTGTGTTAGAATTTCTTTGAATAAATGCTTTTTAACGAATGCTGCCACGTGTAATTTAAAAATGGAGTTATAAGAATTTTGCATCAAATTGTTTTGAATAATTGTTTTTGTAACGAAATACATGTTCGTATTTACGAATTTTTCGGTGAGTCATGTGAAAGTCATTTTCCTTTAAAGAAAGCCCAGATGACGCAGCGATGCGAAAGTTTAAACTTGAATGATTTGAAACCTGCTTTAATCTTGAATGGCGTAACGCGTCGATCAGTCATAGTTGACACAAATTCTGAAAGTTCCTGACATAACGCGCCGATAAGTCATGTAAAAGTTGACTTATAATTTATGAAAAAGTTATTCATGTAATGCACTGATGAATTAGTCATATATATATATATATATATATATATATATATATATATATATATATATATATATATACAGGGTGTCCCAGAAGTGGTGGAAAATCTCTCAGATCTAGGTAGACCTGGTAAAAATAAGATCAAAAGTTTCTGTAAAAAAAATTTCATCCGATGCCTCTCTACAAACATGTTTGCTCTTGAAGTTGAGTGTTAAAAATGGAGTTTTCGCTATAAGTTTTTTACTGCTATATAAATTTTAATAATTTTTAGGTAAAATCCACGCCATTTGAATCTTTTTGGAACCATCTATATAAATGTTCAGTGACGCTTCAGGGGTCAGGGGGACACAGCACTCTCTAGGTTTCTAATCTCAAAAAAAATTTTTGAGCAGCTTTTTCATTTTCCCCAGGTAAACTTCGTAATCTTTGGCCTTTTTTACGTCAAAAAGGTATACTAGCTTAATTTTGCTAAAACTAACCGTTTTGAAGCCCTAACAGTAGTACATACATCGAGTTGGCTGTTTAACACAAAACATTTATTATAGGACCAATGATTTGGAATGAATCTAAACCTAAGAGTAGATAAAACCAGCATCAAACAAGAAAAGAAGTATATTTGTTCTAACAATGTATATTAAATAGGTATGTCCAAATATCAAAACATTACTTACAAAAACAAAAATCCCCTTTCTTAATGCACATTCGTGCATGACGAACTGAAGGTTGTTGTGCTCTTCAAAGCATTTGTTGGTCTTCTCTGGTTTGACCGAAATGAAACATTATTCAGTCAAGGAGCTCTTCTTTTGTGTCTACTGGTGTTGCATGTACCTGATTTTTAAATGACCACACAGAAAAGAATCTAGAGGAGTCAGGTCAGCTGACCCAGGGAGCCCCAGGCAACAGGTCCACCACGGCCTATCCACCGGTTTGAAAAGACATCATTTAAATGCTCCCTGACCAAAAAACTAAAATGTAGGGGCGCTCAGTCGTGCATGAACCACATATTTTGCCAGGTTCCGATATCCACATCTTCTAGGAGCTAGGGCTGCTGATTTTGACGAAACTCGCAGTAAGATTGTCCATTTAGTCGAGGTGGCAAAACGAATGGACCTTCCAAATGCGGGCCTATAATTCCAGCCCATACATTAATCTGGAATTGTCTTTGATGACGCGTTTGAATCATCACATGTGGATTCTCTTCATCACAAACGTGTAAATTATGTAAATCTATTACTCCGTTTCTTACAAAACCTGCTTCATCCGTGTAAAATATTAAACGAGTAAACACCGGATTTCGTTCAAATAGTTCTAAAAACCAGTGCGAAAATCGCAACCTGATGGGAAAATCGGCTGTACTAAGGGCATGTACTTTTTTGAATATGGTACGGATGAAGTAGTTGTTCCCTAAAAATCCTACCAATGGTTGATTTTTTGAAACATGAAAGGTAGTGGCCTAATGCTGATTGTTTGATCAGCAGCGACTGCATTCAAAACGTCTTCCTCCACTTCTGGGGAACGTGTTGTCCGCGGAGCTCCTCAATTTGCATTATTTGGTGCAAACTGGCCTAGAATGGCGCACAAATTTTCTATGGTTCAAAATTTTTAATCAAGCTGATCTTACCAGTTTCCCTCAGTCGTGGATCAACATGTTCAAAAGTTTTGCTATTAGGAACCCTTCGGTTAGGGAACCTTTGCTGGTTCAGTCTTCTTGGTCTTAATGAATTACAAGAAGCCATTCCATACATCAAATGCATATCCATATATTCAGTAATCGTGTAGTTCATTTCTCACCAATTACTAAATTAAATGAAGCTCTTCAATTTAAAACAAAGCCCTATTCTGCTACCTATACTATTGTTTTATCTAATTGTCACGATTTGACAGATCTGTTTCTACATAAACAGCCAACTTGTGTTTATGTTTCTATTACCTACTATTAACTTGTAGATCTATTTTACGTAGTAAAATACTGAGGAATGAGACATTAACTTTAAAAATGTAAAAAACAGCTTACGATTGCCTTTCAGATTTACGAACTTGACGGTGTTTTGCCCCTCGTCCTTAACAACATAATCCAGGATTTGAATCTTAAAGATTTGAAACAATGTGAGTTTTTGAGTATACTCAGATACTTCTTATAAAAAGTTCTCCTTTGATGTTAGTTTTTTCAATTTTAGATTTAGATGCAATCCAGATTACTGTGTTGGTAAATAATGTTATATTTAAACACAGCCGAACTAAAATCATCATCGTCATCATTTGTTAACGTTTATTACCAAAACGGTTAATTTTAGCAAAATTAAACTAGAATAACTTTTTGACGTAAAAAGGCCTAAGATTAGGAAAAGGTAAGAAAGCTGTTCAAAATTTTTTGAGGTTATAAAGCCACATGCTGCTGTGCCCCTCTGGCCCCTACAAGGTCACTGAACGTTTAAATACACGGGCCCAAAGAACCTCAAACACCGTGACATTTGCCCAAAAAGTATTTAAATTTATTGAGCAGTGAAAAAGTTATATCGAAAATTCACTTTTTACCACTTAACTTCAAGAGCGAATATCTACGCAGGGAAACCTCGGAGAAATGTTTTTATAATAACGTGTGACCCTATTTGCACTAGATCTACCTAGATCCGAGAGATTTCTTACTACTTCTGGGGTGCCCTGTATATTTCTTCCGTGTCATGCATCTCGTGTTGATCTATTGTAGTACTGCATACAACTGATTTGGCGACTTTTCGTTATTTTTTATCAATCCTCTCGTAATTCAAAAATATAACTCAGTACGAAGTACGCTAAGCAGAGCGAAATTTCAAGAAGCTTGATAATGCCAATTGGGACTTTGCCGAAGCGTTGCCAAGGTAATTATATTCAGAACCACAATGGATCAACACGAAATGAAGGACTCGGAAAAAATATCATCATTCAGTACTCGTGAAAACATCAAAGTTAATTTTTGTATGCTGTAAGGTGTTTTAGCGGATGCTGTACGTATTCGTTTTTTGACGAATACCGTGCCGTATAGACGAATGCGATAACAACTTGTTTTGAATAAAATTTTCGAAGCGTCGCGTCACATGAAAGTGGTTTTACTTTGTGGAAATTGATACGACGTAACGCAGCAAAGAATCATGTGAAAGTTGTTTTTTTTAGCATTGACTTACTTAACTAAAGCGCCGTTGAAACATAGTTAGGGAAAACCGTCTAAATTGGTGACGATGGGTCATGTAAAACCAACCGGAACTCCAATTTTTATATGGACTCTATTTTGTGTCTGTTTTTGTTATCCTCTACAATAACAAACACCCTGGAGGTGGTTTTGGAAGTTGAAATTGTCGAATCTACTATTACGATAGGAATTACAGTGTTGGAAACATATGTCTTTGCAACCGATATTGCGTTATTGGATGTGGTAATTAACCCGTAGAGCAGTTTTGGTGATTTAAAACCTTTGAATTCTAATCTACGGTTACTTCCCAGGAGTGTTTATGGATTGTGGATAAAATTTTCCTGTTTAGTTCCATATAATTCACCGAATTAATTTCAATTGACATAAAATCATAAAAAAAATTGATCTCGTAAGATTACTAATCATTTCATAGTGTATGGTTAATTCTCTTCAAAATCCGAAGCGTACAATGAAACCTTACAGTCTTGCTTCTTAGACATTAAGTAACGTTTTAAAAAAGCCGTATGTTAATCTATGTTGAATTTGTTAGGTGTACCTTTGTCATTGAATGACGAACTATGATTTTAGCAAGATGGCGTTCCTACGTACAATGCAGAAGCGGGTTTCATTTATTTAAAAAATCCGTTTTTATAACAGAGCGTATGGACTTAAAGTAGGGTATTATCAGTAGTGAAGTATATGGAATCATTTTAATTGAAGTAATGTGCAAGAACTTTGTGAACCAGTGGTGTAAGCATTTAGTAGTAATAATGGCAATATATTGCACATATACATAATTTTTACCAACCTACTTGATTAACTTGAAAACAATATTGTATAGGAGAGTAAAACTTGTATTTAATTGTATAAACAATTTTTTTCGCAATTAACCCATCTTTAATTCATTTTGATACCATTTTTTCTAATTAAGGATATATTTGACTTAAAAAAAACGGAATTTTTACTTTTTTTTTAATTATTGCTAATTGATTATTCCTGAACGTAATCTAAATCAACATACAAAACATGTAAAACATTTCTCATTTAATAGTGTCTAACTATAATAATAATAATAAAAATTATCCACACACACCCCCTACACAAATTGGAACACTCGATATACTATTGTATATTATGATTTGTAGCGTCGCTATATAGCATTATGGGTGCAAACTTACTGATTCTTGTGGATTTGTTCTATAATTACTTATTTAAACCGTTTCGTCGATAAGACATTCATTAAATTAAATTAAAATTCCGTAAAAATATGAGCATAACTGTTAATGAATCACATTTGGTTTCCTTTCCCAATTTTTACAGCTCCTAAATTTAGTAAAACTAGATGTACGTTTAAACTGTATATATCTCTTCTATACCATGCTGTTTTCTATTTTTCCTGTTCGTGTACATATACATATTTTCTAATTTACTTGTCTTCTATAAACTGAATTCAAGGTTTGAAGCATGAAGTTGAAGTTGAATTCTAAATTTTGTTAAATTGGTATATGCTAATGCAATTATGTCAAGTAACCATGCTTCGGGTTTATATTACATACTTTCAAATAAATAAATGTCAATAAAAGAAGTAAAATTTATAAATGTGAGCAGTGATTTAATTAGAATCGGTGAAATAATTGTTAAAAGACAACAGTATGTTCTGAATGGCTATTAAATTTAAAGTCGGTTGACATCGCATACAAGAATGGTGCATTGGCCATCTAATGTGGCGCCCTGTAGAGCACACATGTCTTTGGAAGTAGTAGAGGCACCCTATGGTGAAACACCGTGTTACTCCAGATAATATTCCTTAATACATATGTTCTGGGCTGTTAGTAAGTACGTGAAAGAATGAGGGCTGAATAAAATTTAACAAAGAAAGGATTAAAGCTTTTTGAGACCGGTTTAAATAATTTTTACAAAATTTTTTCTTCTTTGAATATATTAAATATACTTCTACTTACCATTCTTCCTGCTTCATTGTTATGTAAATTCATTTTTTCACGTAAATTTCGATTTCGTTCGCCGGTGTCTACAAACTCCCTACTAAATTTAAACCCAAATCTTATATTATCCGAACATCCACCCCATTCCCAATCTCGAACTCCCGAAACGGCCGAATTTCCAGAAATTCTAGGTCTACTTTTATGATGACTATAATCACAATTACATGTTTCGATTGCACCTTCACTACATGCTCTTGCAACTGCATGGGTTACCGCTGCACTAGTTATAGCGTAGATAAATGCTGTCTCTCGACATCCTGTAAAAAGTATATTTAATAAATAATTTATAAAACAGAATCAATTGTATACAATTGTAATAGTATCATTAAAAATATAAGAAAGTGATAACTAATTGCAAGAATTTACTTCTTAATTATTTAATTAGGATTTTATAGTTGTTTTGCAGGTGTGCAATTAATTAAATGTAACAATGCCTCTATTATTTTTCATGTATTTATTAACATAATCGATTTATTTCAATTTATTGCAAAAAAACATCTGGAAATAAGAATTCATTCATTGTTAATTTGTATTGTTGCCGTAACCACTTAAAAACATTTAATTAAAATAACTTTACTGTGATTTCTTCTTTAATAATGAATACACTAATAGATTAATGAATAGTTTTTTGATTTACTAATTTTGTATTATTAAAGGATAATTCTTAATATAAAATAAATGAATTGACGGTTACTACAAACTTGTCTTACATACAGGGTGGTCTGGACCTAGCGTTAAAAAAATTTTTGGGTGAACAACGTACACGTAAAGAAAAATTATTTTGATTTTTTCCAAAAAAAACTGTACATTTACCCAAAAATGTAGAAATTCTGGGATATTTTGATACATTCCTCGAACTTTAACACTACTATAGTATTTTCACATTAAATTTCAAGTAAGGATGGATTAATGAGTCTGAATCTACACAACCACTAATTAAGTTGATTAGAACTGTGAAGCTATCATTTTCTTAAAAAAAAGAGAAAACGCTTATACGCACACAATTCTCTAAAGAAATTGCTAGACAATAGCAAACGTATTGTTTGGATACAGTTTTTTTAGTGGGTTTGGATCATTTACTCATTGGCAGTAATCTCAAGATATCGTTTTCAAATCGGGAATATGTGGAAATGCATAACATCTGTGCGTGATACCTTATCTCATCATAAGGTGGGCTATAAGAATTAACTTTAACCTTATGTTATAGCTATAATATTCAAAATGTTCAGTTTTGTCTTTTTAGTTTGAATTATTATTTTTCTATAACCACGTTTTACACTATTCAAACTGACATAACTGTACTTAAATGGTGACGAATAAAATGTTGTATCCTGTCTTCTGAAAGCTTAGCTTTTGAAGCAGGTTTTCAGTGACATTTATGTAGTTGTATCACCCAAAAAAATCTTTAACGCTAGGTTAGAGCACCCAGTATATATGTATGTATGTATGTATGTATGTATATATATATATATATATATATATATATATATATATATATATATATATATATATGTATATATATATATATATATATATTCATTAACTCTATTCATTTAAAATTAACTTTGAAAGCACATACAGCAAAAGATTAACTCTAATGGGACTTCAACCCAAGACCTCCACTTTGCTCGAGTGGGGCTCTCCCAACTGAGCTATCGAGGAGGCAAGTCACAATCGATTCAAACTTAAACTGTATCTACTTCCCTAGTTACGATGTATTATAATTTTTATACACAATGAAGGATCACAGCCAACTTTTGTATATGTCATGTGATAAATACAGTTAATGATTATTATATTGAACCTCTGTTCGTTCATTAAAAACCATTCTCTCTCTCTCTCTCTCTATATATATATATATATATATATATATATATATATATATATATATATATATATATATATATATAGTCCGTTAAATATAATCGGACGCACTCAATAACTCTTTTGTATTGCGTTTCACAAGAAAGTGTTTAAATAGTTTTTTATTCATTTACAAATACTCTATTAAGTGCTTGGTTTAGATAATTTTTTAAATCACACTGTATATATATTTTTGCATTTTTGCATTGCTTATTATTTTCTCAATACATACGTATAAAATTCTTATAGGGTTTTATATAAAAAAATTAGAGAAAAATGCCATCGAAAGTTTTTCAATTTTATTATACGATTACAAAAATCATACAAAACCGTAAGCAGCGTACGTCAACAAAATCGCATCGCAATTGTTTTTTCGTTTATTGCAATTGACAATCAGATAAAAGTTTAATTTGATTTCAATCGAAATAATTGTTTAAAATGAATAACAGTGAAAAAGTTGACCTGTTCTTAATTTTCGGTGAATGTAAACGTAATTCTCGACGAGCGGTAGAATTATACGCACAAAGATATCCCAATAGATACCATCCTTCCGAAAGTTACATACGAAAAAGTGAAGAATCGCTTAGAATGCGTGGAACATTACCAGGAGTAAATTATCAGAATTTAGAACAAGAAAGAAATGTTTTGACCTAAGATATTGAAGTACAAATATTGGGTTATTTTAGAGTAAATCTACGGTCATCTATTAGACATGTAGCGCAAGAAGTAGGTGTATCAGTTGGCTCAATTCACAGGACATTAAAAAAATTCAAAATGCTGCCGTATAAAGTCGATTTGGTTCAACACTTGCGGCCTCAAGACTCTGATCGGAGATTAACTTCGATTGCATGGATAGTTGAGCAATGTGATCACAATCCGTTATATTTATATTCATATTTTATGGACAGATCAATCCAAGTTTACAAATAATGGAGTTATTATTAACAAACAAAACAATCGTTAATGGTCTGACGAAAATCCTCATTGGTCAATGGAAACTAACCATCAAACCGTATGGGGTACTAATGTTTGGTGCGGTTTAATTGGAAACCAATTACTAGGGCCTTATTTCTATGATGGTAATCTAAACGCCAATAGGTATCTTGAATTTTTATATAACGTGCTACCAACAATGTTCGATGAGTTTCCTCTGCTTCTGCGACAACAATTGTATTTCCAGCAAGATGGAGCTCCAGCTCACAACGCGTTGATAGTAAAAGAATATCTGAACCAAACGTTCAATGAATGATGTATAGGAATTAACGGCCCGGTAGAATGGCCTGCGAGATCACCGGATCTTACACCGTTAGACTTTTTCTTGTGGGGTCATTTAAAAACAGTGATGTATGCCGATCCACCTTTAAATGTTATAGACTTAAAGAATAAAATTACAGCTGCATGTGTTAATTTAACTACGCAGCAAATCAAAAAAGCAACTAACCATGAACTCAGGCGACGATTAGAAGCATGTCTAGAACAGAATGGTGGCAACTTTGAACAATTTATTCGCTAATTATAACTGATTTTGTTTAATTTTTCTAATCATATAATAAAACTTTCGATGGCATTTTTCTCTAATTTTGTTTTATAAAACCCTATAAGAATTTTATACGTATGTATTGAGAAAAAAATAGGCAATGCAAAAATGCAAAAATATATATACAGTGTGATTTAAAAAAATAAAATTATGTGCGTTTCCGGTCAAACCGGAAGCTTAAAAAATTATCTAAACCTAGCACTTAATAGAGTATTTGTAAATGAATAAAAAACTATTTATACACTTTCTTGTGAAACGCAATACAAAAGAGTTATCGAGTGCGTCCGCTTATATTGAACGCACTGTGTATATATATATATATATATATATATATATATATATATATATATATATCTACAGGGTGTTTGGAAACATGTGGGAAATCTCTTGGATTTAGATAAAAGACGAAAAAATAACATGACAAGTTCCTATAATTTTTTTTCCTCCAGATCCTGCCTACGGAGATGTGAGCTCCTAAAGGACGCCGCTGGAAATAAGTTTTTCTTGGAATAACTTTTAAAGTACTTGACATAATTTAATAAAAATTCATTATGATGGCCACTAGTAAGGGTCTCTTAAAATAGTATCCTTGAAACATATTTAGCTTGTTTAGTTTACCAGGGATGGACTAAGTAGTACACCTTAACGCGTAAATTTTTTAACACCCTATATGATAAAGATTTAAACAAAATAACTATTAACTATTTTCGAGAAAAAAAATAATAAACGAGTTTATACTTCATTTTCATTTAATTAAAACTTAATAAGTGGGTTCAACATGGGCTCCGTGAAGTCTAATACACTCGCGAGGACGACGAATTGAGGACTGCTATACCCGCCACAATAACCCCACACTGTTCCTTAGCACAGCACAATGAAACGTGATTCTCTGTAGAAGCTCCTCCCTAGTATCAACCGGACTGGAATACACCAAGGTTTTGAGGTGTCCCCACAGGTAAAAATCCAAAGGCGTCAGGTCGGGAGATCTTGGAGGCCAGGCGATAGGTCCACCTCTACCTATCCAACAGTTTGGATAGATGTTATTTAAGTGTTCCCGCACAGCAGCGCTAAAATGAGGTGGTGCCTCATCGTGCATAAAGTACATGTTTCGGCGGGTTTCAACTGGTAAATTCTCTATTAAATCTTGAAAAGCATTCTGGAGGAACTCCAAATAAAGTTGTCCATTCAATCGCGCCGGAAATACAAATGGTCCAATAAAAAAATTGCCAATGACTCCTGCCCAGATATTAATTGATTGAAACTGATGTTGGTGATGCGAAACAATAGTTGCATGAGGATTTTCATCAGCCCATACGTGTGAGTTGTGTAAATTCGTGGTACAATCTTTAGTAAAAGCTGCTTCATCTGTAAAAAGAATAGTGCTAACGAAGATTTCATTATTTCGTTTCTGATGCAATAGCCAGTTTGCGAACTGCATTCTACGAGGAAAATCTTCAGGAATCAATTCATGCACTTTTTGCAAATGATATGGGTATAACAGCTGTTCTTGAAGAACTTCATGAATTACTGTTTTCGGCTTATTAAATTGTGCGGCTAATTTGCGAGTGCTCGTTGAATGGGTGCCATTTACAGCATTCAAAATATTTTCCTCTGATTCCACCTTATGCACTGTTCTTATCAGACCAGCATCAGTACTTTTTCTCTTAAACATTTTTAAAGTTATAAAGAAAGTCAATATTATCACCTTAGTAACCGAAATCACTCACCATTCTCTCTTAGACGTTGATCAACTCGTTGAAATGTCTTCTGATTTGGAATAGTACGATTAGGAAATCTCTCGTGATATAATCTTCTTGCTTCCAAAGCATTGCAAGAGGCAAGACCATACATGAGATGCATATCTGCATATTCAATAAAAGTGAGTGTATCAGCGATGTGACAAATGCCAAGTTCTAAATTGCAGGTTATTTATTTATTTCGTATCATAGGAATGTTTGACATACGTTTTTTTGAGTGACGATAAATAAAATGAACAAGAAATAAAATTATACCTCGTGGGTCAATACACTCACCTAAGTTTGCAATTAATGTGTTTAATTTGGTTTTCCTAATTTATTATTAAAAGAGTGTTTTCTCGTAAAAATTCGAAAAAACACTGGCTTAATTTTTTTAAATAATTTATTAATTATGAAACATTAATTCGCCCAGCAAACAGGTAATTTTGCATTACAAACCACATGATTGACTTGTATGTTTAAGCAATAAAATAAAAAGAATCTTAAGACCAAAGCATTAAATAAGTAAAGTTAGAGTGACAACATTGTGGATATTTCAATATAAGCAATTGTTACAGGTCTTTCTTATAGTACATGCCATAAAGCAGTCAAACGTCAGTTACATTTACATCCTTACAAAATAACGGTTGTACAAGAGTTACTACGTTTAGATTTTCAAAAGCGTTTAGAATATCACCAATGGTTCAACAATAAGTTGAGAGATGACGAAATACTGAACTTAAGTTCCCTTGCGGATGAAGCATGGTCCAATTTAATTGCCAAGTTTGATTTTATTTTTCTATTTTGTAATAATAAACATATACCTACTGTATTATGTCCGTAAATATAATTAAATAAAACTAAATTAAAAAAAAAATTAAGTGTTAATCCAAAATAAACGTAAATTACAATTTTTCAAGTTTTTGTACGCCTAGGTAATAGACAATTCGTCATTCACGAAAGTTTTTGTCATTTATGGCAGTATTTATTTTAATATCTGCATTTACGCCACTGGACATAGCACAATTTTCATGTTAAGGATGCGGAACAGTAGTACTGTTATAGAAGCGCCACGGTTAAACAATAATGATCGCACTGTATATATATATATATATATATATATATATATATATATATATATATATATATATATATATATATATATATATATATATATATATATATATATATATATATATATATATATATATATATATATTTCAGTACTAATTACTATCTAAACGCTACCTGCTCTTTCGGTCTAAAAAGTAACAAATGGAGACCTTTCTTTCACTTACTAGTTTGCTCATGATCCATTTAACCCATTTATGCCCATGATTAAAGGTTGTGGAAATCTATGGAGATAATGAAACACCCCGGTGGGAATGAAAACGTCCCAAAATTGTGTAATCGACAGTAAAAGCTTAACTCATGTCGCTAACTTATCTTCTGCATAATTCTATCATTACTGAATGCACAGCTCACACTATGCAGCTTATCTAGCAACTACCTACACAGATTAAAGAGCGGCTTCTATCTTTGCCAATGATACAGCTGTGGCTATTTCATAAGCAACATAAATGGATTTATAGAACAACTTACGTAAAGTTCTACTTTTGGGAAAAAAAAGTGGAAAATTAATTAAAAATAAGTCAGTATAAGGAACACCCATCAACTACTACAGTCCGAATAATAACCAACGCACGTGGTAAAGAGGTGTGAAGATTAACAAAAATTGTAGAGATAGAATTAGTCAAATATGCCCGCGAATAATTTGCTTTCTACTTTCTTATTCACTATGCACCATAAGTAGTGTATGATCGTGAGAGTGACCAGAGTGCGAGTGTTTGTATCAATCCGATTGCCAGTGTGCCAGTGTCAGTATCGTTGTCAGTGTTGTCAATGTCAGTACCATTGTGTCTATGTTTGAGTGTTATTGAGACCGGGGCCAGTAACGCCGTGAGTGTCACTAACACAACTGTACGTATTTAGTATTTGTCCCTACTCAACCCACTATACATTTTTACTACGATAAGATTTTAGTACCAGAACCGTGATGGAACGGGTAATCCACGTGCGACAATCTTCAATAATTTAGTACCGTGATTAAAAATGTACCATTTGCAATCATTTCAAATACATTGCTAAATATCCACATCCACCTTGCGTACAAGAGCAGTGAATAAAATATTTCGTGATAATATAAGCATATCAGTACAAGATTCAATGATTAACTTCTATGCATTAAAGGTTGACGGTTTCTGTGTACTTTGTACCCCAAAAACGACAATTAAATTGTTATTCTAACTACCATAACAACCACTTTATTGTACAACCAAAACTTCAATATCATGTTATTGTTAATGCATGAGCTGTGATATTTGACAATCGCTTCTTGGTGATCGTCTAAATATAAGACGATAAAGTACTTCCGTAGATGTAAAGATTTATGAGATGTTGTTGAATCCCTAAACTTTTTTATTATCAAACCAAATCGCTAAACACACATTTGATTAACAGATGAATTGGTTATCTGTTGCTTTGCCTATGAGATTTATAGATTTAAATCGCTTGGACTTTGGTTTTGCCCTAAATACCAAAGCACTAATAACTAGCTCATTTTTTTTGTTCATAGTAAATATTGATAAAACACACAATTTTTCTGTATCGCGTTTTTATCTTCCAACCTACATATACACATGTAGGTATAGAAGGTTATGTAATAGATTTGTTTGCACTAACGCTAATCGGCTTATTAGCTCGTTTTACAACGTTTGACAAAGTTTCGCAAGATCGGCCGTGATCATTATTCCTGTGCCTGTGTCTGCGTCTGCGTCTGCGTCTGCGTCTGCGTCCGCGTCCGCGTCCGCGTCCACGTCTGCGTCTGCGTCTGCGTCTGCGTCTGCGTCTGCGTCTGCGTCTGCGTCTGCGTCTGCGTCTGCGTCTGCGTCTGCGTCTGCGTCTGCGTCTGCGTCTGCGTCTGCGTCTGCGTCTGCGTCTGCGTCTGCGTCTGCGTCTGCGTCTGCGTATGCGTATGCGTATGTGTATGTCTATTGGTATGTGTCTGTGTATGCGTATGCGTATGCGTCTGCGTCTACGTCTGCGTCTGCGTCTGCGTCTGCGTCTGCGTCTGCGTCTGCGTCTGCGTCTGCGTCTGTGCCTGCGTCTGCGTCTGCGCCTTTTAGATTTTATAACTTTAATATACAAATACACCATTAAAAAACCCAAAAATGATAAGTATTTTAATATTATCAAAATTATTTCGTTTCTTTTAATTTCCACTTTGTAGGTTGGAAGGTCGTGGTGTTGTTCCACACCATATATTTTATAGTCTAACTAGGTGTTTTACTACTTGAATAATAAAACTTTCATCTCTTTTCATTCTGTAGTATGTATGTGTATATATGCATTTAAATGTCAATTCGAATGTGTGCTTTTTCGGAGTATTGTTTTTTTTTCGTTTAACAGCAAAAGTTCGAAAGTTTTAATGCACAAATATAAACGGTGGAGACCATTTTCCCTAATTGCCGCATTTTTCTGTCTGTATGATCGGCCATTCTAATATATAAAATAGGTCGGTTAACTTAAGTTTGGTTTATAATGTGGAAAACTATGTGAAAGCATAGTTTCTCGAAGCGCATCTTTTTGTTTTCGAATTAATTCCATGAACAGTATGGTTTTGCGATATTCACGTATGGTTATAGCTGTTTCAGAAGTTTTTGATAACTTTTTCACCATCTCTAATGAAATAGTAATATCGTTGTTTCGTTAAAAAGCTTTCGGTTATTGACTTGTAGACTTTTATTTAAATGTCGCGCTACTATTCGCCTAATCAGGCATTATTGCATTTGTGTAAGCGTCAACGAGAAATTGATATGTTATATTTAGATGCGTGTTGGAGGATATTGAGCCTTAGGCTCCGATTATGGTTCAAAATACTTATATAAGTTCCTTTTTTTGTTTCATTAGCATTTATTCCTTCTTCAAAAAAAGTGAATACTAAGGAATAAGTGAGAGTGACTATCGTAAAAATGTGTATAATAATTCGTTTCCTTAATACATAATTAATCAATTTAACAAGAAAGCTAAAAGATAAAGAATTTGTTGTTAAACGTCTGTATATGGCAAACTTGTTTCCCGATTGACTAAAATTTAATCAAGTGTTCTGTATATGTGTTTCGTATACGTACTTATAGTAACAGAAAGAAGAAAAACATTTTTTTCGGTAGATTTAATAGTATTGCAAGCGTATACGTGTGTATGCTTATTTGTACTAAGCAATAACTGCATTCATTTATGACACAAAGCTTATAATTAAAGATATTCCTTTGTTGTATCTACCCTAAAAGAACTATCAAAAAGGGATGAATTCTAATTTGTATTCAGAACATTTCATGATATTCATAAGTGCTCGTTTGATGACCACTACAAAAGCATTGCAAAAGCTGGATCACTGCATTTAATAATCACGTGAGTGTGTCCGTGTTCTTTACCCTTTCCTCTTATGCACACATATATCAGACAAACCTTTTTTTACAAATGTCCTAGAAGACAACATTAGCGTAAAATTTTGTATTACCTATTGTAATGAAAAAGATCAATCATGTATGATTTAGATTTGTGAAGATGAATGCGTGTGTGTACCTATGTACAGATTGAGCGAATAGGAACCCCCTAGGGACAAATTACCACCTTTGCCCCTTTTTTCCGGTTTGTCTCAATTACAATATACTTACATAAAGAAAAAGAATCTGAGTCAGACAATTGAGTATTGCTTTCAAAACTAAATTAGTTAAAGGGCGTTTCCAGTACATATGCTTTTGATATCTCTTTCATACAGAAATCCGACCCACATTTTAAAAGTATAAAACCTGATTGACATCAGATATTCAACACTACTAACCAATATAAATTTTGTTGTAGTACTCTATATAAAACCTGAGCGAAATGAATCTTGATTAATGAAAATAGTTGTATCTTCGATCATAATCTGAAAGCGACAAGCTGCAGTGTTTGTAACAATACATGAGCATGTTATACCTAGCAGATATATATCATGTGGACCAGCGGGACGCAACTTGATGACGTAATTATCCAGTCTCCCCCCAGGGTGCCTAAGATTAAGAAAATAACCATATATCATACCTTACAGTGAAGTCTCACACGGAAGATCACTATATAAAACTTTTGTTACTAATAGTTAGATTTACTACTACAAAATAAAGGTAATGAACAAATAACAAAAAGAAATTTGATCTATTAATTTACAACCTAAACTTTCTGCTTATGATACCATTTTTATTTTGGTATAAACTAATTTACATAAAACACCCAACACTATAATTTAAAAATTAATCCTCGCTATTACCTTGGAAATTATAGGTTGTTTTTTATGTCGTTTAATTCAATTTTAATTCATTATTTCATCATTTTTTATAAAGTAAAAAATACCTTTATCTGCAGTGACAATGGAAATCAATAACTGAAAACCATACAAAATTATAAAAGCGACTGGAACCTTAATGGATTAAATATTATCATATGGCCTTGAAAGTGGTGCCCAGAGCATTCTCTGTATAAAACAAAATACATCATAAAATTGTTACACCTCTCAAATGAAACGATGTTTAAGAGGGTTTTGAATTTTTTAAACATAAAAATGGGAATGAGTAAGTTGAACTTATTACTATAATTTTTGAATGGGAAACAAATAAATTAATATGGCGTGGGTCTTTAATTGTGGTATGTCTGTTTTATACGTTTTTCTCCACATCCTAATGTAAATACTTTGCCAGTTTTCAAGTATTTCACTTTATAGCTCTAGCATACATAATAATGTGATCCTGTAACTATTCGCAGTAAATTTGGAATTTTTGGTCGATAACCTTTAAAAAAAAATGATATAAACAGAACTTGTTCATGTCAAGATCGGGGCGTTATTACGATCAAAATAAGTGTTAATAACATTAAATTAAAAAACCGCCAACACAAAGAAAAACCTCTAAGAAGTAAAAAAAATCCTTTCATCAACTAGAAAAGAGCTAAACAAATTTTCTTGAATTATACCTAAGGGTACTCTCGATCATTATCTCCACAGAATGCTAACTTTGTTGGTTCCGCTCATAACCCAACTACACTCATCTTCAATAGTACTGTGTGGATGTTTGGAATGCAAGATTACGGTTGAGGAAGTGATTCCTCTAATTTATAAATAATTAAAGTTTATTATGGTAAATCAAGCAATTGAACAAGAGGTAAATAGAATGATGAACTGAGTAGGTAATTATTGCCACTTGAAATGTTGATGACTTTGCTAATACAAATAAGTATAAACTACACAGAAAACGTATTAAAAATTTCTAAATGGTAATATATAAATAATACAACTGTCTTTTTACTATTACGAGCGCAAATCACAAAGATTTTTGAAATCGTTCTAATTTCTCATAAAAGTGCAGTAACTCAGCGATATACATCAATTAAGATACGAGATGGCGCTTTATGGTTTAAAACCTTTCAACAATAGCATATTATTTCATTTGATGTTTTTTTATTTCAGTATAATAGTACATTAAAATACGAGTTGGAGAAGGCATCTATTCAAGCACGAATTTGAAATTCCGAAACGAGCCGCCTAGCGGCGAGTTGAGGAACATGTGACTGCTTGAAGGGCCTTCTGCAACGAGTGTTTTATACTTTGCCATGTTATACCATTTTTTAAATAAATAAATTAAAATTTTAAATCTAGAGAATTTTGTGGTGGTTGGTATGACGCCATTATTTTAGGTGGCTGTGAAACCAATTCAATTTGAAATGTCAATTTTCCTTACATTTGTCGTTGAATGTTTAGTGTTTAAAAATGAATGCTGAAGAAACTTTACCGCTAACGCCTCCAAAAATTAGGCAAATTGCGCTAAATACATTGGAAATGTACCGGATAAGTCTAAATCTCAGTATGAAAAAGAATTTCAAAAATTTGAAGAGTGGCGTCAGCAAAATAACATACACGGAATTTCCGAAAATACTTGCTTATTTTGATTTTCAATTTCAAAAGTATAAATCATCCACTATATGGAGAACTTATTCGTTGCTGAGATCATGCTTAGATATACATATGAATGTGGACATATCGAAGTACAATAAGTTAAAGTCATTTTTAAAAAGATCATCTCAAGGTTACACACAAAAAAGTCTCAAATTTTAGAAGATGATATTCGTAAATTTATTCAGGAAGCAAATGATTCAAAATACTTGGCCTCAAAAGTAAAACTGATTTTTACATATTTATATCATAACCTTACATCTGAAATTTTTTTTAGGGTGTCTTGATAGTGGGCTATAATGGTGCCTGTAGGCGTGAAGAACTGGCGAATTGGGCTATTGAGGATGTTAAATATAAATCCGACTCCATCATGGTGTCCTTACCTAAAACGAAAAACAATGTACCCAGACAATTTCTTATAACAGATCAACACTGGATTGATTTAATTAAAAAATATGTTAACCTCAGACCGAAGAAAGTTACACATAAACAATTTTAGCTGTCCGTAATGGCTGTTGTGTTAATTCGCCAATTAGTATCAATACTATGGGGAAAGTGCCAAAAGATATTGCACCTTTTCTTAAATTGCCAGACCCACAACTTTTTACGGGACATTGTTTCAGGTCAAGTGCGACATATTTAGCTAATCATGGTCGTGACTTACTGACAATTAAACGCCATGGAGGTTGGAAATCTTTGGTTGTTGCTGCCGACTGCTATGTTGAAGCTTCTCTGAAGAAATAAAATAGAAGTCTCACAAATGCTTGGATCTAAACAAACCGATGTTCCACCAATTTAGACAAACAGCCTGATTATGGCACAAATAGAAACATTTCTGTTATAGGCAACAGCAATATTGTCTCAGATCAGAATTTACATGGTGTCGCTATAAATTCCCGGGATAGATGTAACTGTTAACGTATATAATAATTGTGCTTTTCAATGTAATCATTTAAATTAAACTTCTTGTTCATTATTATTTATTTATTTGTTTTGATTTTTGACAGGTTAAGTAATTTGACTGGAGTATGACAGCGCAGTGCTATCAACATCATTACAATAAATATTACTATTATATTCTCGTACCTGAACTTTTTATTACAGCACTCAAATTACGTCATTTTGGTGCTTTAATGAACTTATTCTAAACGAAAGTAGAAAAAGAAAAGAAAACATGAACAATACATAATAGAATAACTAAAAAAAAATCAAAGTTTTGACGCAGCACGTATATCCTCAGTATTGATGTAAGGACTGCACTCTCAGTGCCAGCAACAAATCGGTTGATTACATATTTTCGAGAAGAAGGTTCAGTAAGAAACTTCTCTGTTACCACACACTGTACAGAAATAAAAATATTCAACATGTACGGAAAGACGTGACCAAAAGTCCCAAAACATCAACAAGAAGGTGTTCAGCCCAATTTGGCCTATCATAAAAAATTCGGCTTGCGAAAGAATGGCAACCAGTAGACTACTAGCTAATGCCATTCCACTCCGATAAAAACCAGAGAATAATCTCGATTTCATTCACAGTTACATAATCAGCTCAGGAAGAAATGGGTCCTTAAAGAATACAAAAACGGCTCATCTACAACTAATGACACCCAGTGTATCGTCCTAAAAGATCATTGATCATGTAACTATTTGAACATACAGCCCTTACTATAGCTACCATCAACGCTGTGCAATACCGCCTCGTGTTGGGAAAATTGTTTGAGGTAACTATGGGAAACCATCCACAAATCTGGTTTCAACCGGATATAATCACAGCTCAGACAACAAGAAACGCAATGCGCTATTAGGGAAGATCTTCAACGAACGCATTATGTCGGACAGGGGCAATCTAATTGACCAACCGTTTTCTTTGGGCCTGTTTGAAAGAATATTAACTTATAGTTCTTGATACACATAAGTTATAAACAACTTTTTCTCAACTCGACTCGAAAATCAGATGTTTAAGTCATTTTATACAGCCAAGGCTCGACAAGCCTTCTTTTAGGATATGAATCCTGGCTTGGATATGGTCCTTTCATTAATAAGCTATATCATTTAGCATTGCTATTTCTGTTTCTTGTTTGCGAACCCGTGTAAACTAACGCAAGAGTTAAGCAGTTCCTTGAACATCCAGTCAGGTGTGTGTCTGTGTGTGTGTGTGTGTGTGTGTGTGTGTGTGTGTGTGTGTGTGTGTGTGTGAGAGAGAGTGTGTGTCTATATATATATATATATATATATATATATATATATATATATATATATATATATATATATATATATATATATATATATAATGTGTGTGTGTGTGCGTGTGCCTGTGCGTGGTGCGTGTGCTGTGTGTCGTGTGCGTGTGCGTGTAGTGTGTGTGTGTGTGTGTGTGATGTGTGTTGTGTGTGTGTGTGTGTGTGTGTGTGTGTGTGTGTGTGTGTGTGTGTGTGTGTGTGTGTGTGTGTGTGTGTGTGTGCGTGCGTGTGTGTGCGTGTGATGTGCATGTCGTGTGCGTGTGCGTGTGCGTGTGCGTGTGCGTGTGCGTGTGCGTGTGCGTGTACGTGTACGTGTGCGGGTGCGTGTGCGTATGCGTGTGCGTGTGCGTGTGCGTGTGCGTGAGTGTGCGTGCGTGCGTGCATGCGTGCGCGTGCTCGTGTGTGTGCGTGCGTGCCTGCGTGCGTGCGTGCTTGCGTGCGTGCGCGTGTGCGTGCCTGCGTGCGTGCGTGCGTATGTGTATGTATGCGTGTGTGTCTGTGTGAGTGAGAATGTGTGTATGCGTGGATGAGTGCGTATGTACGTCCGTGCGGACGTCTGTGAGAATGGACGAGTACGTTCGTCTGTGAGTAGATGCGTACGTACGTATGTTGCGTGCGTGGGTCTGTATGTGCGTGGGTGCGTATGTGCATATATCGAAGAAATAATAATACCGGCATAAAGATCTTAAAATTATAAATTAAATTTTGATACATCGCGTAATTTGGCGGCAAGAATTGCCGAAAATGGAATTTAAGTAATAGTTTCCATTCCGATCAACTTTATATGAAAATGTGCAATCACACTTTTTAAAGATAATTTAATTTTGCATAACATTTCTTTATAAAATGTCTTAAGCCAAATGGGTCTAAAAAATTAATTAAGTAAGGTTGAAAATGTACTGTAGATGTTTTTGTAGGGGCGGGCGGCTTTGGAATTTTTTCGAGTTAGCGCCTATATGTCTATCAAGCTCTATCCAACATAAAGGTTTAAACGTACATCTGACATGGATTAATTTTCTTGTTTTTACAATGTGGCCTATTTTCATTGTGAACGCATTAGAAAAGAGATTTCATAATTCATTCTTTCAATTTCTTTTAATTTCCACTTGTGGTTGTAAGGTCATGTGTTGTTCCGCACGATATATGTTTAAAAATCACTATAGCTGCCTCCGTGGGATTTCTTTCTTTGCAGCAATTAAGGATCAAGTATACAAAATAACATCAGCATCTCGAGAAGCAGTTAATCAAAAGATGAACACTACCGTGATCAGAACGAGGTCATTTTGGGCACTTGGAACCATCATAGCAAATATCTAAGTGAATTTTCTATGCTATATTAGAGATGCTGCTTCACATCCTTTAAACGGAAATGAAATAGATCTTATCCATAATTATGGAAAATGGTATTTTTCACACATTACCTGATTAAAAATAGAGCACCTTGCATAGTCCATAGCGTTCTACATCGAAAAATAAGAATTTAAATAAACATGTCATTTTACACATTAATATAAGCACAAAAATATAAGGCATTGCAATTAAAAATCTAAAGTGTTCCGATTACACCGAAAGTGTCTCAAAATAAAAAAAATTTGTTCCAAAATTTAAATATATCTTACATGCACCTACCAAATTTAATTCTTCAATTTTTAATAATAAAAAAGTTGTAGACGCAAGTCATCTGGGGGGATCGCCCCCCAGTACAGGGTAATGTGGACAGTTCTTGACCAAACATTTAGAAGTATTTGTAAGATAATACGTTATTGAGTTGAATAACAATTCCGAAATCTACTATTAGAATATTCTTTCCTAAAAAGTTAGGTTGCAGCGAATATTAAGAAAAATCGTGACCCGTGATGCATTAAATCCAATGCAAATCATGCCTTTCTCGAGCACGTTGTACCACTCGAAAATATCAATGGCGGGTGCATTTTTGTGTTTAATTGTATTGTAAAGTCTTCACCCAAAGAAATGTTACAAACCAAAGAGACTTGAATTGACAAAATGAAGTATAAAAGGATACAACATTCATGAAGCTTCTTCTGCTACATTTTCGCGTTACTGCTTCTTATATACAGTACACAAAATGGGTAATATTCATGTAGGATAGTATATGTGCTTAACATTATAATTGAAAAAAATTAATCTTCTATCTCATTAAAATTGCATTAAAAATTCGCTATGAGTTTTTCAAGTTTTCCTTGTGCATATAATTTTCAATTAATCCATAAACTATACTGATCCAAGATAAAGGTAGAGTTGGCAATTTAAGCAAGGTAAACGTGTGGATGAAGTGTCAAAACCTCAATAACGTAAAGCTTCTCTTGTCATCACATAGTTTCCCTAGCTCAAACATAAAAATTAATAAACCTAAATATTTTAAAATCAAGTCAATAATAGATTGAGGTGCAAATATTTTATCAAATCAATTTTATCATCGAGAAAACAGGTAACCCCAATTTAAAAAAATAAAATTATAACGTTTCCTTTTGACAAATTTCACAAACTTTTTGACTCATTAAATTAAGCTTAGTTATATCCATGTGACGTAATTTAAATTTATTTGTCTCAATATTTAGGTAGAACGGTTTTTTTGGATAAGGGCTCGTTAGGCAGTTACAAACGCCCTTAAAACTAATGAGATATATCATTATATTATTTTTACCTTTCCGAATTTGTTCAACTTTAACTTTTTATCTTTTTTAATTAAAAGTATTTTTTAGATAAGGTATACACCTAGATAAAAAGAATTAATGGGATGTTACTGCAACTACCGTATCGATCAACATAAAAATCTAGAATCCCTGTTGTTGGGAGGTCGTCCCTTATCCTGTGTTATTGTGTATACCCATAACTACCCCATACTAAATCTAGTTAGCTATCTTATATGTATATCACAAAAACGGTAACATTCCCCCGATTGCAACGTAATATAATATATTAAAGCTACTCATTATATTAAAATGTAGTAAACAGATTTTTATAAATGAAACAATTCACAAGGAGATGGTCCTTTTAAAATCTTCATAATTAAAACCGGTCGTGGTATTGTTAATTGTGTGCGTGCGTACATATGTGTGTCCTCTTTATTATCTGAATAGATTCTGATGAGAAAACGCTGCCACTGCGTATTATCTTCAAGATTTAGTCACGGGTTTTATTAATATTTATGATATAATCTTCTTTACCTGATGGGATTAGATTTGCCCGGTTTCCATCCAAGTGTGTTTAATCCTGACTTGTTTTCTAAGACAATATTAATTTGTTTCACTCCCGAAAATATTGGTTACTACTAACATGAAAATGATTCGATTCCCAACAATTAGGAAACAGTTACACCCTTTTCTTTAGGACTAAAACAAAACTTAAGCGGGAAATAAAACAATGTATTGTAAATAATCTAAATAAGATATATACAGTTTACCATTAATTTAAAGTCAATTCAAAGTATTTTAATTAGGAACTAATACAACAAGAGAGTGAGAGTAATGAAAATAATTAGACAGATTCTCAAAATCCTGTTGCTAGACAATAGACACGAGAGCCCACAGGGCTTGAGTGGCTAAATGGCGACAAGCTTCAGAAGGAATCCATCGAATTATTTTATAATTTATTCTCACTCTCGACGTATATTTGACCAGATTATCTTTGACTCATACATTTAATTCTAAAATTCAAACACTGGGATAGAGCTACATTAAAACCGCTTGTCCACACAAACATAAGCTACGGCGAAAACTTCTCAGCAATAATCACTAGAGATTATTCTATGTGTAATAATGACTGGATTGCTTATGAAGGCTTACCATACGTCCCGTTTTGACCGGGACAGCCCCGGTTTGAAGGTATGGTCCCGGCCAGTTTGTCATTTTGTCCCGGTTTTTGATGAAAATTGCCGAATATACACGTATTAGAAATAGATAGCCCGGAAAATAAAAATAACACGCGCGCCACTGTCCGGTTTATTATGATAGTTGAGAGCGAGTTGAGACCGGTACCGTTAGTATAGTCAGTTAGTTAATTATTGCGTATAGTAGAGTGAAGTCGAGTTCTAACGCGAATTTTTGTATGTTTTGTAAGTAAATAATTGATAAATAAATTAAATTTTAATTTAAAATAATAATATTAACGTCCTAACATTCCCAAAAGGAACTGTATATTTACAGACGAATTAAAAAAAGATTATCCGTTTTTGAAAAAAGTTTGTAGACAGATTGAAAAGGAAAATGTGAACGCTCATCAGAATTGTCGGTGGCTTATGTTGGTCGTTCAGACATAGAAAATCATTTTAAATGTGCAAAGCATAAGGCTAATTTAATAGCGCCAGGAACTTCCTCTAAGATATTGCTCATCTAAATTGACATCAAAGCTTTTTGAAGCAAACTTTAGACTGGCCCGAAAGAAATGTGAAGCAGTCATTGTTAGTGTAATAGAACCTATGCTATTTCAGCAACTTTGTGAAGATTTAAACAATGTAAATTTTGTGACACTATCAACTGATTATTCTAACAGGAAAGAAATCAAAGCTATGCCAAGTGTTGTGCAACATTTTATACCTGACTGTTGGAGTAAAAATTAAACTTTTCGAGTTTCAATCCGTACTCTGCGAAACTACAGCAATACTGACAGATCATTTAATGTTAGTTATGACAACAAATAATTTAACTGACAAAATTGTTGGATTTTGTGAAGATAACTGCAATACTAATTTCGGAGGTGTCAAACGCGGAGTCTATTGAAGAAGAAACTAGGAAAAAATATTGTAGGTATTGGTTGTGATGGTCACACCGTACACAACTGTCTTCAAACACTCCCAGCAATTGATAGAATACCTGAAATCTATGAGGGATTGATATCATATTTCTTTCACAAGAAAATTGTCCCCTAATGATAAAACAGCTCTTTGAAAGTGATTGTGGTGAAATCTATTTGTGGGTTGTGCAAGGGCAACTCAAAATCTTTAACAAATCTATCATGATTAAGGAAGGTACAAAAGCTTGTGCAACTGATATTCCCAGTGAGCTTGAAAAATGAAAAACAAACCTTAAGGAGAGGCGTGATAATAAATCTATACCTCAAGAAACAAAAACAACTTCTTAAAATTCTGGAAGATAAAGGAAGTATAAGTATCAATAAAATACATCAAGAGCTTGTACAATTTTACGACAGATGCCTCTCTTATATTCAGTTATGGGAAGCTGTTTTGGTGGAGCAGAATTTTTTACTTGGATTGACAATAATCAATTAACTTGGTCTGAAATTGGGGCTTCCGGTTTAAAAATTACTGAACTTCGTGGAAATAACCCAATTAACTTAGATAAACTATTAGATGAAGTTGTGCTTGTAAAGTCTTTTTAGTCGGCAAACTATGCCATTTGGAAAGATTCAAGTTGTGAAGAGAAATGGGTTAAACTATTTAGTCATTTTAAAGAAAAGAACGTTTCATTGCCTAATCTTTCTCAAATTAGGCAGTATGTTTTCTGCCTACCAAGCACATCTGCACTTATTGAAAGAATATTTTCAATAATGAATAACATATGGTCTGAAGAAAGGGACAAAATGGCTGAATCAACAGTAAAAGCTTTATTACGCTGCAAATCCAATAATATACTAAATTGTAGTGAATTTTTAGACTCGATTAAAAACAACAAGGACTTTTTAAAACAAGTGTATACATCATAAGTCTTATGATGTATACACGTGACTGGAAATAAAACCTTTCATTGGGTTTAAAAAACGTCAACAATCCATATAATTAATTCGTAATTATTAAACAATTTCATACGAAATCTAATGTTATAGTAATTTTCACGAGTCAGAGCAGTTGCGTCACTAATATTAATACTGTCAGAGGCCGCCGATGTTATCAGATTGTGGAAAATAACAGTTTGGCAACTGTAAAATCTCAGCTTCAGGGGTTATGCTGATTTTATCACAATAATAAAATTTAAATTATGTTATGTCAAATGTTTAATGTCAGAAATGCTTGATAACACCGGACAAAATTGCCAACCTACAACATTTCTTTCTCTATCCTCTCGTTCACAATAGGCGGGTCTAAAGGTGGTAATTAAACAAAGTTAGTTATGACACTTACCCCACCACCTTTCTGTGACGTTATAGCCCCGCCCTTCCGTGAAGGTGGATGCCTGTAATAGTTAAGGAAAAACTTAAAAATTGAAATAGTATTCCAATATTGGGGCCCCATATTATTTCATACGACCTCACTTGGGCCTCCTTCTTTGTTATGACAGAAAACTTAAAACTTTGAAATAGTAAGTCAATGCTGAGGCCCTGTATTATCTCATACGGCTCCGAAAATTGTCATAAAGACTTAACTCCACTGCACAGGTCCCCTTGTTTGTTATTTGAAAATTTGAAATAGTATTCTAATGTGGGGGGCCCTATAGGACTTCGCTAGGTTCCGAAACCTGTTCTCGGATCTTAGCCACAATTGCAGGGGACCTACTCTTTGTTATGGCGGGAAAAATTAAAATTTGAAACAGCATTTCGGAAGTAAGGCCCCATATCATGTTACAGGATTTCGCTAGGGCTCCGCAACTTATCCCAATGTTTTAGTCCCATTGCAGAGACATCATGTGATTGTTTTGTAACGTCATCTAGTGGTGTTTTTTTTTAAAGCTAATGGTAGTTTCTTGTGATAGGCGGCATATTTTAAAAGCAATGGAAAGCGGGATAACTTAATTTTTGAAATAGCACTCCGAAGCTAGGATCCTATACCGTCTCATAGGACAGTGCAGGGGCTCCAAAACTTGACCCAGGCTCTCAGTCCCAGGTACCTTGCCCCCTTGACTTGTTTTCTTGAGCGTTTTTGGTTTTCTACCGTCTTGCTTCCGTGTGCCTTTTTTGGTGGCTTTAACAGTCTTGTTTTCGCATGCCTTTTTGACCTTACGCCATCATGTTTCGCAATCCTGTTTCCATGTGCTTCTCCGCCTCCCATCTGCATGGTATTTCTTAGGGTATTGTTAGGGCATCGTGAGAGCCCCTTTTCCACTAGCTGTTAAGTATAGCTAAGTTAAAATGGGAGCTGGAAATTTACGGCATTCAAAAAAGTTTGCAAAAAATGGATCTGAATAAACGTAACACCTTGCGAATCAACAGTAACTAACAAAATAAAATATGCAGTAATACAATCACTATAAAACCTATAATGTAACTTCAAAATAAAAGAAACTACCCAATAAGCAAGGAAAACACCCCAAGCAAGCAAGTTAACTGCGGAGTGTCATCATCTAGCTGAACATTTTTTTAAAACTAGTGGAAGGTTCCTGCAATTGTAATAAAAGGGAAGATTTGAAATGGCACTGTATTACTTTTGTCGACTGTTGAATTTCCGTGGGTGTTTGTTTGAAATAAAAAGGTATCTGAGCGTTAGTGATCGCAAATCAAATTAAAGAGGTACAATGTAATCGAATGAATTATATTGCGAAATATGTTAATTATACTCACTACTTTCGATTAATTGACTATCAATTTTTTTATGGCCAGTTTTCGACTCAGATGGCATAACTTTACAACAGTTAACGGTGTAAAAATAGCATTACACTAGTTTAATCAATGATTTGATTATATTGCCAAATTTTTAAAACGTTTTTCTAATTTTTACACGACTTAAATTAAATTAAAACTTAGAGTACCTCTACTTTAATAATATACAAATTTTTTGTGAATAATTTGACAAACGATAAATCGACATATTAACTAGTAAACTTTTTTAATTTAATTGAATTTTAAGTTTCGTACATTTAGTGCGAAAGTGTTTATCACTGAAATTTTAATTACCTCCACAAAATGTTTAAACATTGCTACATTATGAATTAAACCACATCTCAAATTAAATTACAATTTACTGGACTATACACGCTTAAAACGGTAAATAATTTAATAAATTTCTTATTAGCTGAAATACTCCATAAAGGTTAACACTTTTTATTTTATACAACATGAAAATTGAATGCTGTTTTAAACAAAAAATTGCAGTTAAACACGCACAATCTTATTATCTCATTATATTTCAACCATAAGACATACAGTAGAAACAGGTTTTAACGCATAGCCTACACAGAAATCTCACGCCCAACATCTATTTTTCCTTCAAATTTTTTTACATAGTGGTGTCTTACTTCCACACAGCACCGGCGCGATAAACATGATTTTGTTTATCGCTCGTTTCGCAGATCATAATCTAATTTGGATTATGGTTAATAAACTGCCAATCACTTTGTTTCCAGTATCGACGCGTCGTTCAATTTGCACCATATATTGTACCACCTAGAGGAACATTCTACCTAAACAGTCATCAACTTGTACAATCACTTCGTGCATGGTAAACACGCTACCATCTTTTTGATATTCACGATGAAACACTACCACCTTGTCCACATTCACCCTTAGACCCATACTCTCACATATTTCAGCAGCAAGCTTTTTTAGCATTTTCGCTTAATAAAACTACACCATCAGCATATACCAGAACTCGTACATTTACGTAACTAACAAAATTGAATAGCCACTGTGACATCAAGAAACCTTGTCTAACTCTATTTTGAAGTATTCATTCATGCCTCTTCTTACCTTGAGGCATAGCCATTTTCCGTCATGGACTGCTCTGATTCCATTTACTAGACATTTACTTGCTCCACCCTCACTTAAAATGTTCTAGATCTTCTCTTTGTACACTCGTAAATTTTTCTCCAAGTCTATAAAGCATGGTGCCGTTTTTTCACGCTTAAACACTTTACAACTACCTGCTGAAGATCAACACCTCTTCCTGTCATGAAGCCAGCTTAAACATCCCAAACCGATTTACACCTGCACTTTACCTTTCTTCAACTTTTGTACAGCTTTTTTTATCTCATTAAAAGGAATATAGTCCTTAGTTTACTGAGCCTACTAACTTTTCAAAATATTATAGATGGTATTTCTTTAGTCCGTACTCATCCAACACTATCTCATTCACACTACTCAGCACCTCTATCGTAACCTACTTAGCACCACGTTTTGCATCTCATAGTCCAGAAGCGATTTTTATTTACCTTAAAATCGTTCTGAATTTTCACGTTCATGTTCACTACATCATTTTAGATAACACCATAAGTAGAAATCGGTCATAGTATGCTGCGTTTAAAAATTTGGGTACTTTAAACCTGCAATGGCCTCGTTCACCGTCATGCATAGACCATTTGTGTTTTCGAACATCTAGCGGATTATCTTCTAAAATGTAATAATTCTAACCAGGAACTTGTCCGGATAATGCAAAAGTTCCAATCCAGATGTCGCTCGTAAGTCCTGTCTACAAATCAAGTGAAACTTATGTTGATATCTGGACTGTATAATATAATGATGATTTTCTTCTTACCACCGAGTTAATTGTAAATATTCTTACCAATACAATTTTTGAGGAGTATCACCTGCGTTATTATAAAGACGGCCCAACACACGTGATTAATGACTAAATCTCTCATGATGCATCGTCTACCTTCACTTTGGATTACCGTTTTGAAATATCCTGGTGTGCCTTACTCTAACATGTACGCCTTTCGAATATTTTTTTGTTTGGAAAAAATATTTTGATAAGTGCTCTTCATCCAACCTTTCTGCTGTTACACTATGTTTAATCACACCTTAAATGAATGCGACACATCTCTTAGGAAGAAGTCGTTACTATTTAGATAATAAAATGTGTTGATTAACAACAATGAGCACCGATTATGTACAGGATGGTCCACCCATGATGATCCTTTATCTTATTTCGAAGCCTGTGGTAGTAACAGAAAAAGTTAATATAAAAGTTAAATGGGAATAATGAATGCTTCGACTTAAACCAAAATTTTCTATTTTAAATGTGACGCCGTATATATTACAGCATATTCGTATTCTGTACTAAATTGGGAATCTTTTTATTGACATATGTACATCAAAATTCCTTATACTTTTTGAGTATTTATTGTTTAATCTTTTTTTTTTGTGAAAATGCAGTATTTAAAAAAAACTAATTTACTTGTTGAATCTGAGTTGAATGTGACATAATTTTACATGTCAATCAAGGGCTAGTTGTGCTAATACTTTTTAGTAAATTTATTGCGTAAAAATCTACAGGATGTTGTGGATAATATTCCAAAAATGCCAATTTTCAAATATGAATATCTCCTTTATTTTAAATAGAACGCCCTATATATTTTATTTTGTTATAATTCCACATACGAATGTCTATCATTTCATGTATATATGACAATTTTCTAGCTTACTTTCCATTAAATGTAATGTTGAAATAAAAAGTGCAACAATCAAAGTGTTAACATTTAACATTAATTGAATAATTTACGACATTATTTAATATTAAAAACGTTAACTCTTCGATGCGCAATGGGTACCATCCCACGAGAAATCCGCTAAAAGCTCATAAAATCACGTCCCAGATTTATAGTACAATCTTTTTTCTGACAAAATTAAATAAACCACGGAAATAATAAATCTCCATCTTTACCATTAAGGAAGTACCGTAGATAATACCCTCAAAATCGAGTACCGACTAAGAAAATATTTTGTTGCATGAAGAAAATGCTTCTAAAAATATACTAAATGCGAAATAGAATAAGATAGGAACAATTTTCATAAAAAATTTTCAACATAACCGCCTTCCATTGATATGCATGTCTGAAGTCTACTAATAGTGTTCATTACAGCGTTTGACTTATTTATATTTTGGATGACTTGTATTCTTCTTGTCACGTCCACGTTATCACTTCTGTATTTGTAAACTTGCTCCTTTATATATCTCCATAAAAAATTATCACAAGGTCTTAGGTCTGGACTTCGAGAAGACTAGAGTATAGTACCGTTTTTCCCTATCAAAATTATTATTTAAGTATTGGACGACTGGGGCACAGTATGGTAAGGCGCTTTATCCTGCTGGTAATCCATCGATTAAGGGTTGTATTTCATTCACCAATAAATCATAAAATCTTTGTCCATTAAGAGTTCTGTTGTAAAATATAGGCCTAATCACACGATCACAAATAATCCCTCACCATACATAGCGCATTTTGATGTCCCTGGTGTTCAATTGTTTTTAATCTGTGCTCGTTGCTTGTAGCCCAATAATGTGAATTTTTTCTACTGAATATAGCAGCAGTATTAAATATCACTTTCAAATTGCTTATTCATCATAGTGTTGCAAAAACTGAATCTATTTTCAAAATCTGCTGCTGATAGTTGCTGCATAGGAATAAAGGATCGTAACTATTAATTGCTTGTTGTCGTTTAGCACTGATTTCGTACTTTCTTTTTGATTAATAACAACACTACTTTGCAGATCCCTTTGAATTCTTGAAAATATTGTCTTAGTCGGTACTCGATTTTAAGGATACAATCTGGGGTACTCCCTTAATGCTAAAGATGGAGATTTATTATTTCTGATGTAACATTCATATAAATTTAATCGTTCATTTACACTGTATGCCATCGTGTTTTATAGAAATGTAAGTTGACAATTAATCTACACCTGCTGTTACAGGTTAAATACTTACTAGAACTACTTCAAGGCCCAAACTTGTCACTATAGACACGAAACTATAAAATTAACTCGAGGATGTGGTGAACCTATATCTGATCCCTTATCCTTACCGGAGATTAATTCCTCTACGATAGTTCGATACACCCCCGGTATACATAACTAATTCCGTCAGCCCCTTCTGCATACATCGCGACCGCCTCCCAAAAGAAGACGTACGTATATTTCTAACTAGACTGACAGCCCAAATTGCCATCTTCGCTAATATCTCCCACTATGTTGATTTAGTCAACCATAAAAGAATTACTTGAAATTTTAAATCGCGCCAAAAACGAATTGAACTCGAAAGTCGTCAAAAAGAAATTACATCACGCGGTTATCCAAAACCCAAAATGCAAGTTGTAAGTTTCACACGAAGAAAACATGCTACTTTCAAGAACTAATAAGCCCACAACTTAATTAAAACGGAACCTAATTGAGCAACCAAACTTTACGAACTTTATAAAGCAACACAATTAATCAAAACGATTCGGTAAACTTTTAAAAACAATTGCGACATCAACTTAACTACGCACGTAAAACAAAATTTATATCCACAGGTTATACTTCTCAAGTTACGATAACCGATTGAAGAAAAAAGAAGTCACTAACGGTTCCTGATATACGTTTATTTTAATTGAACGAGCTACATTTAAGAATACTTAAACCAGGAATATAATTCAAAAACTTCATTTTATTAAATATAAACCGAAAGACATATCTGATCGTCCCAAAATTAGAATTAAATGTTAATTTGTAATAACAACCAGCTCTCCTCAAATGCGTAAAAATGTGACTTAAATGAAAGTTTCCAAAATGTATACTCTTTTATATTTAATTTTAAATGCCTCATTCGAAATACCTTAACCATCGCAAAAATTTCACTCCTTAATACGAAACAAAATATTTTAAATTTTTAACTTCGAAAATCGAAAAAAAAACGAGAAGAACTATCTACCGGGTGTTGCTTAAAATTTCCACACAGTGTGACGCCGTAAGTGCCAACATCAACAAAGAACTTTGAATTGGACTGTATCAATATTACATTAAATGGCAAGTAAGCTAGAAAATTGTCAAAAATGACATTCGCATCTAGCATCATAACAAAATAAAATATGTAAAGTGTTCTATTTAAAATAAATAAGATATTCATGTTTGAAAATTGGCATTTTTGGCATATTATCCACAACACCCTGTAGATTATTAAATTTGGTACAGAATACGAATATGCTATAACATATAGGGTATTACATTTAAAATAAAAAATTGGTTTCAATCCAAGCAAAACTGAACACCCTCTATACACAAAAATTTCAAAAACAAAAAATTCATTAGTTTCTATTTAACTGTTGTATTTAACTTTTTTCTGCAACTGCTACAGGTTTCGAGATAAGGTACAGGATCATCTTGGGTGGACCACCCTGTACGTTATTATGCTCAGATTTCCTTCTTTCTATTTTGCCAACTTCCACGACGAGAGAAACTCTTCAGATGATATGGAGATCGAAAAGAGTTTGGACAATACATGTACTAGCTCGGGGAAGTTTTTAAGGACGATAGCTGGAATATCGCCAGGGCCAGTCGCCTTGTTTGAGTCAAGTTTATTGATAATTGATTCTAGGAGCTTGTAACGAAAGTAGATTGGTTTAATACCGTATGGGGTAGATTTGGGCGACGGCACAATTTTACCAGAATCATTGAGACATGAATTTGATGCAAAATAATCGGCAAAGAGGTTGGCTTTTTCAGCAGGATCAGCTACTACAGCTCCGTCGCGAGACGTCATGGGAGGAAAGGAAGATGTACTAAAGTTTTTACTGATTCTTTTAGCTAATGACCAAAATTTACGACCACTCAAACAACATGAGACTAATTCTTTAGATTTACGTTCTTCAAACACCTTTTTGGCCTTGTTGATGATGCTTTTGCAACTATTCCTTGCGGCAATACAGTCGGCGCCGTTTTCGACAGATTTACTTGATTTCCATTTGGTATAGAGTTTATGCTTTTGTGATAATGCGTCAGTGGAAGCCCTATTATACCAGGGTTGGGAACGGGCATGACCTACACGATTATGTTTCCTTGGGAATGTATAACTCCATACCCATCAAGATAACTTCAGTTATTGAAAGAGTAATGTTTGAAGAAGGGCAATACTCACGCCAAGGGAAGGTTGCAAAAAATTCTCGTAGTTCGCTCCAGTTAGCTGATTTAAAACATCATATAGTTCTATCTGTTTTTCGAGTAACAGTGGGATTGGGTACAGAGGAAGTTATTTCGATTAGGCAGTGGTCTGATTGATCAAGTGGGGAAAGGACTCTTGTTCTATAGACAAGCGGATTAGTTGTAAGGAGTAGGTCCGGGAGATGTGGAGTATGGTTAGGGTTGTCAGGGATTCTGGTTGCTTCGGAAATGATTTATATGAAATCACAGGATACCGCAAATGCTTCTGAACTATGACCTGCGGATTAGTGGCAGATTAAAATTGAAGCCAATTGGAGTTGTGGGCATTAAAATCTCCCAAAATTTAAATATCGCAAGATGGAAACTGTGATAAGAGGCAGTCTATTTTCAGACTAAGGTAATCAAAAAGATCATTGGGAGACCTATACAAACAACAATAGAATTTCACAAATTGTGGCCCAGAATATTTGAACCAAATCGCGTGAAATTTGTTGTTTTCCAAAGTGGACATCCTCTTACAACCTACGTTGTCCTTCGTATACGCATATACACCACCTTTAAGGCGAAAATTTAATTGGAGGTTGTATCTAGGGAATCGCAGGTCAGGCGAATCAATGCTTCCAGGGGAGACTTGTGTTTCTGATAGAAACAGAATATCCGGTTTCACTTGTTCAAGGTGTTGTTGAGCATTAAGATTCGGCCTAATACCACGTATGTTACAGTAATGAATCCGAATGTTGTTGCTTTCGATGACCGGGGTCGCTTGAGTCCAGCCCTCCCGAGCATCCGAATGGGGCAGAATTTTATTCCTGGCAGATCTTGCTCTTCTTATTTTACTTGAAACATTACTTTACTTTACTTGTAACATTAGATTTTCTTTTTTATTTATTATTGTTTCTTATTTTTTGTAATTTTTCTGTTGTTATATTAGTGCTTATTACCACAGTTATGTATGTTGCAATGTTTGTTACTTTTTGGCTTTAAAATCTGTTTTTACCAGTTATTACTGTCAAAATCATACACAACTTAATCCAAAACTACTATATTGCACATGTATAACTAATATTAAAAAAAAATTGGAAGTTTTGAGGCTTTTAATAAATAATTATTCCAGTGTAAATAAAAGCTCTTGTGAAGATTGGATTGCCACTTGTGATACAAGAAGACAATTTGAAACGTTTTATGCTACTGCATACTCAATTATATTTTATTATAATTACTAAAATCGTTGGCCCCCGTCAACATTTTAATACTTCATAACATCTAAAATTACTTTTACATGCTTTGATATTTTTTATAAATATAATTATGTTTAATATTTTATTATAATCTACATAAAGTATTTCAATTAAGTTTCAGTTGTATTAGTACTGCAGTAATAAAACTGATATCCTTGCAAGGAATTTAGATATTTTTATGACGTGCTTGAAAGAAAAATATTTGCTAATTATTTTGGGCACAAAAATAATTAAAAATGTAGCTAGTAATAACTGTAAATTAAGTAGATATTGATAATTACACTCTTAAAATTAACGTTGCAAAAACCGAAAACATTTAAGTATTCACTTTTGAGTAACGCATGAGATGGAAATGTAGAAAAGTTAATCTTAATTAGGTCTTTTGGTACTTTAGAACAATTTTTTTACGTTGTATTGAAATGACGAGGGTTTAGCTGTAGTAATTCAACTTAGATTCCATTAACTACCGGAAATAAAGATTAAGTATGTTAGGCTAAGTGTGTATTAGCTACTATAAGTTACCTGTTCAATGCACGTTTTTTCACATCTCTTAATAATTGTATAGCATTTAAAAATAACCAGTAATAATAATTGAGATGTTCCTGTCCTCTATGAATAAATGAAACAATCAAGGGGTATGTTATTTACATCAATCGAATCAACATTAAAAATTATGAAATTGAGAAAAGGTCAACATGGCGTCCGTACATAAATAAAACGTGTACCATACTAAATACCTTATAAAAGTCAAGTATAAAGGAAATATTACTACATCAGTGATTAAAAGATGCTCTTTTCTTTCGATTAATTTTTATGCACAACAAAATAACTAAAAGTTAATAACAGTAAGAGGATATGAACACCTGGATGTACATTATTAATTTATATTTATGTGTAGCCTAATGCAGTTTGTAATTGGTTTCTGTACCATTAAACTTTCCTGATGTTTCAAAGACAGGTTTCCTATTTTTAATACTACTAATACCTACAATCTTTTTATATACTTTGTAAGTATGACATCGTATGTACAATTAAAAACAAAATTGTTTTCGTATGTAAAAGGAGAAGAATATTAAGCAAAAAAACAATGGATGGCGATGTATAAGAGTTATTACATATCCACTATAAAAATCAATATAAAAATAATCGATACAAGATCGATGTACGTTCATTTCTTGCAACGCTTGGACAAATTCCAATCCCGAACTAAGTAGGTAATAAACAACAGGTATCATACTACCTGTCATATTTTACATTACATTACACGATCAAGAAATGGTACATATTTATTATATTTACTCTTTGTAAATTTTTATGTCTCTTTTATAGGTGTATAATTTAAGTCCTTTTGCAGACAAATTATATACTCGGTCGCTTATATTATGTACAATGTATTTATTGTACCAAAATAGTAATCATTTTGATATGATTTTTATGTGAGCATCTTTAAAGTTTTAAAAAATATTACTAATTGTTGAAAATCCGGTTCAAAGGTTACAGGTGCTGACTGGCTAACTTAATTATACAAGTCAAGTACCTTATAACCATAAAATAACTCATATTTTTATATATATATGGCAAATTTTTCCATAACTTATAATTTAAGAAAAATATTTACAATTAGCACATTAAAATTTATGGAAGTTTTTTAATAACACCATATCTTTTATTAGTTTAATATTACTATAGGATTCTATTAGCAGTTATTTCGTTGTAATCACTACACACATACGATTTTTGGTTCGATAAAGAAAAATGTTTATCTTAGCTAATTAAGAAGCGAACATTATTAATTCACTTAATTAGCAGATCGTAATAGTAGCTGAATTCTCGAAACTGGCTATTACAAGGCATTAGGAAATATACAATTTATTATTGTTGTTTATGAGTACCGTCCCAAAAATGTATTAAGGAATTAAGACATTATTAAAATACATACAGTGCGGTCATTTAATATGGAAACTTGGAAATATTAATTTCTGTGATAATTTTCCGAAAAAATCCTAAGACCCGTCGATTTTTATTTTTTAATGCGCACATTTTGACTCATCGTAAACCTTTTTCTCGTCATATTTAAAAGAGCTGTGACGTCATTGCAACCTTTTTCAAATAACAACCATATGTTTTTCATCATATTTGGATAGGCGGTAAAATTCTAAAAATGACGATGTGTTAACGACCCAGATATACCATACGGCATCTTATGGTATCAGCAAGATGGGGCACCAGCACACTATGATTTAATGGCACGCAATTATTTAAACTAAATATTTCCAAACAGATGAATTGGAGGAAGGGGTTTTATTGAATGGCCTGCGCGATCACCAGATCTTACCCCGTTACATTTCTTTTTATAGGGTTATCTTAAAATCATAGTGTTTGTGAATAGGCCTCATACTCTAGAGGACTTAAAAAACAACGAATACATGCCGAAATTCGAGCAATCACTACAGAATTTCCAATACAGGCTTGCTCTGTGTCAAAAAGTTCGTGGACTACAATTCGAACATCTCCTTTAAATGTTATTTTGTTCGTTTTGCTGAATTAAATGTTGTTTTGTTGTTTTTGTTGAATTGACTGTTCAATGTTTAATGTTTATCGATGTGTTTTGTTGTAATAATAGTAACTATGTTGCAAGAAAAGCGCGATTTTGAGACTTGAATCTTTGACTTTTGATACCACTTTTTCTGGAAATTATCAACTGCAGTGCAATACTTTTACACATCGTCATTTCACCGCCTATCCAAATATGATGAAAAATCTTATGGTTGCTATTTAAAAAAAGTTGCGATGACCTTATAGCTCTTTTAAATATGACGAGAAAAAAGTTTCCGATGAGTCAAAATGGGCGCATTAAAAAATGAAAATCGGCGGGTCTTAGGGCTTTTTCGGAAAATTATCACAGAAATTAATATTTCAAAATTTCCATATTAAATGACCGCACTGTATATGTATGAATAAGCAACAATGGTATAGTTATTTATGTAAGTGTACATTAAAAAAAAATGTCAATAAGTGAAATATTATTCTTATACCGAACTGATTTAAAATGGTGACCACTGAGACAGATCTCTACATTTTCAGATAAAGAAAAAAGTGCTCTCAGCAATGGTAAAACCTTTAGGTACTTGAAATAAAATAAAATCTCTAGTGTTCTTTTTGTTTTGTTTAGCATAGTTAATTTTTTACGAATACCTCAAGTGAATATAAACTAAATTATGCATGACGGAGCTACACTGAATCGTTCTTTTTAACGTCAAAGTACGCAATAGGCATAGCCAGGCAATAGAATTAACTTGACCATTACGACAAATTACATGATATTAATGTCGAACTATCATTTAAGTATTATAGGTACGCGTCATTTAAGAAGATATGCATTAGCTGATGGCTTTTATAAGTTAACAACTTTCCACTTTATGAAATAGAGAAATATCCATCGCTCCACATCTAATGAACCGAACTCATCTTTTAAAGTATATATAAACTATATACTATTCTTACAACTGTAATCGCCTTGTAAAGATTAAATCTAAATTCTGCCCAGATTGGTTTGTTTGCACATATATCTGATATAATGAGCCTAATAATTTTGTTAATTTAAAAGTTACTATTATACCACATTCGGTTAAATGGATGTTTTAAAAACGGGTTAAGAGTCCAGCCACGTTACGATTTTTTTGCGGAATTTCGAGTACTGATCTGAATTTTTGCACAGGCCTTTATTTTGTCATTATGAAGTTGGGTGGGAACCCCAGCAAAAAAATCACTATAGCATTTTAGGATATCAGAGGTCAAAGGTCCTGATTTTGGTTTTTTGAGAATTACTCGTTTACTATGCATCTTACACCATTAAAAGTTATTATAAAAGTTGTAGCTAATAAAATTCACTACAAGATTGATAACTTGAAATTTTTTCCTGCGATTAGCCGTTTCTGATATGTAGCCAAGCGATGTAATGCAGATTTTTTTCCAGCATTTTAAAAGCTTGAACATCGCAGATGTGGTATCGCATCCACTAAAAGCGTGCAAGAAGAGAATGCGTTCCTTGCAACCAGCAAACTTATTCAAACTCTTGGATGAATACAGCTGAGTTTCTACATTCCCTTTTCCAATTTTGGTATGCTCAGGTTATAATAGATTATGATTTAGATTTGTATCCATGTTGGTTTTGTATTTTGGATAAATTTCTGATTGGTCGAACTATTGCGCATCTTTAGGAATGCTACACCTAGTTTATTTACATCATAACTATAACTGGTAAAAGTGAATTAACCGCCTTGCGCCGCATTACTGTATAAATTGAGCGCGCGCTCCCCCATCTCTGCGCTATATATCGAAACGGCTAATCGCACGACAAAAATTCAAGTTATAAGTGGACTTTATTAGCTAAACTTTTATAATAGCTTTTAATGTAACTCTCGAAAAACTCAAAGTCGTGACCTTTAACCTCTGATATCTCAAAATGTTCCAATGGTTTTTTCCTGGGTTTCTATCCAGCTTTATAACCATAAAATAAAGGTCTGTGCAAAAATGCAGCTCAGTACTCCAAATTCCCCAATTTCAATTTATTTAGGTCTAACGTGACTGGACTATAAACGTTATGTTAATACTGCTCGTGAGGTTATATACCTTTGTCGTTCTAACACATGGTATTTGTGTTAGATATTCAGTTTTTCTGACCGTGGACGTTGAACTAAGGAGAACGTTGTATGTTATAAGCGTGCAAGTCGAGGTACCTGCGCCAAAAAGAGATAACGATAGGACAAGGCATCTGTGATGCAACACGGAAAACATTCGCTAAAAACCGTAAGGTCGTGATACTACGCACATACAGAATTGTACATTTCATGCATCATTAAAGGAAAAGTGTTAATTTATGAAAAAGAATTTGTAATAGTGATTAATGGAGAAAATTCAACAATGTATGTGGAAAAATTAAAGGCATTTTGTCGCTTATGAGCACTTTTATTAATCATAATTAGTTTTCTATTATATACCATTACATATATAATATTTTCATGGACAGATAGACCAAATATAGGAATTACAAAGTAAGTTTCTTATTGTGAACTTATGTTTTAGAAATAATAACAGCAATTCTCTCTTTGCCCGTATAATTTGGTTATTTCTTAATTATGCCTCACTGCAAAATGTGAACAATAAAGAAAGGATTTAATGTGATTTCAATAACTTAATGTAATATATATATATATATATATATATATATATATATATATATATATATATATATATATATATATATATATAAATAGGGTGCTCCAGTTTTTGTAGCAGGACTTTAATAGTCGATAGAGCTTTCAAAATTAGGCCAAAAATTTCATATAAACATAGGTTGCCAAACGCTTAGTTTTGGAGATACAGAGTTTCAAAGTTTTAATGTTTTTTCAGTTCTTTTAATTTATCTTCAAAACTATTTAAAATAATAAATCCAAATTTAGTACACATATTACACTCCTTAAACTCAATATTAAGAGTAGTTTAACGTCTATCAATATCTACAGGGTAGTACATTTTCTGGGGTGATACACCCTTTATCCCCCCCGAACTTCTTCATGCGACGCCTCTAACTCTTAAAAACCAAAAAATTTAGATTACCCATTTGATTTAGGAATATATAATTCACAACGACGCATTATTGTACGTGGAATATTAACTAAAAATTGTCTTATTTCATTACACGCATTTAGATTGCCCATTTGATTTAGGAACTTTCTTGTCTTCTGCTTTTTTTCGAAAAATGCATAGTTTTTTAGATAAATTAGCTGTAATCTATGAACAGCTTCCAAATGGTAAGTAAGAACGTCTGATGCTCCCGCAAAAAATAGTGTGCCATGAAAAGAACAATAAAAAAAAAAAGAATCAAATTATGTCAAATCTCACGTTTTATTTTAAATACGACTTGTGCATAAGAAAGAATTTATTTACATATTTTATCGTGTTAATTTTTATTGCAAAAGTGATCTTTTAAAATGCCATTTTTGTTTTCTAATCAAGACATAGCGGATATCCATTCCGTGGTCGTCAAAATAGTAATCATAGGCAGCAAAGAAATATTGCACGACGAATTTTGCGTGAATTCGACAGAGATCCCACAACTAACATTAGAAGAGTATTCCTAGCTTTAGGTGGAGTCTCAAATACTACTATTCACCGAACATTAAGACGGGATCACCGATATCCTTGCCATCTACAACCTGTTCGAGGACTTTACAACCAGGGGATGCAGAACGTAGAGTTGCGTGTTGTCGATGGATTCCTGCTGAAAATAATAACAATCCAGGTTTTTTAAATAATGTTTTATGGACCGATGAATCCTGCTTCACTCGCCGTGGTGTTGTAAATGTTCACAACTAGCATGTTTGGGCACATGAAAAACCTTTTTAGGCCCTACTTTTTACCACCTCGGATGAATGCTGCGGATTTCTTGGAATTTTTAGAGAATGAACATGGGAATTTGTGGGAACATATTTCCTTAAATTTACGAAGAACGGCTTGGTTCCAGCTTATTCTTTGCGTTTGCATACTTTATAATTTGTCGACATTGCTGTTGGGATACATTCATTCCTTTGTTCTGAGGACGATAGCTATAACTGCCAGAAACGTTTAAACATTGTAAAAAGTATTAATATAAATGTATGCTTTCAATCCAAAAAAGGTAAATATTTAAATCATTAATGAAAATCTTGAAAGTTTACATTTTCAAACTACCCTTTCGTTTCCATTAAATTTTATGTAATATGAAATGATGTGCTTTATTAAATGGTTCTGTGACTGTGCATCTGAAACTATATAAGGTTATAAATATTTATTCTTGTTCCTTTTTAGTATGAAATCCATTAAACCTGTGTATCAGGTTTTACTAATTTTGAGATATATGTCATACTATCTAGTACATATAGAATAGAATGGGGAGAGTTTTGTTTTATACTTATAATGCTAATAGATCAGAACCGAACGAATTAAGGGCGTTCGGTACCTAAAATTTTTTTTGTTTATTGCTAATTTTTTTTTAACATCGAAAGGTTCAATAATGACACGCAAATTAAGATATTTCGATTAAAAAAAATTTACAAGTTAGGAGTTATTAGGGATCAATTAATTTTAAAAGTTTTTTAACTTAATTTAACTTAACTTAACCTTCACGCCATTTCCTTGCAGGATAGGCAAAATAATCCCTGCCTCTTATTTATTTCTCATTCACAGTCTTTCTCCATACTTTCCTCCGCATACCTCCCTAGCTTCCGCAAGACTCATACATCGTCTCTTACATGCCTTTTTATTTTTAAAACTCCTTATCTTTCTTTCGTTTATCATACATTCTATCTACTACATTCAGCCAAGTTTTACGCGGCCTACCAGACACGGCCTTACATCTAACCCCACTCACATATATATGCTTCGTTAATCTTGCGTTGTTCATTCTCTCAATCTGACTAAACCAACGTAATGCACTACGCTTATATCTATCCATTATCGTCTTTACTTCGCCACGCTCCTTCATTATGCACTCATTATTTATTTTGTCCCTTCTCGTTTTACCACATGCACTTCTCAGGAATCCCATACCCATGGCATTTATTTTTCTTTCGTGCTTTTTTTGACATAGCCATGTATCACTTCCATACAGTACTGATGGGACAAACACCCAATTATAGATTGCTCGTTTCGCAGTTAGACTCATACCTTCGTTTCTCATTATCGTCCACATACTTCCAATCACTTTCCTTCCATCATTGACCCTTCGTCCAATCTGGCCCTCCATTGTACCATCTGCAGTAAACATTCTACCCAGATACACCAGCTCGTCCACTTTCTCCACAATTTCGTCTTGCAGAGTAAATACTCTACTCTCCTTTCCACCTTCCCGATTGAACACCACAATCTTAGTTTTGTTCACATTTACCTTTAGGTCCATGCTCTCACAGACTGTATCAAGTTATCTAAATGAAATTAATTGCTTGATCTACTTTGAGATTTTTACTTCTATCTATGTTTGACGTTACACTCATTCAATCCAAATTGTGTTGTCAGGCCGCTACTTTTCTACAGTGTATGCGTATTATTTAATACTGCATGTGTGCGTACTAAAAGGTGCTTTTCTTTTGACAACATTGCACCTTGTGATTAAAAATACCGATGTATTGCTTTTAGTACCTAACACTATAATCGTCATCCAAATCAATCAGTAAATAGCTATCATTTGGACAGAAATCATGTATTTGTTGCAAAAATAGTTTACCTATTCAGGATATATAATATTAACTAAAAATCTACTTCAAAAGAAATCCAGGAAAATCATGGCAGGATGAAGACATTACAAGTGTACGAAAACCTCAAGGCTACGATGGCAAGAGATTTATTGTTAATCACGCCGGATCCACCAGAGGATTTGTGCAAGGTGCTTTGTCATTTGCATCAAGATGGTTAAAGAAAGATTATCATGGTGAAATGAATAGGGACTTGTTTAAAAAATGGCTGATTGAACATTTGATAACAAATTTAGAAGATCCTTCGCTAATTCTAATTGATAATGCACCGTACCATTCAATGTTAGTTGAAAAGCTACCAACTTCATCCTGGAGAAAAGGCAATATGGTTTCCTGGTTAACACAGAATCACATCAGTCACAATCCCACACTCTCTAAAACCGAACTGTATGGTCTAATTAAGTCACTTCAAATACATTAAAAAATACCAGGTAGATGAAATAATAAGAAGCTATGGACACGAAGTATTAAGATTATCACCATATCACTGTGAATTTAACGCGATAGAATTAGTATGGGCACACGCAAAGGGATATTATGACAAGCATATTAGACGAGATGGTTACAAAGATGAGAACGTAATTGCTATGTGGAACGAAACTTTACAGCAATGTGATGAAACCGTATGGGATAATTGTGTGCGACATACTTAAGAACCAATAAATCAATAGTATAAACGGGAAGAAATGTTGGACATCACAGTTGATGACTGGTTATTAACATTATTAACATCGGAAACTACTGAAAGCTTGGATGTAGATAGTGACTCCGATTAGAAAGTTTTACACTTTAAAAAGCAAGTTTCTACAACGTAGAATTAGTAATACAAGTGTGTTAGTTCATATTTAATACAATTCCTATTAGTAATGTATTTCAATAATGTAAGTACAATATATTTTGTGGTAAAATATGTTAATTCACACATTTTCCATAGAATTTATGTTCCACATTAAATGTCATCTTCGTGCGAATAATAGTTCCATTGTATTTAGGCACGTAACTTAACATCCATTTTGTGTATTAATGTTACCATCTTATTGTGGGCCATCATTGCTACTGAATTGGTATCAACAATAAGAAATTATGACTATGAAACGTAGTAGCCTTGCGAGGTGTAAGTAGTGCAGCTCGACAGTTCTTCCACGCAAATTGTTTAACCCACACATTGAATTTTTCAATTATCAATTGTATGATTGTTTATCAGCAAATTACAACACGACCATTCTCATGTTTTATAATTCCGCTGCAATTATTAAATGTTTATAATTTGTTGGAAATTGCATTGTTTGTAGGTTATAACCTACATAACCTTCAGGCTGTAAAAATAACGTATCAAACACCTGTTAGAGTTCAAGAATATTGTCTTTCAACCGTTATCAGTATAATAATCAACATTCTCTAATTTTTACAAAATAAATCACAATAAATAAATAATTTTATTTTGGAATACTTCACCTTTAATGCTGCCATCTCGGGGTATCTTCCCTTATCAGAATTTATTATAAAGAAAATAATTTTGACTCTTGTTTTTCATATTACAGCATATGATTATATATATATGATGTCTTAGCGGTAACCAATCCTGGCGAGGACAATACGTATAATCGATTACTCTAAATCGTTGCATGGATAGGCCCACCTTTACTAAGTATGTTACAATTATTTCCACCCGATAAACGGCTAACAAAAATAAAGTTCCACAAATAAACAACAATCTATTAGAATTTATAACCAGCAGTATTTATTTTCAGGAATCACACCAAATAATAATTATTACTCATTACTCACCCACGATATTTATTGCACTAAACATAAAATTTTATTTGTTATTCACCATAAACGGTTGAGATAATTCCGACACGATTTTGTGTTTATTGAAATCCGCAGCCAATTTGGACAAAACATAGATCGGAAAAAGATAACCTGTAGTACTGAACCCCTTAAATCAAGAACGGGAGGTACAATTCATATCACTCCTTTTAAGAAAATAAACATCGGCAGAAGTAAATCTCCAATAGCAATTAGCACTAAATATAGTTTCCCACTAAATCTAAATTCAAAATTGCTTTGTAAATACAGAAATTTTCAAACATTGGAATGTTGGAATGTTCCAAATATGCTTAGCATGTCTTCCCTATTAATTGCGCCAAAGACCTTTTGTTTTAAACTAATCAAAATCATTTTTCATATTAAAAATCTAACGCATATGGGCGACATCAATGAAAAGCGACATTGCACGTTTACACAATGTGAAAGTGTTTCTCATCTAATCGTTAATTAACAATTAAGTTTGAAATGAGAACATTCTAGAAACATTTCCTCGTTATAAGGGTATTTTCAATATCAACCCTCAGACCAAAAGTTTTGAACAGATAAAACATTCCGATTTCCAAACATGTACGATGTGTTGCCTACCTTCAGTGAACTAGGGATTATCCAGTATTCAAGTATATTATACAAAGTGTATAATAAAGCAAAACAAACACCAACAGTATAGAATATAGCCAAACGATTATATGTAGGCATGTATACAACGTTTTTGATGGTATTCAGTGTTGTAATAACTAAAAATGGCGGACAGCCGCGATTTTGTAAAATAATTTTTAATGGGAACATACGGCAAGTAATATCTGATTTGAAAGCTCGTTCCAGTTCCTTTTTAACGACATCAACAACATTAAAATATTACTACGGATTCATGAGTTTCAACTCAAACACGCCAATTAATGTGTTGATGTAAATATGTTAACGAATTTTTAGTAGATATGAATATTTGGATAAAAAAAAGTTTCTGAATCAGCAATATTAAGAACAACTCGAAGCCTTGGTGCAACAACCAAATGCATCACATATTTTTCAGTGTTTTAGCCCATATATGCAATAATAATAATAATAATAATATTCAAGAAGTTCAAGAATATGAACGTTGAGTGAAATGTTTTATGTAATGCAATAACATCCATTACGTTAACAGTTTAATATTGCACTTCAGCATAGAAAAAACACTTACTAAATTAGTCTAACGTTTATAAAATAAAGTATTTCAAGAGTACTGGTACAGACCACATTATACTGTTTTCTCGTAATCATAATTTTAATAAAGCTAAATAATTTTAATATAGACTACATAAACAGTAGCATTTTTGTTTATAATTTCAATTGACAGTAGTATACTTACTTTGCTGAAATCTTTTCAATACGAACCGATTAATTTTTTAAGTGGTACAATTAATTTAGTGTGAATGATCTGTTTGGGTACATCTAACAATAATAATAAACCTAACTGCGGGTCCCATAGACAGCATGAGTAAGGTAAATGTAATAAATTAAGTTAATTAAGTAAATGTCGAAATACATTTATATTCATTATTTCTAAACATAACATTTTTATATATTTTAATTTTAGATTATAGAGAATAGAGAGAACATAATTTAACACTAATTATAACATTTTAAATAATAAACATAAAAAACGCTTGATTTTGAAGTTTAATTAGTGACATATAAAATATCATAATTTAAAGTAAACAAATTTGAAAAAATCTAGTTGAAGGTAAACGTATCAAACGGTTTGAATTTACAAACTGCAGAACTTTATCTAGATGACCAGTATGAGATATGGAAAACAAATATATTGCACAACCAAAATGCTCATCTTTTGTATTAATATAAGCGTTTCGAAAATAAATACAGTTATCGTCCTCAGTAAATGGTAATAGCCTTAAGAATTGAGATGTCAAAATAAATTTATGAAATATGAACACGCAAACATAAGCCTGCTATTAATATAGCAGTTTGATAAATGTATAAAGCAAACTGTGGAATCTAATTTTATTTTAGTAAAGAATAGCTAGATTTTTAATAAAATAAGTATTATTAAACTGCCTTTAAAATTGGTTTAATTGGTATCAAGTTTCTATTATTGAATGATTTTATCAATTTCAGAATACAGTTTTTCACATCTTTGAACTTACGTTATTACTTGATTAAACATTATCAAATTTGTTCTTTGATTTTGACATTTTTCATTCTTAGCCTTAGTGCGTTAGAGGGTGTTCTGATTTGCCATCTGCAAGGCAGTTTAATAATATTTAATTTATTAAACATCTCGTTATTTTTTACTAAAATAAAATTAGATTCTCCAGTAAGCCTTATATGTCCATCAAACTGCCATACTAATCCAGGCTTATATTTGCGTTTTCATATTTCATACATTTATTTTGAGACCTCAATTAATTCTTAAAGCTATCACCATTTGCTGATTACCTAAAAGATAAGTATTTTAGTTATGTGTTATAATCGTGAAAATTTACATTTTCATAAATATATTACATAAATAAAATTATGAAACAAATCAATACAGTTTGTAATGAACGTGCATAATACAAAACAATTTTTATAGGAAAGTGTGGTTTCACACAATTTATGGATTATAAATAATTCTGAATAAATAGGGTAGATTGCCTATTAAACCACTTCTTTAAGTGCATTGTGTATTACAAATGTTACTTTATAATCATAATACATAAGCAATTAAGATTTATTTAAAGGTTATAATGCGAGACAATTAATTTAAAATTACAATCATCAACAATTTTAACATTAATAACCCTTTCTTAAAGTGATGCTCTTACTTAATGGTATTTTCAAGGTATTAAAAAAATGAAAAAGTGCAATTATAAAACTGCTTTATACAAATTTAAGTTCTTGATAAGCGTAACATCGGACCGGTTTTGAGTTAAACTCTGATCATATAGAAGCCAGCACCTACATAAATTTCTCAACATGGTAAAAATGGTGAAAATGATGTCTATTTTATTTTTCTGATAGCTGACTTGGTGGTCAAGATGTACCGTTAATCTTTATTTTTGAAAGACATTTTAGACTTCTACCACGTTTATGAAAGAGAATTCCAATGCGGCGCTGATGTGGATTAATTTCTGACAGTCCTAGATTATTTTCGTCTCTTCCAACGAACGACTACATCTTGTAAACCCGTCATTTTCAATCAATCAGTTTTGATTATAAAGTTTTAAATAAACGGATAAGATTAAAAAACAGTGATTATGTCCTGTTACCATCATTTTGTTATCCAAATTGTGTTAAAATTACGATATCTGTCGAATTTAAAAGTTTTTTTATGTGACATACCTGGCAGGTAAAAAAATTACTAACAGTAAAATGTATTTAAACTTAAGGTGTGAAATAAGAAAATTGCTTTCTGCTTAAATAGAAAATAAAAGCAATGTTAGCTACTACAGGGATGAAAGGTGATTTCTAAATACACTCTCATCAATCATGATAGATTTATGGAGGTATTCTAGTTGGTAGCTAAAAGTGGCAACAGGTTCCTATTATATTACATACAAATTGTAATTGACAATAATCTGTCACGCTTTCGTCACAAGTCAGTTTTTGAAAGATCCCTTCCTACATAATAATTAACTTTAGTATCACTTTAATTATATTGTAATATAAACGAGATTTAGTTTGCACAATTTACATATTTTACGTAATTAACGTCGTAAACGTAATACATGCTTTAATATTCTTTAATACGAAATTATGAAAGCATTTCAATTTATAACACATTGATAAATTGCCAATACATTCCAATTTTGTTTTTAAATAATATTTTTAAATTGTAATACATTTTTGTATGCAATTACTTTTATACTGTAATAATTCGGAATACTTCATATTCCAAAGTAAAGTTTTATTGAGTGGTCCACAATAAAGGGAAGAATCTTAGTGCTGTAAATTTGTCGTATTGAAGTTAAGATCAATATTAGCCAATGGCGGATCGAGTAATTATGCTTAGAGGGTTCCTACAGTTAAAATAGAATTAAAATTTGGAATACACATCAACAGCAAGCCATTATTTCACATTAATGTGCGGTTAAATGGTACATAGCTGGGTAAAGTGATCTAAAATGTTGATTGACAAAATGTTGGTGTATAGGCTGATTCCTTTTAAATGATACCAACATTGTGATACCTGAAACCGTAAGAGATACGAGATAGGTTAAATGACGAAAAAGTTGCAGTTTTAGGAAACCAACCCACTTGTATCAAAATATGCTTTAAATGTTTTTCAGTTTAAGAGTTACGAGAAAAACCAAAAATAGTAATAAGTTTATTTTTGAAAATGGCAAAAATGATACAGGAAAATTTTAGTTGATTCGACATTAGCTATCTCAAGAAGAAGTTAGATTCATTCTACGACGTTTCGTGTCTTTGAGTATATCAACTTTTTTTTAAATACGGACCTGTATTTTTTATTAATTTTTTTACAGAATGTTTGAAGCCTAATACAACTATGTAGCACAATTGACCATTTTACGATGTTTTGTTTAACAAATAACCATCATCAATGAAAGTTATGAGAAAATGTTATTTTAAATTTATAGAAAAAACTGAATCACACACTAATATCAATTGACCTCCATTGTTTTTAAAGCACAGCTTACATCTACTTAAATAAGATTTATAACAATAATTATTATTTAATCCCATTATCGAATTGTTCGCGTCCGATGTTTTCTCAATTTAGTCTAATACCTTTTTTAATGATACCCTGTAACAAAAAGTTTATTACTTATTAGGTAAAAACGTTGACTGATAAATTGGACTCAATGGTAAAAATGTATCTGATATGGTATTATTTACTAATCCAACATACAGAGGATCAGTTCCCTATTCACTGCGATTGTTTGTAATTTGTCATTTTTAACTGTTTCCTAAAATTATACTATTTTCAAATTTATTTATAATTGTTCAAATAATAATCTTGATTCTGTGTAAAATTCAATTCACTGTCTCTTTTTAACAGAAAGGTGAATTTCTAGTGTGTTTTACTTTTGTTAAACCTGCATACAACTTATTCAAAAAATGAATTGAACATGTTGCTATTAAATAAAAAAAACATAGTGGCCTATACTATCACCGCTGTTTGGTAGTATTTGATAGCAGCTAATTATCTTAGAATTATGTATTTTTGAAATGAAGAAAAACAGATATGTTGTTTTTATACACAAAATGTAACAGAAATCCTGTTGTAAGAAATAGTTACGCCTAAATGTACCCAGGTCAGAGAATATCTAGCATCAGGTTACTTAAAGAATTGAAAAGAAACTTATGAGAAAATTGGGCATTTCAAAATCAACGTTTTGGGTTAGTACTTACTCGAACAGAGTATTTTGTAATAAATCAACGTTCTTGTTCTCTTTTAAGATTTATTCATTACAGAAAAAGAATAAATGGTGGATGTTCAATTTGGGAAGCTTGTAATGAATATGGATTGCGTTTTGGTTCAGTAAGAAGAATTTTAAAAAGAAATAAATATAATCCATACAAAGTAAGAAAAGAAACCATTTATACCCACGTGATTACCAAAGAAAAAAACGATTTTGTCCTTGGATTATAAAACAAAATCCAGAAGTGAGAAATATTGTGGTCTCATGAATCTAGGCTCACAAATAATGGATGGTTCAAGTAGTCAGATGTAAACAACTGCCTTCATAAAAAAACAAACTTCCAAGAAAGATTTGGGATTAATGTGTGGATACCAGTGTTAGATGGAAAAATTATTGGTTTAATTTTTTTAATTATACTCTAAATAATCAACACTATTTAAATTTCTTAGAGACAACATTTCAGGATTATCTAGATGAAATGTCTTTGAGTATAATTATGATGTATTATCAGCAAGACGGGGCTCCTCCACATAACGCCGCTATTGTTAGAGATTACTTAAACAATGCTTTCCCAAATAACTCTCATAACTTTTATTGATGATAGTTATTTGTTAAACAAAACTTAAAATGGTCAACTGTGCTACATAGTTGTATTACGACTAAATTCTCCTGTATCATTTTTTGATATTTTAAAAATAAACTTATTACTGGAAAAAATAGAAAATTGAACTTTTTGGTTTTCCTCGTATAACTCTTAAACTGAAAAACATTTAAAGCAAGTTTTGATGCAAGTGGATTAGTTCCCTGAACTCCAACTTTTTCGTCATTTAACTTATCTCGTATCTCTTACGGTTTCAGAGATCACAATGTTGGTATCATTTAAAAGGAATCACCCTATACACCAACATTTCATCAAAAATTATGTAAAACTAGTTTTAGTTACATTCAGATAAAACCTATTGTGAGTGAGTCTCTCATTGAATCACAATTACGGTTACATATTGCTTCCTATCCCTTATATCCTCACTAGTTAGTCCATGGCAGAAATTATGGTTGTTTTTTTCGAAAGTTTTGTAATAAGCAACTAATTTTTTCACCTTCACCAAATGACTTGTTTATGAGACATGTCAAAACGCGTTTTATCAAACTCCTCAAATTTCTATTTTTTAATTGTAGTATTTCTTTTAATTTACACTTAGTTTTTCCACTTTCACACTGCATTTGTACAAGTGATAAGCTTTCAATTATTTTAAATGGATTTTCGGTATAGGATTTATGAGATTTCTCTAATCAGGTCTACAAGGAAGTATTATTTGTGCATAAGTTTGCTTATGAACTTTCTTGAATCATTAATTGATTGGGAAATGATAGGCCAACCATTTTTACTTTGGTTTCTACTGGAATAAACAGTTAATTTTGCTAGACTAAAATGACGAACAAACTTCACTTTTAAGGAGGTCCGGCTATACGAGCTTAACTCGAGGAAGACCTGGAGAAACCTCAATTCCAGGACTAAGCATCTTACGCGTTCATTGATAATTACCTATTTTTCAGACCCATCTCCCAAACCAAACTATAGGAACTCTTAGATAAGGAAAAAACTACACCCCACCACACGATAGATTAAACTGATCAATTACATCACTTACCTGTTGGGTATTAAATCGTGTTTTTGTGATTTATCTTTTATATGCAATTAAACGTTTCGAAAACAATTACAGTAATTGTCCTCAGTAGATGATAGTACCTTTAAAAATTGAGTTGTCAAAGTAAATTTATGAAGTTTGAAAACACAAATATAAGCCCACTATTAATATAACAGTTTGATGTAAGGGTAAAGTTGTGAACAACTTTAATTTTAAATTGATAAAATCATTCACAAAAACAAACGTGACATATCAATTAAGGATCTAGTCAGATCTAACCAAAAAATAATTATAATTGTTATTGTGCAGTGAAAATACAATGTGTACGTTTAATGTAATTTTTAATTTTAACTATGTATGTTAATGTAGTGCTGTGATAACTTAAGATTTTTATTTAAACCTAGATATATCGAAAGGTAAAATTAAGAACTACCATTACGCCTTTTTTTAAATATAAGATGCCAAGCGGAAATTTTCTTCTTGCCTTTTAAAGTTATTTGGATGTTTATATATCTCAATAGCTTCACATTGTAAACGTACGTAATAGTGGGCATATTTTGACAACATTTCCATATTATCAAATAGAGTGTCATTTTTTAGATTATTTAAAGCATGCTCAGCTAGTGCAGATTTTGCTGATTGACCCAATGTACAGAATCTCACATGTTTACGTTTAGTATCAAAAGCACGTTTGAATGTTACAATGATTTTTTGCACAAGAAGAAGATAACTTATACTCTCCGGATGATGACAATGGATTAGGAACAGCTTATTTATTTAATATCTATCTTGTCTAGTCAAAAAAAATAGTGATATACCTGAATATAACACTAGAGGATGTACAAATTTTTATAGAGATTTGAAAAATACGCAGAAATCTATTTTTGATACTGGTTTAAAATTTTATAATATGTTACCAGTAGATTTAAGAAGTAAGAAAAATATTGTAGATTTCAAAACCTCATTAAAAAAAAATGTTGATCTTAGTGCCTTGAAAAGTAAATTATAGTTTTTTAAAAAAAGAAAATAATGTATATGTATTTTAAATTAAAGATTAATAAATAAATAAATAAAAGATTTAGCTTTCTTTACTGAAATAAAATTAGATTCCATAATGCGAGTTATAGGTTTATTAATTTATACCCAAAGTATTTTAATGATGTGCTATAATCCTGAAAGTTTACAATTTGATATAAACTGATAAATACTCAGGAATTTGTTTCTTCTATACGTGTTATAAAACCTAACCTTCAATCCTACCATACACAATCTATCCCTTACCGGCCAATGGATCAATGTTTATAAACCACCCGTTTCTGACGATTACGAGATCACTTTGAAATCGACGACTAATACTCAACAGCAGAATTTCTGCCTTGCTACCAACTCTGCATCTAGTATTCGTCCATTTCAAAATACCCATACCAACGTATCGACAGCGTAATTTCCGACGGTATTCCTCTTTAGCCAACCAATCGGAGCAGCAACATGGCAAACTGACATTATCGATAAAGTGTGTCAATCCAAAAACGTACAACATATATCAAAACACTCCACTGTCGTGCCGTATTGCATGTATCCCGGATAAATCGTCAGATGATGTCCGTCGCCTCTAGGGAAAAGTCACATTATAACGTGCACAGTCCACACCGTTGACAACCCAATTATCCAGTAATTGAACCTCAAACATCTCACCAATTAAAATACCTCTATTTAATTATGTGTAATAATGGTGAAAGTTTACATTTTCATATCTCACCAATTATTCATAGACTAATAAAACTACCGACTAAGTAGGCAGATCGACGGGTACACGGTGACGCTGCCTCAAGCAAATAAATATTAAAAACTCTAACAGACTATAACCACCACGAAAAGTATCCAAACGCAAATTAATTAAAATGGAAAATAAAAAACGAATTAGGAACTAATGTTGCCATCAGTCCCCTACCACTATTACTTGAAATTAGTCTTTTTATATCAGAATAGAGTAGTGGAAAAAGTAGATTCTCTTGAAAAAATATGCCATATGGGATGGGGTAGGGCTGGATAACCGTGAAGAGTCCTGGGGGTAAGCCGTGATTTTGATATTCCCTCGAATCCCGTTACATGTATTTTGGATTTTCCTTTTTCGTCTTGGGGCCTTGCTAGTTTTCAACCCTGTATAAATAAATTACGAATCGATTGAAACAAAAGTAATTTAAAAATATTTTTCTTTGTTCTTATTTGCAGGAAGAGTTAAAACAAAATCTGTTTCTTCAAAGTCACCTTAGATCTACTTTGTTTGCAATTAGTATTTATTCGGTGCAAATTAATATAGTTTTTATACTACTACAACAGCTATAAGAAAGTTTAAGAATATTGAAGATACCTGTAAAAATAAAAACAAAATATAATAAAAAAAAAGAAATGTGTTGCATAGATAGTTTAATCCTCTTCTCAGAACTAACACCTTAAAACATAACCCCACACATTTACACAGATTGATCTCGCTTTAGTAAAAAACAATTTGCCAAGTTAATTAATTAGTTAATTGATTGAGAACTTACCTGATTCTTTGTGATATTCAAACAAAAGGTTCATATGAATATTAAAAAAAACAGTATGTTTACTTTGTGTTAATTAAAATGAACGAAACAGGTTGTATATAAAGAACAGTTTTTTCATTATATTGATCTAACTTTAGCAAAAAACAATATGCCAAATTAATTAAATAATTGATTAATTGAGAACTTACCTGATTCGCTTTGATATTCAAACCAAAGGTTCATTTGAATAAATTAAAAATAAAACAGTTATATTTACGTTGTGTTAATGAAAATGAACAAATCAGGTTATTTATAAAGAACAGTTTTTATATTTAATCAGTCACTACAATTTCTAGTTATAATTAATTAATTTAATTGTTAAAATTTTAATTATGTAAGAGTTTTGAATCAAGCCGTTTGTTTCCGGTCAAATATGGAATCGACAATTAATTTAAAAGTTGATGAGACTTTAGCGAAATATAATCGCAATTAAAAATTATTGTTAATCTTATTAAATAGATAAAAAAAATTTTACCTCGAGTAAGATTTGAACCTACGACCTCTACTTTGCTAGAGTACCGCGCTAACCAACTGCGCTATCGAGATTCAAATCTCAATCGACGTAAATTTTGTCTTTATGTATGTAGAACTGATGTAAATAAATATAATGAGATTACAATCAAATTACTTTTATTAATAGAAAGTGATCCTGCAATATCGCATAAAGACAAAATTTACATCGATTGGGGCTTGAATCTCGATAGCGCAGTTGGTTAGCGCGGACTGTAACAAAGTACAGGTCGTAGGTTCAAACCCTACTCGAGGTAAACTTTTTATTTATGTATTTAATAACATTAATAATAATTTTTAATTACATATTTACCTTTGAACTTATTCGTTCATAACAAAACATAATAATCGCAATTATTCAATAATCTTGAGCACAGTCGATTGTTCACGTGTTCCCAGACGATGAAATCGCACGGAGAATAAAAGGAAAGCAAGGATTGGCAACAAAATTATGGTGATATATTTTTTGTAAGTAGTTATGTGACAAAGGTTTCTTTAGAAGATTGTTAACCTATAAACGCCATCTGATACATAGAAATGTAGGTTCAAAAACCGCGCCAAAAATTTTTGAACACTGTAACATACCAACTGTTGTCGAATCTTTATAGTATGGGTTTAACCACTTGTTTTCGTGTCTTATAACGACACTCGCTATTAAAAGCAAGACAGGCAATATTTTTATCTCACTGGGGTATAAGTCTTAGGCATACTCTATCCCATCCTTCGTTTTTGAGAGCGAAAGCATTTTTAATTGCATGAAGATAGGCGCAGTTTAAGCGTTTCAAGCATTGCATATAACTTGCAATGTGTAGGAAATTAATTCATCGCGCCCATGAATTGTAATAAATATACATGTAATAACAATTCTCAACCTGTGAACCTTGTAGCTTCGAACAAAAAGTGGCTATTGTAGAGAGGATTAATAAACGAATAAAGTTCTGAAAAATTTTTTGCTTTTATACTTAGTATACAGGGTGGGCCAATAGTGCGTGGGTGGATGATTGTGGGTTTATTAAGGAATGTTTTCAAAGCTTGTTGATGGGATGTGGTGGGTGTCCTTAAGGATACAAACCTAAAATATTTTTATTTAAATCGCAAAGTTTATACAGAGCGATTTATATCAAAGTTGCATTTTTTTAAATCGAACCTACCGTATATTATTGCATATTTGTATTCCTTGGTCAGTAAATCAATTCCAGCAAAAAAATATAAATATTAGTCATCCTGTTATACATAATCCTCTAAAATTAGCTGACCCTGGATTTGTTACTTCATGATGTCCAAATTCTTTTAGGTGCTGACATATTTTATCATTTACTATGTGTTGGACAGATAAAATTGGGTCACAACGAGCCGATGTTGCAAAAAAAACAGATTAGGATGAGTTATGACAGATTTGTGGTAAAAATTACATTAATTCGGCATCTGGGTAATTCGAAAAATGAGCATTGAAACGAATAATCAAATTCTTAAAAAATATATGCAGATGTCATGAATAAATACGAACAACTGGAACGTATGTTAGTTTGTAATTCTTCTAATTTTGATTCTTGTTATTTACCATATCACGGTGTATTAAATTAAGGTAGTTCAACTACTAAACTAAGGGTCGTATTTAATGGTTCTGCAAAACAACTACTGATGTTTCTGTAAATGATTTGCAACATATTGATCCTAAACTTCAGGATGATCTTTTTGGGATTCTTCTAAGAGTTTGTATACACAATGTAGTTGTTTGTACAGATATTTCTAAAATGTATAGGATAATTTCTGTAGATTCTAGTGATAGATACCTACAAAAAATTCTTTGAGGTTCAGATCCTACACAAGATGTCCAAGAATGTACATTAAATATAGTTACTTACGGAATGAGATCTGCGCCATATTTAGCAATTAGGTGTTTAAGACAATTAGGTTAAACGTTATCCTGTTGTTTCTAGCACAATATGAAAAGATTTCTATGTAGATAACATGTTAAATGGTGCATCAATCACCGAAAATACTATTCAGTTATCTAAAGACGTTAGTCAAATATTAAAATCTGGATGCATGCAATTAAGAAAATGGATCTCTAATGATCCATGTGTTTTAGAGGGTCTTCAAACTGCTGAACCCAACTCTATTGATGTATATTTTTGCGAAAAAGATCAAAATAAAACACTCGGTTCATATTGGTTTTGTAAACTAGATATTTTAAAGTATAACATAATGTTTGAAAAGGAGAATAAGAAATATACCAAGAGAATAATTTGGTCAGAAATATCAAAAATGTGTGATCCATTGGGATTAGTACTATTTTAGCAAAAAATGTATTACAAAAACTTTGGAGTGAAAGATTATCCTGGGATCAAACAATTTCCGTAGAATTGGAATCCAGTTGTAAAAATTGAGAAATCAATTATAATACAATTTTTAAATTAGTTGGAATTTCCAAGACACTCACTTCTAAAATATCCATCTAGAATGGAAATTCATGGATGTTCAGATGCTTCAACACAAGCATATGGCGTCTGTGTATATCTTCGAAGTATCTCGGGCAGGAAAGCCTCATTGCACGCTGCTTTAAATTCACGTCCAATGTCTCTGTCAAGTACTACCGATGATTTTAATGTTTTAATTCCTTCATATTTTTTAATTGGATATCGACTTACTTCCTTACCCAATCCAGACCTTGATGACGTGCCTATGAATCGGTTGGCTAAATATCAACATATTCAACTGTACCAGCAAAAGTGATCAAAAAATTAAACATATTAAAAGACATTCATTCAAGGTGGGGGGTATGTTTAGTGTTGGTAGCGCACTCTATATACTATTTGATTTTCACACATTGTATTATTTAGTATTCATATTTAATTGAAGTAATATGTTATGTATATCCAAATGATAAAAAAACATGTGTGAATTATTATTCTGACAACTAAATATCCCACATTGTGTTGCAATATAAGAATTTAAAATAAAAATAATTTGGCAGAACTTTTAGTTCTTAATAAAACAGTAAAAAATAGCGGGTAAATACCAAACAGTGAGATTTGTCATTTATTCTTAAAATTGGGTTTGAACGTGTGTAGTTCATTTTTTTATCTGTTAAAATTTGCACAGAACTAACTTTCTCCTTGGATTCCCTTTTGATCTCAAACTCCAGCAAAAAGATTACTTATAACACATATAGTAATGGTTCCTGTACCTCAAATTCACACATTCGCTGCTATAACCTGGTAATAAATACCACCGTCCAATGTCGTTCAGTGGACACAACGCTCACTAATGAGTTTGGACACTTGTCCACGCACCTGATGGTTTTAAAATGTACTACTGCAGATGGTGATTTACGTATAAAAGATTCTTTAACACCGATTTCCAGATATCGTGATTAATCAACATATTTTTAGGTAATCTTGTGCAACCTCTAATATCATTGTTAAAATATAAACAAGCATTTGGCCACGATTCAGTATTAGCGTTCTAGTCATGATCGCGCCAATTCTTTTGCTGAGCCATTGTCTGTAATTTCTAATTCAGCACTGCTGCCCAGATATATGAAAAGTTGCCAGAATCTGCACAGTTCTAAAATCAGGTTATCCGCCTGATATATCAAAATAAGCATTCTTTCAACTTTTTCTAAGGTGCTTCAGATAATTCTGTTCAACTTCATATATAAATCGGTTAAAAATTATACTTCTGACGATCAGCATGGTTTCATGCAATGCAAGTCAACATTAACCAATCTCACACATTTTTCTGAATATACGTTAGGTGTGTTAGATAAACACGGTCAGGTCGATGTTATCTACATTGACTTCAGCAAAGCGTTTGGTACTATTGGCATAATGTAATAATTAATAAACTACACAATTTCGGTTTTAATGAATCTCTAACTCGATTATTTTTTCTTATCTATTGAACCGCTCGCAGTAGGTCTACTATAATAGCTACATATCGGACCACTTTATTGCGCCGCCAGGGGTACCTTAGGGGTCTAACCTAGGCCCCCTTATATTTATTATGTTTATTAATTATATTACTACTGTAATTTCATGTAAGCGATTGTTATTTTCTCAAATTTCCTCTTTAGATGATTGCTTGAATTTACAATAACAAATTTCTTTCTTTCCTTTGCATCATGTTACAACCAAGAAAGGTTTAAATATTGTATTTGACCATCTTCAAAAGTACTAGGTTTTCTTATTCGTAACAGTAAATCTTTCGAAAATATTAATACAATGTTTTCATTATACTTCACCTTGGTGAGACCTAAGTTGGAATACTGCAACCTTATCTGGTACCCAATTTACAGCAATCACATGAATGCTGGTGAACCAATTCAAAGAAAATTTTTGAAATACGCATATTTTAAGCTAGATAAAATGTACCCACAGGAAGATGTCCCAATGAACAACCACTGTCCCAGTTCAATTTGTCGCCTTAGTTTGTAACAGTCCTAAGTTTTTACATAAACTTTTAAATAGTATTATAGACATTTATTATCTTCTAAAACTAATTTACTCTTAAAGCCACCAATTTTCATTACGTCTGACAGTTTTAACACTTATTGTAATTCTGTGAACGGTAATGTATCCCTTTTGTTAGATTTATTACGAACTGTTTAATTGTTTTGTTCCCTTTTTGTTCTTATTTAGGAATATCACTGATTTTTATCATTTCTTCTTTTGCATTATTATTTAGGGCAAGTGGTGTTAATTCGTTATTTTTTTCATATCTGCACAAGTGTTTTTTTCTTTTAGTAATAGTACGTAATCTATTTGTTATTATCCTTCTTTGTATTTATATTATTTATACCCAGGCAAGTTTTGTATTTGATTATTTTTTGTATAATTGGACTTTTAGTTTTATTATTATAAGGCCGACTGCCAAATGTAGAGCAGTTAACTGTTAATTCTAACATATAGTGAGGGGGACGGTAGGGGATACGGTCCTTATTATAAATACGTATATCCTTTAAGTTGTTTTACACTGTAATTTATAAAACGTATACCATTCTTTTTTTTTATTGTAAAATCGTATGTCTACTGCAAAATGTAGAGTAGTTAATAAATAGACACCTGTTAATTGTAAAAAATAGCGGAGGGGAGAGGAGCGTTACGGCCGTTATTATAATTATCCTCTAAGTTATTTTACTCTGTAATTTATACACCGTATAGCGTTCCATTGCTTCATTTTTTATTGTTAAATTATAATTTTGATATTATTTTCTATTTTACATTATTTGAATATTATAGAACCATTCTGTCCACGAAACTTTGATTTAAGATATTGAAATACGGTATCTGATTGGGTTCTTTAGTTTCTAGAACCAACAAACAAGTTTTCGCACAAACATTTTTTTGAAAAATGTATTTTTATCCAGCCACGCGTAGCAAAGAAAGACTACATTACACTTACATAGTGCAGTGTTTTCATGTACGACGAAGCATTTTTTTTAATTGTTGTAAAACCTTTATTTTAAAACCGTGACACGTGTAGAATATACGTTTTTCGCATTGGTACACATTTGGACGTTTGTTACTGCAAACTCCAGGGAACAATAATTTGCATAGAGGCCAGAGTTAAAATTATGACAGGAGAGGATACGACTGGAAATAGAAGCAGTAAACGTTACGACCAACGTCGATCGGTAATACAACTAGTTGGCAATGATGTTACCAAAGTAAACGTTATAACCAAATCTCAGATTGAATGTTGTTACCAGGATGAAAGTGAGGAGTAGGACGTATCCAAATCCCGTTTAAACCCACGTCATTACGAAGTCACAAAGATATTGCATATCATAAATTAGTCTAGGTCATGTTTCTTTTGCAGCACGAATAAAATGTAACATCTAGCGAAGAGTGTTTTTGTAAGAGCGTTTTTAAAGAATTAGGTGAAGAAAAGGTGGTGAAGTTATCATATTTTAAGTTAGGTTGGCAGTACTGAAACTCAACGTGTCCAAGGGCTGTAATGTGTATGACTGCTGTAAGTTTCAATACCAGAACATTTAGGATTTTTAAAAGTTTTCCATGACAAAGGTTTACATACAGTATCTGTTATTTAGTCATAAAATATCAAATTTAAAAAGCAAGGGGATCTCCAATTAAAAAGTTTATATACAAGGGTGGGAGGAATACAACGGTTGAAAAGCGAGTATTAAGTTTGAAACATTGACTATATTAGCGAATAACTTAATAAACAATGTATTGGGCTATATAATTTGACTAAAACAATTTAAGCCACACTTAGAGACGAGAATTATTTAGAATTAAAATAAAGCAGATCTTCACAAATATAATACATTTTACATAAAACAGTGTATTTGCAACATTAAAACAATTAAATAAATACATAACTTTTTTTTAATCTAAGAAGAAGATTAAAACTTTTAAAGGTTAATTTAATTAAAGATGTATCTTTTTGTATGTTTAAGCTTTAAATATATTCATGGAGCGTTTTTATTTCAGTTTGTGGTTACTTTTGATCATGTTGATTCGCTTGTATTCAAAGAGCACTTCCGCGATTTGAATATCGATTCATGGCGAATTCCATTTTTTTTTGTGACGGAATATGCATAAAAAATACAAACATTCAACTCAGTCACAACTGTCACTTGCAACTGAACATTTTATTATGTTCAGGTTAAAATCCTCAATATGAGTGTTATCGTCTTTCAACGTAACAATTATTAACATATTTTACTACTATTTTGAAGTTATTTATATGTTTAACTAACATTTCTGGTTAAGATATATTAAATCTTCAAACTCGGTTGTAAGATTCTTAGCATATCTGTGGTTTCAAGCTTTAAATCCTTGGTAAATGATGCACTATTAAATGATGCGTGGATTTGTGTTAACATAATTTACATTTAATGATGTAAACGTAAACATTTTATATTCTTAATTATAATAAATAATTACGTCAGTCAAGAATTTAATTAATAAATGTATTTAAAGGAGGATGGGTTCTGTATTGAAGCCTTTAAATACTTAAGGACGTATTATTGTCATCCTTAATTATGGGGGATCGATAGATGTTTCACGGATCCACGCCAGATTTAGTTTATACCTTTAGAATACTGCAAATTCGTGCATAGAAACATCTGGAACCTTTCAAAATCATTGAGGCCTTAACAATTCTTTGTATTTTATGTTAATGCAGGGAATACACTCTAGCCTTCTATACTAAGCACGGCACTGTGATGCTCTTTTGAGTATTCAATACATGATTCGACACAATAATGTGAAAAGTGTTGTTTACGTTGAATGTGCCAATAGACGAAATGGCAGTAATATAAAAGAAATGTGAGGTTTTTAAAACATTGCTTAAGGTTCATTACAAATTAAATTCGATATGTAAGTATTAGAACAGGAAGCTGAATTATATTGGATTTTTACCAAATCATGTATCATTATTTTACTATCTTTCTAATAGTTTTACCGATATATTCTTCCCGCATTTAAAAAAGGAAATAGACAATTTAATACAATGTACCAACAATACTGCATTTGGACTTCAAGCAATAAAATCTCAAGTACTATTTCCCTTTTTGGAAATATCTTAATGATGAAGTAACCGCGACAAGGACAATAACATTAACAAATCCATTTAAATAGTTTTATACATTTTATTATTTACACGATATAAAGAATTTAGAAAAAAAGTATTACTTGGTAAATCAAAGTATTTATACATAGTGTCATAGAAATAATAGACATACGTTTACGACGTTTATTAGATTTTGATTTGTTATAACTTAGATTTAACTCAGACCTTGATAATATTTTATTACTATTTTTCAGTTTCAGGTTTTAGACAAAATGTAACTTAAATCTTTGTTGTAATAGATGCAATTCATATTTAAACTACTCTCTTTTAGGTATTAAATCGTTTTTTTTTTATTTACCTTTATATGTAATTATTTATATCATAAATTTATTTGACATCTTAAATAATTCTTAAAGAATTTACTGAGGACGATAACTGTAATTGTTATCGAAACGTATAAATTTATATTAAGATAAATAAAAAAATACACGATTTATACCCATTTCCACAAGTCATATTTAATTAGGTTGGTGACGTAATAAAAATACCAATTAGATTAGATTAGATTAGATTAGATGTCGGTGATGCTTAAAGTAACTGTACGAACGAACTGTCATTCTGAAGCTGTGTGTGGCCTTTGGGTTCATCATAGTGTATCAAATCATCATGAATAAACTCACGACTGAAGAACGTTGTCAGATAATTCAAATTAACTTTGAAAATCAACCGGCGATTCCGAAAACGTGTGGACGAATTTTTGGGCACACCTAATCGTCCGTTGTGGGTAAATTTTCTACCACACACTCGTTACATGAATACAAAGAAGGAATGTGCGTATTTAAGAGAAAATGTGCACTTCAAACGAAATTCTTAAAAGGAATCCAAAGTTATCGATTTGCTTTCGTCCGCACAAGATTTTCTGTACTGCATGTAAAAAAAATTAGCGTTCAATATTGTAAAACAAGAATTAAACATGAATCTGCAAGGTGGGTGCTGTTTGGTATTATTGGAATAAAAACGACTTTTTTATCACATACTTAATACAGGTGCTTCATTACTATATCCCGGAAAAAATTGCAATCTAAGTAATGGATGGACCCAAGTTGTCGACTCTAAACAAGTTCTGCCGGAAGGGTGTTGGATTTCTGGGATGTTAAGGGAATTCTAATGGTCAACTAGTATCCAAACGGACAAACAATAAATAGCAACTATTTAATAGATATTAAATATTTTTTGTTCTGCAGTTAAAACAAACACTTTTGACGAAAGGTTGCAATATTTTTCCAAAAAAATAGTTACATACTACCAAACACTAGAATTTTTTTAACCATGACGCTAACTATTATTATGATATGTAGTTTAATTAAAATTAGTTCACGTTTCACTCATGGTCAGATTATTTCAAAACCGGTTACATTTAACATAGTCAAAGATTATGCGTTTTCAACAGGGAATTAAAACAACAAAAATTAATTGCAATTTTGCCAGTAGCGTGAAAAGAAGGAGGAAAAAGAATGGCATTGTCCTGTACCACGTAAATGAAGAAATGTGGAAAGTAAATTTTGCGCCAAGAAGAAGTCTGTTTACCAAATTAGACATATGATATTGTCATTCAAGAGTTATTAAAGAAAAACGGTTTTCAACTTTAACAAAAAATTGAGTACTTGAGGACCTTGCATTATTATACCATTATTTCTCATTTTATGAGTTGGAGTAAAGCGCGTAGGTATCCTTTTCTTTATCTTTATCTTTAAAAAATCGACAGTTAGAAAGTAATTGAAATTTAACACCACCAAAACTCGCATTTTTCAACACGCGCACGCATGCTACCACGCACACCACACAGACCAGGAATTACTCTCCAGCCAATATATCACAGTTTTTGATTGTCTATCACAAATCTTCAAGAATCTGTCGATAACTCGGTCATCACTGCGCATGCGACTATATGCAGTACTCTAAAAGATTCAGGGTCCTTCCAATGTGTTCCGTTTACTACCTTTTGGTCTACAAACCTTTAAACTAGGTGTCAAATTTTTTACTCTTCTGCCAGTTGCAATACCAGAGTTTTAGGTTTCAAGCTTTATAGCTTGATCTAAATATAAAATACCGATCAAAACCTATAGAACAGTAGGTCTTGGGCACTTTAGACAGGAATTCCCGTGATGGGCCACCTTAAGATTTCAACCCCCAAAAAGTGGGCTTCTTTGTTCAAACAGATTGCGAGGGTTACAAAAATGGGTACGGTGCTTTGGCCTTTGCTCTTTAAAATGGTCCTCCTTGTTTTAAGTCAAGAGCAATCTTGTTAAAGATGACAAACAACAGGTACCTGTTTTTGGGAAAGGGGTACTTGTGTTTCATGTTTTTTGAAGTTTTTTGAAATAATTGACTTTTTCTGACATTTTTAACATTTCTCACGCTTTTTGTTGCTATCAAAAGATACAAAAACACTTCATACAGTTGATGTTGGTACTGATATGACTCTTCGATGTGTTCGAACACGCGGGTCTTGATGTACCTTCTAAATTTTGGGCACACAATTTGAAACTAGTAGATTGAAGGCAGTAGTCTGTAACCCATTACTTAAAACAAACGTTCAAACTACTATACTTTTGTTATGGCACGAGTACCATCTTCTTTCTTACTTTCAAGGCTAAATTTGTCTAAGATAACTGCTGCACCTATTTTGTGAAGCACGTTGAGACACATCAACAAACGTGAGAAAACTTCAAAATACGTGAAAACGCCAAAAAGGTAAAAAAACGCCAGAAACGTAGTAAAACCCGTTCCCTAAAAACGAATACGAGTTTAAAAAAACAGATAGCTTTGCCTGTTATTTTTTGACAAGCTTTTGCAACCAGCTTAGGCATGGGGCCCACTTTGAGAGACAAGCCGCTCTAGTATCCATTTTTTTAATCCCTGCAATCTCTTGGATCCCTTGCAACCAGTTCGAATAAGAGGTCCTGCTTGTTAGGGACGAACTCCTAAGAGGGGCCGGAGATAATCTTCGTCTATAGTACCCCAATATCTAATTAGAAGCAGTATCTTCTAGAACATGTCACACGTTACAGACGTAAACGTCGTCACACGTTACGCACTGAATCATATAAAGCATACAGTGAAGAATCGAACACTATGTATCCAAGTCCAATTATAACAGAAAATTTAAAATTGTTGTCCACGTCCGTAAGTTTTGGGCTCGTTAGAGCAAAAAGGCACCAATCAAAAAATACATTTAATCGTTTTAGACTTTCGTCTAATAGGTACACATCATGTAGTCAAAAGAGCGCATGAAAGTAGTTAAATTGAAGGGATCCTTACACAGACAGACGGACTGAATAACAAAACCTACACAATAGCTTTTTTCCCTTGGGAAAGAATGCGCTAAAAATAAAGAGATACGCCATAATTCAGTAACATAATTTTGGCAAGAAGTCAGTGCTTTGAAAGGCGTTAGAATAAATGTAACACTTACAGAATAGTGCATTATTTACTTATTTATTCCCAAAAACTATTATCAGTAATGTTTAAGATAGTCCAAATTCAGTTAAAATAATAACCAAAAGTTTGCAAATGCAGTATGAGTTTCTGGAGGCTTAAAATTTTATTAGCGTTTACTGTAAAATCTTGGGAATATATCAAGTTTGTTCGTTAATTACAAAACCTATTTAAAATTTATAATATACGGAGTAGTTTACTGCCGTAATAGTTAGAGAAATATTTGTAAAGTTCGATTCAAATAAAGTTGGGTATGACTCATCTATGTAAAACTCTATAATAAAATTATATATTTTTATCTCTTTCTCTCAACTACATGTATTAGAGAAGGATGACCATAAAAACATACTGCTATACAATTCATATTAGCGCACTAAATGTGTGTCGTGATTAAAAAGCAGCATCTGCCAGTCTTATCATGAAATTATTGTTTATGCGTTTTTACTTTACTGTTTATAAAAAACAGTTTTTTTCAAAACTATCTACAACTTGTACAGTGAACTGTCGGTAATTTGGAAACAATTTTACATAATTTATATAAAATTTACAAGATTTCAGATGTGCTACGTAATAAGCACCTCAAATTTCAAGCGCAGCTCGTAGTTATAAACGTGCTTAATTATTTTGAACGGGAACGTGACAATCAAGGGGTACTGGTTTCATTTGAATCTGTTATGCACGTATGTAGTACATTATTGTGTAAAATATATTTGGAAAGACTTCTTTTAGCGCACGTCTGGAGCATGTGGAGTTAATATAAATACAGTTAGTGCAATAAAAAGAGTTACAGAAGCCCAAAAAGAAAATAAACCTTCACAGTCTCCAGCTAAGCGGAGAAAACGTACGAAATCTAAGTCCACCGAAGTTGATGACTATATGAAGAATGCTGTGAATAGAAAAATTTATGAAATGCATTCAAAATGTAAATACAAACATGCAAGAGATGTTTAGTATTCTACCTGTTTTGGTAGGTATACATGCCAAGCTGACATCATTACAAATAGAATTAAGCAATAGTCAAGTTTTCAATTTCAGTAGATCAAGTTTAAGACGTCTCTTACGTTCCATTGGATTTTCATCTAAAGTAAATGATGGTAGAAGGTTTACTAGAACCATCACATATTGCTGCAAATCGTGTACGATTCTTAAGGATATTACAAAATAAAGAAGAAACATTACACAACGGTATTCTTAGACGAAACTTGGATTTTCATTCGAGGATCGTACAAAAGAAGCTGACACGATAAATCTAAGGAAAACATGAAAAAGAAGCCAATGGGTGAAGGAAAAAGGTTTGTTGTAGTGTAGTTATTACGTTATAATTCCTGACAAAATAGCTGTATTTTTTAGATTTATAGTTCATGCAGGTAGCTAATGATGATGGATTTATTTCCGATGCATCACTATTGTTTTCCACAAAGTCACAACGTGCAGACTATCATGTAGATATGTGTGCGTAGTTGTTTACAAATTGGTTCGAAAATAATTTAATTGCAAACTTAAAAAAACCATCTTTAATTGTAATGGACAATGCTTATTATCATTCCAAACTTTTAGAAAAAATTCCAAATAATTCATCTAAGAAGGAAGAAATATGTAATTTTTTATTAAACACAACATAGGTTATGAACCTAGCATGTTTAAAAAAGAATTACTGCAATTAGTTGCAGATAATGCGATACCAATAGATGAAATAGCAGACAAGGGTTGTCAGAGAGTATTACGGTCATCACTATATCAATGTAATTCAATTGAATTGGTGTGGGCAAACTGTAAAGAATACTACAACAAAAATATCGGAAGACATAATTCCAAATTTAACGATGACCATGTAAAAGAAATATGGATGGAATCCTTGCAACGAATTGATGGGACATGTTGGCAGAAATGTATTATACATACCGAAGGGTATATTTTATATCTGTTAACGATTCCACTTCTGAGAGTGACACTGATAGTGAATAATTTTTTTGAATTTAAATGTTTTGATTCCATTGTAATATAAATATTCTAATTTTTACATAACATATTGATAACTCTACAGTAGGTGAAATCTATTTAAACTATGTGCTAAATTAAAATATTAAACATTTATAATTTCGTTGAACTTCGAACTACATTACATTGTACACACATTCTTCTACAAGAATGAAATAATCACAAATGTATCGATATTTATGTTATCGTAAAGTATCAACAAGAATTATGTCGATTACAAAGCAATAATTATGCTTCTAGAAAGGTTGTTATAAATCTTGAGAATAACAAAGTAATTGCAACTTTTATCAATTTTTCCACCCGAAATGATTTAATTTATAATAAACAAAAAAAGTATTTGTTTACTTACAAATATATAGGTTATGTATTATGATGGTATGTAATTATAATCAAACCATGTCCTAAATTATAACAATTCACTGTTGCAGCAAAATATTTTTGACTCTTTCAATAAAATAAATGGATAGAATGGATATTTTTTCTAGTTTAATAATTTTCAACTTTATGGAAATTTATGTGGAGACATCTGCCTAACTAAAAGATATTTTGCTGATTTAATAAAGCATACATCTTACTTCGTGTAATTTTAAGAATGTCATACCCAAGTTTATTTGAACCAAATTTTGCTTTGTGCATGATGCACAACCCCATGTAACTACAAAACCAATCTAGAAAAAATGTCAGTGTAATATTAATTTAAACTTTCAAACAGAATACAAGAAATCGGAAACTTTCCAAAAATGAAATTATTCAGTAATAAAAAATGATTGCTCGGAGGTAATTGTGTTAATTTACATTAATCAATCGAATGGCAACATTATAAATTGACAGGCTGGTTTTCTCGTCACGTTTTTTGGTCATTTGGGAAAACGCTCTTTAAACGAAATTACAAACAGTTAAGAGGAAAATAAAATAACAACAATACTCAAGAGTACATTTTGGATATCTATATAAAAAGTCGTCATTGGATTTATCGATATCCATAAAAAGGAACTGAAAAATGTCTGTACAAAGATCAACAGTCGATGTTATTTTACCCAGTTCGTTTTGAATGGAGTGCTGATCATGATACTTTTATAATTCTTTACAGAATACTTTATAAGGACTAAATTAGATAATAGTCTCATGGTATATCTGTCAGTTAGGCTTTTAACTTTACGACTGTTGAATTCGTTGGCAATACTAAGCAATCAGAATAACGACGGGAGTCTATTGAATAAGTTCAATAAATAGTTACTTATTTTATTCAGTAATGAAAGACTTCATTATAATCATAATTCTGATTTGACGAATTTTTTTTCTACTATCAACGATGTTATAAATTTACAGAATTACAAGCACGGGGGAATTTACTGATAGCGATGACTAAATACAAGTTACTTTACTGTTATTCGATAGCATAAGAGATTAATAGTTTTTAGATATGAAGAATCAAACATTTGTATTTCTTTGACAGCGATAGCAACTTAATTAATGATCCAGTTGGGATTTTACAGATGCTCACATTAACCGGTAATTGTTGTTCTGTGTACCTACAGCGTTAATTAAATCTAATTAAATCTATATCTGTCTGTTAGTGCAGCAAGTGCAAGTAGCATATGTATGTGTTAGCAGACTAAATATATTTGTCGAAATTTACATCATCGTTAATCCATAAAGCTGCCGACTTTCGACAGGTTGCTTGCCTGAAGCAGTCACTGAACGTGCTTAGCCTTTAGTATCCGAAAGCCGGTGAACATTGATTAAAGAGTCAAATTACCAATCAATTGGGACTAATAGGTCGAGTTTATAGATGCCTTATCTGGTAAAATAACAAATAGCGACCAGACCCACGAGAAGGATAGATTAAAAGATATCAACTATCCGAAATAGCACTTTACACATTTTTTTACTTTTCTACCTGATCTATATATCTCAAATTCGACTATTCTGTGCTGTCACTCGAATTATTTTAATTAAACGGCCTACAAATTAATAATTAGATTATGTTAAATTCATTTAAGTCATTATGTAAATAAAACTCTACGATAAATAAGAAATCGGCAACCAATACAACGCATCAAGTATTGTAGAAATCATTTGATAAATATCAAAATTGGGAAGTAGTTTGAAAAATTCAGAAGTCTTCATTATAAATCATTTTTAAAATACTTTCTGACGTTTTTATAATATAAATCATTAAACATTTTTTAAAACATAATTTCTTTTAATTTGAAGCAAATTATATTCCAAAAAATTCAGTAATAGAATTATATCTTTTAATAATGAATGATAAATGCGTGTTATAATTTTGAAAAGAAATAATAAATTGAGTTGTCGTAATTAAAATTGGCAACTTTTAAACTTATTGTCAATTAAAATTCTTTACGTTATGTATAAGAATTTGTGTTAAATGATAATTGCTTTTATGCATGACATTTTTTTTGATATTAGGTTTATCATTAAATCTGAATTCTCTAGCAAATGACTAAGGTGCCAAAATTATTATGCAAGTTAAAAATTTTTGACTGCTTTACCCGATACCCATAATCTGTACGATTTAGTAGCCATTCGTGTTTAATCTAAACGATGTGAAATAAAATTTAAATACGTTTATTTTGTTATAGTTACAGTAGTAATAAAGCTAAAAAATTATAAAAAAGATATTAACACGAGTCTACAAGCAGAAAGAGATAACGAATGAAGGCAAAGAATAAATAACGGATGGTACACGTAACATATTACCGCAACGCTCCATGTAAAATGGGTAAAGTAACCAAAATGTATACAAGAACAGCATAGCAGAATTAAGAAATTAAGTAAACAAATAAAGATAGAAAATAGAAAATGGCAGGAAAATTTATCCAACAAAAGTGACACAAAACACGGTTTGTGCAAAAAGCAACAAATAATGAAAAATTTGACGAAAGAAAGATATAAGATATGGTAAAAGTTTGAAGAGAAACTCAAACATAGTACAGAGGAATAAATAAATGACCAGAAACACATGGATAAGAAAAGAAGACTTGAAAGCTGCTTTAAGTAAAATAGAAAAACAGGAAAGCTGCATAACGTCAGTAGGAAATGAAAGGAAACGTAAAGCTCTCAATATTTTACAACGCGGATAATAAAAATTGTAGAAATTACAGAGCCACAGTATACCTTAGCGTTACTTTAAAAATAAGTGAACAAATACAGGAAGCAAAGTTAAGAATTATAGTGCAGCCAACACCATTAGATGTAGAAAATATTTCCCTCAAGTGAGAAACTTGTGGAAGATCTTCAACATAAAGTAAACAATTGCGAAAAAGTTAGATATAAGAAAATGATTTAGTTTCACCAGAAATAGTTTGATAAATTACCGAAAAGAATACGATGGGAAAGTTTAAAGAATAGAAAAGTGTGGTCAAAATTAAGTAGAAAAATTAAAGGATTATAAAGAAAGCACAAGTCACTGTTTTTGGTGATAAATAAGAATAAGTAATTCCAATTATAGGGCAATTATGAAAAACATAACTTAAGCACTGTAGAAAGATAAAGAACAAAGAAACAAAATATTACATTACTAAATATACGATCCAACCTAAGTACTAAATATACGTGGTAATTAAATTAACTACTAACTCGGTTTAATAATGTTTGTAGTGTGCAGTGATGCAAAACAAAATCAATAAGGACACAGTGTTTGTTATGAATTCTACAAGCATTGATAATTGGAGACATGTACCGGGTGGCCAACTAAGAACGGCCGTCGGCCATATCTCAGGAATGGATTATAGCACAGGTTCGGAAAAAAATTTTTTATAACAAAAGTGGCCTCGAGAAACGCCTGGAAATTCTTTTCAGAATTGTAGGTCCACCGCTAGAGGGCGTATTTGACAGTTAAAATTTCAAAAAGCAAAATTTTTCAAAATTTACTCAATTAAGGGCATATTAAATATTATAATCAGATTCATCGACAAATTCTGAATATTTTTTATTTGACAAGATTCAGTCTATCTCTTCAAATAAGGGGAACCTTGTTACGAAAAACGCCTTTAATTCAGGTTCTGCTTGACCGATTTTAATAATCTTGATGTTGTTTGAAAGAGCTTTTGTCAAACAATAGAAAACTTGTAAATTTGAAGCAATCTGATTAATAACATAAATGCTAGAGGGCGCTGTTTAATATTTTTTAATATTGTGTTTCTCTTTACAATTTTAAATGGAAGCATAAAAATTTAAGCAGGTCTTTAAAAGTAGAGTAAATTAGTAATAAAACAATGAAAACTGCAAGTCGATATCTTTTTCCCATCCTGAGATATCGTAAGAAAGAGGTAAATGGCGGAATTGTTCTTCCAACGTCTAGTAGGCTAGTTCGCGTTAACGGAAATTATTAAATTTAGCCTGGATAAAAAGATCTTGCATTGGTTTGCAGTAATTTAAACTGTTATCATACTAATGTTATGGTTGCCGCTAGATTACCTAAATGTAATGCTGTCGTTACTAACAATGAGAACAAATTATAAAATAATAACATTTTTTTAATTATATAAGGATGTTATATTTGTTTTCAAGCGATGTGTTAGTAAATCAAAAGCATAAAATATCAATTATTTTATTTGTCCAGCAACAACAAATACAGTTTAAAATATGAATTACGATATACTGATGACAACAAAATTAGTAAAGAGGGCCATGTAAGATATAAAATAAATTCCTGTTGAAAACAAGCAAGCTATGATTTTCACGCATATGTCAAAAATTATTCATCGTGTTGCATTTAATAGACCTTCTTTATCTTTTCGTACCAAAATGATTCTTACAAATGAAGAAGCATTTGATACTATTTTAGATTGCACCCATATCACATGGTCCTACACCATAGTTTGAATGCTCAAGATTTCGATACCAGGTTGGATTTTTGCAACTGGCTCTCAAATATGATACACGACGATCCTGAAATACTTTCACGAATTATCTGGACAGATAAGGCTACTTTTCATAGTGATGGTAGTGTAAATCGACATAATATGCACTACTGGTCTGAAACTAATCCCCACTGGATGCAGGAGGTCCAACATCAGGTCGTTGGTCTGTAAATGTATGGTGCGGGATTCTAAGTGGAGAAATAATTGGGCCTTTTTAATGAGACTGTTAATGGAGAAAGATATTTAGATTTTTAAGCGCCACTCCTTTTAGAAGACGTACCCTTGACCATTCGTCGCGACATGTTCTTGCAACATGATGGGTGCCCGGCACGTTATTCCAGAGATGTTCGGAATTTCTTAGATCAATCATACCCTGAAAGGTGGAAGATTATTTATTTGGCCACCAAGGTCTCCAGACCTAACTTGTTCAGATTTTTATTTGTGGGAGCGAATAAAAGATCTCGTTTATGCCGATAGACCCACAACAAGATCTGACATGATTGAAAGAACACGACAGACAATACGAAGTATTTCAAGGGCAGAAATTGAAACTGCTGTTCTCTCCACCCGTTAGCGATTGATTTCATGCATTGAAAATGATGGACGACATTTCAAACATCTAGGGCGATACTAATTACATAGTTATTTATTTAAGGTTTTAATTGTTAGATTTATCACATTATTATTTTATAATTTGTTCTCATTGTTAGCAGCGACAGCATTACATTTAGGTAATCTAGCGCAACCATAACATTAGTATGATAACAGTTTAAATTACTGCAGACCAATGTAAGATCTTTTCATCCAGGCTAAATTTAATAATTTCCGTTAACGCGAACTAGCCTACTAGAAGTTGGAAGAACAATTCCGCCATTTACCAGTTTCTTACGATATCTCAGGAATAGGAAAAAATATCGACTGTTTTATTACTAATTTAGTATACTTTTAAAGACCTACTAAATTTTTAATGCTTCTATTTAAAATTGTAAAGAGAAAACACAATATTAAAAAAATATTAAACAGCGCCCTCTAGCATTTACATTATTAATCAGATTGCTTCAAATTTACAAATTTTCTATTGTTTAACAAAAGCTCTTTCAAACAACATCAAGTTTATTAAAATCGGTTAAGCAGAACCTGAATTAAAGGCGTTTTTTCGTAACAAGGTTCCCACTCTCCCCCACCCTTTATTTGAAGAGATAGACTAAAACTTGTCAAATAAAAAATACGCAGAATTTGTCGAGGAATCTGATTATAATATTTAATATGCCCCTTAATTGAGTAAATTTTGAAAAATTTTACTTTTTAAAATTTTAACTGTCAAATACGCCCTCTAGCGGTGGACCTACAGTTCTGAAACCAAATAAAGCAGAAGTTATCTAATTTGCTACGTACAAGTGCAAGATAGAGTGTTTCAAGAGCATATATGTTTGAAAATGTTTTACAGTTACGTAAAATAAAACCAATCATACTAATTGCGATAACTCATGGATGTGATAAGAAAAGTCTTGGATCAAATTAGTCCTTTATTATTATTGTTATTATTTTTATTTGGTCTTGAATTACAAACAATAATGTATAAGACACGTCAATTGTATATGCATTGAAATTACATGTACATCACAAACAAACTTGAAAGTTGTAAGTCTGTAGTTGTATTAAGATATAATCTTACATTGTGACGTATTTAAAGATAGGCAGTTAGCAGAACACCAATCTTATACACAATTAAGTTGATACTGCAGAGATTCACAGTCATTAAAAGAAGAGATTTTAGAAAATATTTGAATATTATCGGCAAATAACAGCTTAACGCATTCAATTGTTCTAGGAAGATCGTTTATAAAAATAAAATAAAAGTGGACCCTAAATGGATCCCTGAGGAACTCTACAGGTAACAATAGTCTCAGAAATGTAACATATAGACGACGCGCTGTGTTCGACCGTTTAGGTAGGAAACAAAGAATGTAAGAAGGGTATCGTGAAAGCCCATGTTCTTAAGTTTAGCAATAATGATGTCATGTAGAATAACATCGAACGCTTTGCTGAAGTTCACGTACATGATATCAATAATATAATAATATAATATATCTGAAGAATTTAGACTAAAAAATGTCTGAAACAAGTAAGATGCACAGGTCTGGTACTATTTTTAATATTTTTGGATGTGGTTAGAAATGTCGCCTAGGGCGAATTATTGCACGTTGAATGTGCAAACTTAAAGACACTGATAACAGAATGTGCATTTGCCGATGATAGTATAATAGTGATTAATAGTGTACGAAAAGAAATTATGAGAAATGCTTTGCACTGTTTAGGTTGGATATTAGTAAAATCTGTACGGCACATAAGGCAGAGTTTGAAAAAGGACATTTTTTTTTTCTTACGGAGCGCCATATGATTTTTAATTTCAACATTTGATTTAAAGCTTTTTTGGTTCTACAGTGTAGATCTCTAAGATGAATAGTCTTGCAGATTTCGAGAATTTATTATGAAAACCTTAACTTGAAATAACTGTTAAGTGGAACATGCTTATACTATTTTAATAAAAAAAACTTCATATTTGGCAGAGCAGTCTTTATAAGATATGTCCAACACTGATTTTTAATAGTCTTTCAAATATTTGCAATACCTTACTTTGGTGTATAGAATTTAGCCACCGTCAACGTAACGTAGTGCGGCTGATGTAGGCGCCGCGCTGATAGGGCGCCATACGAACCGAGTTCTTTTTACAATGTGCATCTTCATACAATAAAAGGTAACCTTCCCGTGGAAAACATGCAAGAAGGTAAGGGTACATTCGAATGAATGAACTGGGAATTCAGTTTTTAATGCTATGCAAGAACGATACCCTTATCGTTACTGATAATCAGTAAGAGACGTGGCAACAAAGTGTAACACTACCACTATTTTTCGTTACCGAAGAAACTACGCTACACCGAATCACAAAATCTTGAAGGTTGTCTCACCTGTCTTCGTGTAGCACTACTACAACCTGATTTAGAAAGTACTTTGCAGCTCTTTTGAGTTTCTATGTTGTAATTTACTACTAGATGTGAATATTTTGAAGTGTCTCATAAATTTGTGTTTATATTCTGTAAATATATTACAAAATAGTCTGTCGTAAAACTTTGAATAAGAGTTACAAAGAGAACATAAGACACAAAATTAAAAAAGACTGAACGCGTTTCGATCATCATCAGTGGTCGACTAGGGCGGACTAATAAAAATTTCTAACATATATACCATCAGCTAATCTGGTGAAAGTGAAATTTATGAAAGTTTAATGAGTTCTGAGTAGCCTAAAGGTCCTTGATCATCATTATTCATTAGAATTTTTTTGTTTTTCAAGATCTCTAAACTTTCATTACAATCAAGTTCGTGCTTATTACTAACATGTTTGATTAATGATACATCATCTACTACATGATTTTTAACAAACATATGTAGGGCTACGGCAGACTTACCCAACGTTTGTAGTTTATATGAGCTAAATGTTCATTAAATAGAATTTTTAAAGGTCGTTTAGTTTGCCCCACATATATTTGTTCACAATTTTTACAATTAATCTTATAAATTCCCGACCTATCCTGCTTATCCACTTTATCTTTTGGATTGCCTAAAAGAGTTTGCAAACTATTATCCGAAGTAGTCACTGTTTTCAAATTAATTTTAGGTGGACCTTTTGTATAAGCAGGATAGTTTGGTAACTTTACACACTTTGCTTCTATTTGTTCTTTAGCGTTACCTAATGTAGTTACGTGATTAACAGTCATCCTCTGTGTTTGTTTCCTAACTATATTCATAACCACTTCATCTGAAAACCCATTATATGCAGCAATTCCTTCAATAGTGCGCAATTCTTCATTAATTTAAATTGAAATTCTAAACTTCCGACAATCAAATTTACCTATAAGATAGAGGCAAATGACAGTATCCCGTTCCTTGATACTGTGTTAACAGTCTAGTCTACGTCTAGTAAACTAGATATAGATATTTATCGTAAGGAAACTAGCACTAAAAGATTCATAACCAATGACTCAAATCACTGTAGACAGAATAAACTCGAGGCTTTTAACTGTTTGGTTCATAGATTGCTTAATTTTCCTTCTTCAGTTCAAAATTATAATAAAGAATTGCGCACTATTAAAGGAATTGCTGCGTACAATGGGTTTTCAGATGAAGTGGTTATGAATATAGTTAGGAAACAAACACATAGGATGAGGGTTAAGAACGTAACTACATTAGGTAACGCTAGAGAGCAAATTGAAACAAAGTATGCAAAGTTACCAAACTATCCTGCTTATACAAAAGGTCTACCTAAAATCTTTTCCAAAACTAATTTGAAAACAGTCACTACTTCAGATAATAGTTCGCAAACTCTTTTAGGCAATCCAAAGATAAAGTGGATAAGCAGGATAGGTCGGGAATTTATAAGATAAATTGTAAAAATTGTGAACAAATATATGTAGGGCAAAATAAACGACCTATCAAAATTAGCTTTGAAGAACATTTGGCTCATATAAAACACAAACGTTGGGACAAGTCTGCCGTAGCCCTACATATGTTTGATAAAAATCATGTAGTAGATGAGGTATCATTAATCAAACATGTTAGTAATAAGCACGAACTTGATTGTTATGAATGTTTAGAAATATTCAAAAACAAACAAATTCTAATGAATAATGCTGATCAAGGACCTTTAGGCTACTCAGAACTCATTAAACTTTCATAACTTTCACTTTCACTTTCACCAGATTAGCAACGAAGCGTTACTCGCTGATGGCTATATATATATATATATATATATATATATATATATATAGTATATATATATATATATATATATATATATAAGTTAGAATAACAGCCGTTACAATGTTAAGGAAAAATTTTTTATTAACTAATTGCTTAGTGTTATCAGGCTTGCGGCTAACTAGGGTCTTAATACGTTTAAAACTCTTTGATATTTGCCAATATTTCGGAATCTTTTATTTTGTTCCTTTATCAAGGCTTATCTAAGTTATTCTTTAAAACTAGCTGGTTATACTTCATAGATACATTTACATTTTGTGATTATTTACCATTAAACTGTCATTGTTAATTGATGATTAACAGAAGCTGGAGTTACATTTAAAATTAATTAAAACATTTTAATTTTTATACATGACAGGAACATGTGCTTGCATTGTTACAATTTTTGTCCTCAGGACAAACACTTGTACCAAAAAATCACGTCAGCTTATGTTTCATCACAAGTTAACGTAATTAGATTAATCTAATTCACGCATATCTTTCTATAAACTTTCTTACATTCAGAAGTTATTTACAGAAAATAATCGCAAACGAGCCATTGAAAGTTAGTGTAGTGATCTGTGTGCATTTAAACTAAATACTAAGTACATTACTTAACAGAATAAAGAAAAAAGAAACGTCTTTCATTTTCCTCTACAAGGGGGGAGCATGAGCTTTCCAAGCTTCGTGAGCTACAACATACATACATTAGGTATGTATGCGGTTAGGATAGGATCGGAAGGAATGGAGTGGGGGTTCTGAGGGAAAGATACTAAACCATCATTCGCCTATACAGCCGCACATGCTGTGCGTACATACAGTGACCATACAGCTATCTGTGTATGAGGAAGACCCCATGAAAAATGTCATACAGGATTGACTGTAACGTAACGTCCTGAATGTTAACCAGGTCATGTTACTACTAGCTTGGTGCTTGAAAGTGTGCCTATTGCCTCTATTAGAATAGCCATAAATAATTATAGCCATTATAATTAATAGTTAAGAACATCTGTGTAAAATAATACTTATACTATTTTAAATATAGGATTTAAAATTTGCTAGATATAAAAAGAAATTATAGAAAAATAACTAAAATGTCACAATTTTTTTTAGATTCATTAAACGTTGATCTAAATAGATTTCTTCTTGTTACATGATAAATACTGCAGATTCATTGGTAGCAATAATGAAAAAATGCTGTTAGATGACCCAAAAAGAGAACGACAGAAAAGAGTGCGCGATCGTATACAACAACAAAATTGGTTTCAAGAAATGGTGTTCGCAAGTAAAATCATTAACACAAGGCAAGAAGTAAGAAGAGAACTAACAGCATTTGTTAATCCTTTAGATTTTGCTCAATTCTCGCCAGAAAAGCACTTATTCGACTAAACCAACATTTCGAAGATCATAAAGTATAGCAATTCCTGTCTTGAGTTGGGTCAGAAATTTTTCATTTTGCTAGGAAAAAATCCAGATAAGTAATAATTTTAAGGAACATACACGCGTACTGGCTAATCGTTTCAGATTTGATCACTGTCAAATACGACAAGGGCAAACGTATGCCCAACGGATTGCGGAATTGCAAAGAGTCGCTGGAGATTGTCCATTTATATGTTCGAAAGCTGATTGTGGTAATTCTTTTGTAGTTGAGAAAATTAGAGATGATGTAGTGCGAAATACTCCACACTCACAGATCCAAGCTTTAACAATGTTCTAGCTCAATCTTACAAGTCTACAACTTTGACAAGGCAAATCATTGCGCAAAACAATACAATTAACTTCTGAGATTAATGCGATGTTAGGAAATTACAATACCAAGAAGAATCATCTTAAAAAAAATCCTAAACATTTCAACAAACAAAAAACAAACTTCCCACATAAGTCAAAATTTCAATCTTGTCCAAACTGGTATTATGATGATCCCCGAATGTTAATTTAGCAAATCTAAATGCAATTGTTGACATAGAATTGGACATATAGTTACTGTTTGTCTGCGCAACCCGTTAATATAAGGGAAAAGTAAGCAAACAACTCAGTATTCTAGCTTCACGAAAATCAGGCAGCATTGACCTGTCCTTGATATATGAAAGGAATTGAAGTAAATGGAGTACCCATGAATTTTTAATTGGGTAGCGCAGCTACAACTTCTGTAATTGGTCTTACAGGTTACAAATAGTTAGGTTCACCTCCTCTAAGATCAGCAACTCAATACCTCAGAACTTATTCTGGTTTACCTCTATCTTTAAAGGGATGGTTCTTGGGTAATGGCAAACTGGTAAATCAAACAAGACGTTTACGACTTTTGTTGTAAATCAGCAGAATACTGTCAGTATTTTCGGTACTACATGCGCAACTGCTTTTGGTTTTGACCTTGAACGTTATGGTTTTCTTCAGGTGTATTCATTAATTTCAGATTCTAGTATTTCATCTGAACTACAATCAAGATTGGATGCTATTTCTGAGTAGGTAACATAAATTTATTTTCGAGTCTGGTCTTGGGAAATGTACATAAGTCAAAACTCAGGTTCAAGAAGAATTGGAGCGGCTAACAGAACTAGGTATTATTACGCCGATTATAAGTGGTTGTTAGTAAACCTGGAAGTTCCGTAATAATTTATGGAGATTTCCGTGGTACATGTAGAATAGTATCCTATCCCTAGGATAAAGGATTTATTTCATAAACTAAATGGTGGTGAAAGATTTTCGAAGATAGATATAGCTGATGCTTATCTAGAACAGGAATTGAATAAAAATGCAAAGAAAATGGCAGTATTCAATACACCCCAAGGTTTGTTTCAGTATCAATGCTTTTGGTATTGCTACTACTCCAGCTATGTTTCAGCGATGCGTCTAGCATTTGCTAGCTGATTTGTCTGGTTGTGTGACTTATTTGGGTGTAACAGGGAACAACGATGAAGAACATTTAAAGACTGCGTTCCAACAGATATGAGTCCAAATGAAATTATTTTTAAAATTAGACCAAGAACACGTTTAAATATGTTAAAACCTAGCCGGTGGAAGAGCAGCATTTAAGAATAGCTCTTTTCAAAATTCAACAAAATGGATTAAAACGTCAATTAAAAAGATGTTCTTCCTTCAACAAATAAATTGAATATTTGGGTCACAACTTTTCTGCCAATAGTATTTCACCGTCCGATTCAGTAATTCAAGCCATTCAAAAGTCCAGTAGATCTTCATCAACTGAAGTCTTTTCTGGGTAAAGTAAATTACTATAATAAATTCCCCCATTACTGAATTTCGAAAAAGGTTTGCTCCTTGAAGATGTGATAAAGCTACAGAAGATGCTTTTTACAAATTTAAATCAAATTTTTGAAATGACGAGGATTGCGCATTTTAATCCTGTTTTGCCTCTAATATTAGCTACAGACACTTCTTGCTAGGGTCTAGGGGCGGTTTTATCACATCGGATGGCGTATGGGACGAAACAACTAATAGCATTTGCTTCAAAAACATTAAATGACCATGGCTTATTCACAGATCGAAAAGGAAGCTTTGGCTATAATTTTTGGAGTGAAGAAGTTCCATTTTTACCTGTATGGTCGGCATCTTATTCTATAAAACCGATGATAAACCTGTAATTATTATTTTCCATCTGAACAAGAAACTTCCTGCAATGACATTACAAGGGCTTCAAAGATGTACAATCATGTTAATAGCGTATGATTATGAACTTATTTGTAGATCATCAGATAATCATTGTGATGTAATTTAAATGGAGTTACTCATGTAACAACAGTACCTTTCATACAGCCTCCAATGGAGCTGAACGGTATACTCGTACATTCAAAGAAGGAATGATGAAGGCTTGGCGGAAAAGACGCAGTCAAAACATGGCCTTGTATTATTTGCTAGATTCTTATCGTTTCATTCTCGTATAGGGCGTTCCCTTGTTAAGTACTGCATGGAAACAACCAAAAACAAAGTTATCATTGATTCATATAAAATTATAGTTTTAATGAATCACGTCTCAGTTTAAATGAAGTTATTCTAACGAAGACGCTGGATCTCAGGAACAATTCCTGGATGCAAGGGCGCGTTATAAACCAGATTGGTCGAATCCTGTATGAGATTAAGACTTCTGAAACAGGCACCATTCGAAGACATCAAAACTAAGTTCGTAAGACATGTCTCTTAGAGGTACCAATTCATACTGATCAAAACGATGGTGATGATGAACTTGCATTTCAGTGGCATTTTAAAACAAGCACACACACATCCAAGCCCTGCCACATACAAGAATAACGGAACCACAAACAAAAAGATCGGATGAAGCAACTTCCCAGGAACTAAATCAGCAGAGTTTAGTTCAACCAGATCCTCACCCAGTGCATGCTTTAAAATGTGAGGAAACTTCGCAACAGGAACATAAACTACCAAATTGAGAATTCCGTCGTTCAACACGTATAAAATATCCTCCACATCGTTTTGTTCCTGAAGTCCATGGTTCTTCATTGGTGAGGATGAATGTGGTTTTGAAGCAGGCTGGTTGTTGCTAGATAGAGATAGAAAAACTAAAAGGTCACAATTTTTTTTAGAATCATTAAACGTTGATCTAAACAGATTTCTTTTTATTACTGCAAATACTACAATAAATTATTCAACTAAACAGCCACACTTATTTATTGCTTATTGCTTATTTATTCTATAAGCAAAAAAATATTTTGCTGTAATTGTGATTGCGCATCAAGGGTCCTTATAGCTTAAATGTAAAGTGTATTGGACAATTTTCCACTTTATAATTCAATATTATTCTATAAAAAATTTGCACCGGAGCATACAGCTTTCCCTTCCTCTAGGATCCATCGTACTCGTACATACAAATACCCTTAAACCTTTTCTACCTATAAAGTACCTTAACCAAATATGGGTACTAGTAAGGAAATATAGTTAGTAATCAATTGTAGCAAAAGATAGCAGCATGTATCTTAGCGGGGATCTTATATAACTGCAAGTATACAGAAAATTCTTGGTTTTGTTAACGTTTGGTTATGCTTTAGCTTACACGATACTATCTTCCAGACTATGTTACCACAAAAGCGAGCTCTATGGAGTTCTGGCTCCCTCAAAGCTGCAGTTGCTGCAATTCAAGGCGGAATGAAGATAAAACGTGCAACCATTAATTTTAATATTTCACGAAGCACTTTGCAACGCCATGCTCGTAAACGTTTGGGGTGGAAATCTTTGTTAACTGACATCCAAGAAAATTAGTTGTGTTCTCGAATATTCGGACTTGCCGAGATAGGAATGCCGCTTACTTCTACAGTTTTAAGAAGGAGTGCAGTGAAAACAATGCCCATTTTCCAGCTACAAAACATTATTTTCCAATGGTTGGTGGAAAATGGCTTAAGCTATTTTTAAGAAGACATTCTGTGGTTGCCTGGAGAAAATCTCAAAATGTTAATCCAGCACGAGCTGCAAAACTAAACAGATTTATTGTTGAGGAATATTTCAAGACATTAAAAACCGAAATGACCAAGTTAGACATTACGGATAACCAGAGCATGCCGTGACCATTGTGTCTTGTGGAAACGCTCTCGGTCAGGTAATTCCGCCTGTTGTTTTATTTAAGGGCCAAAGAAATATACCGGAATTCTAGAGAATTTTCCACCTAGGGCCAATGCGTTTATGACAGCAAATCTGGCATGACTTGTGATACTTTTGTTAAGTGTATTGATCATTTTGCACAATATAAACCTCCTGGGAAAGTGCTTTTGATATTTGATGGAGCAAAATCCCATCTCGATGCGAATATTGTTGAGGCTGCAGACACTCATGAAATCACATTATTATGCCTTCCGAGTAACTGCACACATTAAACGGATAAACCTTAGCTAATGTTCAACATGGACGAAAAGGAGTGTCAATTAACAGTTTATAAAGAATCTATCATTTTAACTCGACAAGGAATTAAACGAGTACCATTTGTAGTACCAGAGTATGCCGTGACTATTGTGTCTTGTGGAAACGCTATCGGTTAGGTAATTCCGCCTGTTGTTTTATTTAAGGGCCAAAGAAATAAACTCGAACTCTCAGAGAGTTTGCCGCCTGGGGCCAATGCGCTTATCACAGCAAAAAACCTCCTGGGAAGGTGCTTTTGATTTCCGATGGAGCAAAATCCCATCTCGATGCAAATATTGTTGAGGCTGCAGACACTCATGAAATCACATTATTATGCCTTCCGCGTAGCTGCACGCATGAATTGCAGTCGATGGACAAATCGGTCTTCATCAAAAACGGCTCCGACGTGTCTCATATGGCGACATTTCAGATGATGAAAATGAAAGGCAACCATCAGAGAAATCTTTTTCTGAAGCCAGTGAACCGTCGGACGTTGAGTTGGAGGTTAACAAGTCTAAATCGTTTACTGACTTATTGAAAACACCAGAGCTAGCTACCAAGTCCAAATCACCATCAAAAAAAGGCATCTACCGAGCCGTCAAAGTTGTAAAATCATTGTTTGTGGAAAAGAAATCGTTAGCATAAAAGGCAAAGGCTTCAGTTACCAAGAAAAAGGCGCCTTGGTCCAAACAACTTATACAGCAACGTGCAATGGCATTTCAATTCATGTTGGTACTATCCCATTTGCCAGGAAGATGAGCAGAAAGACGTGAAGCTGTGAACTGATAGCCAAAGATGTGACACCCTTTTTTAGGTTTCCAACATGTGAAGACAGTGACTAAACAAATATATCTAATTGTGTAACCTAGACTTTTTTAATATCGCACATTCTCAAGTTTCTTTTAATTACTTATTAAGAATTATATCATTGTTTCTTTTTAGTTTTTCAGGGTGCACCTATTTAGAACATGGTGTTCCTAATATGGGCACCTGATTAATTTTTTTATATGTGACTTTTTAATATAAAAAAGGTTTTTGCAAATTTTGTCTGTGATTTTGTATTTGTCCCGAAGAGCAAAAATTTTGTTTTCGTTGGTTTAATCTTGAATAATAAAGCTATTAATTAATAAAATGCTTAGGGGTGCCCATATTTAGGTTACTTACCTTACTTTATTAATAGATCAGAAATGTCCAAAATATGCTATTTCTGTGACATTCAAAATCATATAAAAATTGAAAGACTTTTTAAATATTTTTAAATACTTTACACATTCAAAGTTAAAATAAAAATTCTGTTTTGCGATGTTTATCATCATTAATCGTAAATCCGGCATTTGGATGTCGTAAAATTATTCCATTTACAAAAACGACAGATATTTTTAAAAATAATTAAAACTTAACGATTTAATTAATCGTGACCACAAATTGGAAGATGCAATGATGAGTATAAGAAAGAATTTTTGTATAGGTACATAAAACGACCGCACATTCATATTTATTGGTTTAAAATGTACCTTCATAAGCTTTTGTTCCTTATGTAGTAAGTAAATATTTAATATTTAATATTTAAACAGGCAGAATTTAAACTCATATAGAATACATAACAAATACAGTGTAAAGATTAAATATTCTTGAACAATTTTCACTCGTTTAGGTAAAAGTAAATAACATATTTTCTATTAACCACAAGAGTATATCGTAATTACTATAATTAGTTTAGCATGAAAAAATGTTAGCAATTAAACATTTTGTGAACAATCTAAAAATAACATATACACAGGGTGCTTAACACGTCAATAAAATTTATGTTTTTTGTGTGAATGAACGGAAAAATATGTATTCGTCTTTGAATCGATTGCATTCTTAAAATTGTTTAATAAAATTTAAATTTCTAATGTTTATATTCAATCTATAGGTAATAAATTTACCTTACCTCTATCCACAATTTTTCCAAATAAATTTTTTCCACGAAGAAAATTTCTTGTTGAGCAGTTCCATCTTCGATTGCGAAATTGATATTGGCACTCGTGTATCGCTTGATTTGCCCCTTTTGCAACAGCGACTAATACACCTGGATTTTCCCGTGCTAACCTTCTTTGCTTTTTTCTAAGTGTACCGTGTACAGAAGAATCCATATAAAGTACTCCGGGTGAAAGTGGTGAAAGATTATTTGGTTCACCCGCTTTAGCAATGCCCCTATAACAAAAACAGTAAGGTGTTAAGGCTGAAACTAAAGTAATCCGGACGACAAATATTTACTAAATGGGTGCGAATTGTCGGTAAATATAAAAATCTCATCTATTTACTTTGGTCATTACTACAGACAGTTAAACACGAGATTATTCAAGGCTTAATGTGTTCAATATTGCTGAGACAATATATGTCATCTTGCTTTGCTTTCGGCCAGTAAATTACTATACAAATTAGGCTATACTTCCTTATACAATATTATGTCTAAAATAAACAATTTAATCTAATATGTAAGCACTAATTCCCCAAAAAATAGTGTTTGCGCCAACAACTCTCAGTTTTCTGTAAGAAACGTTCACTTTTATTTGTACAGTTATGAATTTAAACACTGTGGTCATCATTAAGAAACTTTTTATAACAAATATTTTTATATTACATGAAATATGTAAAGATTGTACAAAAACGAAATAAGTTAGAGAAACGATTTTTGGACCACGGTTAGATATCAATAAGTACTACATTTTAAAAATATTTTTGATCATTCAAGGTGTGTCATGTTGTTAGAGCAAACTAAATTTATCACCCTATATATTATTACATTTTTGGAAAGCCCATAAAATACGCTTTCAGTTGTTCAATTGTATGGGTCTATCTCCTTTAGTTTTAGAGATATTCTATGAGTTTTTCGAAAAATTATCCTATTTGCGGTCGCCGCCACTGATTTGTTAGGCTACTTTTGTTTATTTTAAAATGACAAAAAATTTGTCGTGGTCCTGTATTATTTTGAAATATAATTTTCAGGTTGTTTAATAACGTACAGGGCGTGTCACTGTTTGTAAAAACAACTTTTTTTTTATTTTTTTAGATGGAACCCCTCCCATGATGTTCTAAAATTAATAATTTTCAAAATATTTTCAGTTTATCTGTGAAAATGCATTTGTAATACAAAAAGACTGAAAATAGAGGTATTAAGTTGGCCATGGAATAGTAGTTTCTTACTAAAAAAAATTTTTCAAATAAAAACAAGAGTTAATATAACCATTACAAATCTACCTATTTAATGAATTATTTTAAATGTAACAGATATTTTTGAATAAAATTAATGCACTCGCTTCTAGGCAAATTTAAATCATTCTTTAGTAAAGTTTCTAAAGTACTTAATTGTAGTTTCATGCTAAAGAATTTTTTAATCAAGTTGTATTAGTTTATAAAAGAAACGTTCGCGTTCTTAAATATCTATCACTTACACAAAGTTTTGATATACTCTCAATTCTACTGTAAAAATTGGAACCTTCGAAAGTATTTTTCATTTATTTTTTTATCTATTGGCATTTGTCTTAATATTGTAAATTAACTATACAATGTTTTCAGTAAATTAGGCTAGTCAAAATAACTGTAAATATGTATTATTTTTATATGCAACATTATGTAATAAAATTAACAAATACAAATTACAACAAAACAAGAACAATAAAATGAAAAAGAAAAAAAAATCAAAAATCAATTTCTCATTATATGCACGAACGTTTTTCATTCAACTTCAAAACATTTATTAACACGTCTCACAAAATTATTTTTTACTTACTCTAATGTCGGCCATGTGGTATTTTGAAAAGCATTTCTGATTCTTTCCTGCATATTTTCTGGTGTGGTTGGAATTTCTTCACACATGTAATCTTTTACGTAACCCCACAAAAAGAAATCCAGTGGGGTCAGATCAGGTGACCTCGGTGTCCAAGAAATGGGCCCCCCTCGACCTATCCACTGATTTTCTTTCCAGTTGTTTAAAAATATTCGTACGACTCGATGGTAGTGGGGGGGGGGCACCATCATGCCGGAATCACATATTTCCATAAACTGCTGCATTAATATTTTGAAGAAGGTTAGGTAGCACATCTCTTAAAAGATTTAAATACACCTCGCCAGTTAGAGTAAAAAATAAGGACCTATAATATGGGACCCAATAATTCCTCCCACACATTTAGTGACCACCGATTTTGTTGGTCAACATGTCTGATCCAATGGGAATTTGAAGGTAGCTCCGTCACTAAATCATATAGAATTGAGAAAATTAGGATCTTCTGCAATTTTTTTTCAACACCCAGTTGCAAAAATTAATTCTTCGTTCAAAATCTTGACCATATAGTTGAAGTTCTATAAGATAACCTTGGTATTTATGAGCATTTAATATATTTTACACGCTATGTTCTTTTATATCAGTGTTATGTGATACTTGTGAAGTACTCACTGGAGAATTTTCTCAGGTTGCAAGTAAAACTGTAAATTGGTTTTCATCATTTGCCACTACTTTATTAGCTACTTTCCGTTTTTTAAATTTAACACTACCCCTTTCTTCAAATATCTTGGAACGCCTTAGGTCGCAGCTTTTCTTCAGCATTGGGATATCTTTCTACATAAATTCTATTTGCCATATCTTGAAACGCCTTAGGTCGCAGCTTTTCTTCAGCATTGGGATATCTTTCTGCATAAATTCTACTTGCCAGTAAGCAATTTTTGTGACATTCTCCAGGAATAAAAATCATTGAAGCCATTTTCTGAATATTTAGAGTCATTTTCAACACTTAAAAACATTAATTCCGAATAATCTTTGTTATTTGATTAGTAACCATCTTAAATTTACAAAAAGACGTCGAAATGGAAAAGTTTATTTGAACATAACCAAATTGAGTACTTCAGAAATTTTATTAAGGACTGATCTAAATTTAGAAACTTCATTAAGGATTGATTTAAAATTGCTTTGTACGAAAGAGTGACTTGTGGAAGAATATGCACCAATTATGCTAAAAAAATTCTGTTAAATTTAGAATAATTTAATTCAGTCAATTTTTAGTTGTTATATTAACTCTTGTTTTTACTTAGAAAAATTGAGTACTTCAGAAATTTTATTAAAACTAATTTAAATTTTCCTAGGAACAGGAGCGTTTTATGCCTTAATTTTGTTCAAAAAAGTCTGTTAAACTTAAAATAATGCATTAAACCAATTTGTAATTGTTATATTAACTCTTGTTTTACTTGTTAAATTTATTTAGTAAGAAACTACAATCCCATGGGCAACGTAATACCTCTCTCTTCAGTCTTCTTGTATTACAATCGCAATTTCACAAACTTTAATAAAGACTAATTTAAATTTGTCTAGAAGCGAGTGCATTAATTTAGTTCAAAAATGTCTGTTACATTTATAATAATTCATTATATAAATTTGTAATGGTTATATTAACTCTTGTTTTTATTTGAAAAATTTTTTAGTAAGAAGCTACTGTTCCATGGCCAACTTAATCCCTCTATTTTCAGTCTTCTTGTATTACAATCGCAATTTCACAAATAAACTCAAAATATTTTAAAAATTACTAATTTTAGGTATAAGACATGCTTCATGAAAAAGAAAAATATCAAACAAAGCACCAAATGACACGAACATCGTGGGAGGGGGGTGCCATTTAAAGAAAGTTGTATTTACAAACAAGGACACGCTCTGTATATTATTAAAAAAATTCTGAAAATTAAGAAATTTCAAAATACTACAGGGCCACAAACAATTTTCTGCCATTTTGAAATAAACAAAAGTCGCCTAAAAATCAGTGGCGCCGGCCGCAAGTGGGATATTTTTTTTTAACAATTGAATATCTCTTAAACCAAAGGAGGTAGAGTCATATAATTTGGTATTAAATGAAAGCGTATTTTATGGGCTTTCCAGAAATGTAACAATATATTGGGCGTTCCATTAAAAAAATTGTGGTTTGCTCCGATAACATGAATCACCCTGTATGATCGAAACTATTTTTAAAATATAGTGCCTATTGATATCTACACCTGGTCCAAAAATCATTTCTCTAACTTATTTCGTCTTTATACAATCTTCCGCCCCCTCCTCGCTTTGAATGTATTTGAAATATATTTTTTTAATTCCCCGAAAATTTATTTCAAGACTATCAAATGCACCTTTACATATTTGGATGCAGTTCAACTAAAATTGAGATAACAATTTTATTTTTTATATTCATCCATAAAACTTATACTGGATTATATCTCAAATTTTAATGTAAGTTATTGATAAAGAAAACCGTTTACACTCATATAAGTGCCACAAAATGATATTGGCGAAGGATAAACGTAAATTTTTTGGGAATGAATGATATTTTTCGGTAGGAATTTCAGCCGTCGTTATCAATAAAAAGGAATCTGTTTTTACTAGATATTAACAAATTTATAAACTGTAATTTGACTGTTTATGACGATCGAACTGATTTCTAATTTTTCATCGCCTTGTTATACATTTATGACATTATGACAAATACTTGGTATTCGAAGACGTACTGGAAAAATATTTGAAGTAGCTGAATAGGGAAATTAACAGCAACTGTCTATTTTTTTTTTACTGCATAATATGAAAGTACTACATTTTTAATACAAAATTGCAAAGTTAGTGCTGTATTTTTCAGATACCCGTTATATTTCAGTTAACATTTCTCTAGATACGTCGTAAAGATCTGCATCAAAGAATTTATCGTTTTCGTAATATCGAGCGCATCGTATATTTAAAATCTCCAGTCTGCTGTAATGGGTATATAAGTGTGGCAAACCACTTTACTTCAAGATCCCGGAAAAATAGCAAAAAACCTAAACATAACACCAAACAGTTAAAAACAAGATTTATCTTTCTGTCTGTTTGTAATTAGTAGATGTCAAAACTTTTTTGAACGTTTATATCTCAATTACTTCCTGTTGTAAACGAGCAGAATAATGAGTTCACTTTGATAAAGTTGTCATATAAAATTGATCAAGGAATGTTCAAGCAATGAAATATGGTACCAATGGATACTTTTTCACAAGAACAAGATTTGTATACAACTGAATTTGACGGAGGATTTAAAGCATCTTTTGGGTGACCGTAAAGGACCTAAAATCGTTCTCGTAGGTAAAAAAATAGCATAAATTCCATGATTCGTTGGTTTCTTTAATTATGTCCGTATTGTACTTATGAAAATAAGAAAAATTACTAACTTTCTTTGGAAAGAATGCGTCTAGCATCTTTTATTTCTTTAAGTTGTAAAATGCGTTTAGTTCTAACTAAAGATTTCATTACACTAAATTGTTTTTGACGTGGATAGTGTTCTGATTATTTTAAAAAGATATCTGTCAGTGTGTGTGGTTTAGATTATCCTTAAAAGTCATAGATCGGAAGGAACGGAGTTAGGGTTCTGCGGAGGAAGATACTACCCTACCTATGTGACCATTAGGTTCCGAATGGTAAGCAGATCGTGTTGCCACAACTCCACTAGCTCGATGTATCTTTTGGAAAAATTGGTACCATCAAATCTAACTAAAATGTTACCATTATGAATTTTTAAATTACCTAGTAGCAATGGAAGAGTTTCCTTTCGTTTTTGTACTTTTAGGAAACGAAGATGATTTAATAGGTAAAGTGCAGTTCAAAAAAAATTGCAATATCTTTTGGAATGTGCGTAGTTTCAGTAGTGATTCAATTTTAATATTATTAAAATGACGTTACATTACCTTTTCCTTATAGTAATATGATTATACATCATTCCGTTTAAGTTGTTGAAAAGATAAATCACTGGTTGAAGGTTTTATATCATGGACAATTTTGATAGTTCTGAAGCTAGTTTTCAATTGCAGTCTTAAATGCGAAATATTTATAGTAAACGTTTAATAATATTTCATTGTGCAGACTATCTTCACATTTTACCTTTTGATATTTGATATATAACACTCAAACAATCAACTTCAATTTAATAATATCTGTGTGAGGAGGGATAGAAGTACAGTGTGGCCCATGAGGTTTTGGCCAGTATATATCTCGAAAACTATCTGAACTACGATATTGAAATTTGCTAATTAATTCTAAACCGTGGGTAGTATTACCCATTTTAAGCAAGTAGTCACTTTGTTGCAACGTCACATTTCGGGTCACGTGGTATCATTTTTCCACTTCTGTAAAGGTTACTCTTATGCTAATTCGGCGATGTCAATTTGTCTTTTGTTTTTTGGTTTTGTAGGTACCTACTCAGCAGTGATAAACAAATTTTATGATGGTTGCATTTGGATGTGTATTTCCAAGGCAGATGGATTGGGAGAAATGGTGCAATACATTGGCCGGCTCGTTCTCCAGATATAACCCCGTTAGATGTTTTTCTTTGGGGATTTTCAAAAGGGTTGGTGTATGTTATAATTTATACCGATATAGATGATTAAAAAAAATAAAATCAGAGCAGCTTGCCAATCTGTTACACCAGAAATGATTCAAGCAGCATGCACACGAAATTTACTTAGAAGATTTGAATACTGCATTAATGAAGGCGGAAATCAACTGTAATAAAAGTGTTATTTTACAGTTATTTTGTTTGTTTCTATCTTTGTTATTCAAATAAGAAACCTTCATAAAAATTTGTTTATCACTGCAAAACCAAAAAACAAGAGACAAACAGGTATTGCCGAATTATCATAAGAGTAACTTTTACAGAAGTGGAAAATATATAGGGTGTCCCATTAAAAAATTTTAAAATTATACCACGTGACCCCCAAAATGTGACGTTGCAATAAAGTGGCTGCTTTCAATATCGTAATTCAGATAGTTTTCGAGATATACACTGGCCAAAATCTCATGGGCCAACCTGTATGAACATAACGGATGTATTGCATTTTAGTCTAGATGTTTTCTGATCATGTATATTTCATTGCATAAAAGTGCATTCTCTGTTCGCCTATAAATTTGATTAGCTTGTTTGTTGTTAAAACTTCTCTTAATATGTAGAAATGTTGATCACAGCATGGCAGTAGAAAAACAAGTAATGAAAGGAATTATTTCATTGCTTCTTCAAATTATCAGGTAAACATATCCCTTTATAGCATATGTTCATATCTTAAACAAAAAAACAAAACAAAATGTTTCAGACACAGTTGCACCGTTCTTAATCAGAAAGAATTAAAACGTTATTAATCATTGTTTATCTGAAAACAACTTAATAACACGAGAAAATGCAAAACAATCCCGGTCTCACTTATTTTGAACTATTTCTCCATGTTTTCCTATCCTTCCGCAAGATTCATACATTGTATCTGATATACCCTTTTATTTTTAAAACTCCTTATCTTTCTTTCTTTTATCATACATTCTACTGCATTCAGCCAAGTTTTACGCGGCCTACTAGGCCCGACCGTACCTCTAACTTCAACCTCATAGATCTGCTTTGATAACTTGCGTTTTTCATTCTTTCGATGTCACCAAACCATTTTTTTCCTGACTCCTGAACAGTCTACGACAAAGATATATATATATATATATATATATATATATATATATATATATATATATTTGTCGTAGACTGTTCAGGGTCCTTCTCTTCAGCCCTGGTCAATCCATGCTTGCTGGTGTTGCGATGTTTTGTGTTATTGTATAGTTTACAATCATAAGATGTGGTTATTTTTGGTGTAAAAAAAATAAAAAAGATTTAGATTTATCTGAGTATTTAATAATGGGTTAATTGATTTAAGTGTGTGTGTTGTTTAGTGGGGTGTAGCGTGTTTAGTGTGTTTAATCCGATTCGTTGTCCGGTTTCATGCTAGGTCGTAATTGAATAGACGGTTTCCGGGGGTGCCGAGGACATATGGGATGTTATCTAGGGATTTTTCTATCTAGTTTTAGATCGGGGAGCCAATTGAGGGTTATAATAAAGAAGATTCCTAGGTAGGTGACTTCATCTTGGAGTTTTTCTTAGTTTAGGGTGAGTGAAACATTTCTGGAGGCAAGCTTTGGGAACTTATGTTCGGTGTAATTAGGATGTCGGAAGAAGATTTGTTTGGGTTTAGGTGGGATTGACGGAGCCCCTCTACCGGTTCGCCCAGTTGGAGAAGTTCCGAAGGTATTTGGATATGAGACGGGAGGCTGTTTCGCTGTTCCGATTAACCATCCAGAAGGCGGTGTCGTGCGCAAACTGCGCAACGACTACTCCGGGTTGTGTGGCTTCGGGAATGTCGGATGTGAAGATAATATAGAGGATCGGGGTTAAGGCATAACCTTGTGGTACTCCTGCTGTAGGCTCGAAAGGATCTGAGGAGGTTTTCCCTACATTGACCCGAAATGACCGATTGGTCAGGTACGAGCGTAGGAGTTTGGAGGAGGGGTCGAGAATGTTGAGGTTACGGATTTTGTACTTTCTTAATGTCCAGAAACACAGCCAGATTGCATTGATTGTGATTGAATACCCTGGTGGTCTCTGTAAGCAGCTTCAACAAGGGATCGTGACACGTTCGGTTGGGACGGAAGCCGAATTTCCCTTTGGGAAGGAGGTCGTCAAATTCGACGTAGTCCCTGAGTCGTCTAGCTAGAATCTCCTCAAAGCACTTTCCGAGACAACTCAGGAAGGGATTGGTCTATAAGAGGAGGGTGAGGTTAGGTCGGCGTGGGGTTTGGGTATCATGAGGGTGGAGGCCGATTTCCAGACAGTCTGGGTCTGCGTCTGCCTGTACCTGTGCCTGCGGCTGTGCCTGTGCCTGTGATTGTGCTCGTGCTCGTGCTCGTGCTTTTGTTTGTGCTTGTGCTTGTGCTTGTGCTTGTACTTGTGCTTGTGCTTGTGCTTGTGCTTGTGCTTGTGCTTGTGCTTGTGCTTGTGCTTGTGCTTGTGCTTGTGCTTGTGCTTGTGCTTGTGTTCTGTAAAACCAACTTTCATAGGGGCCCAATTTAGAATGACTGAATCGCCTTACAGTATTGTTAACATTGTCTAATTGTAAAATTTCTGTTTTTTAAATACATCTTGTATATTATGCGATATTTATATAGAGAATTAAGAGACAGATTCTGCTATATACGACATTAACGTTGGCAGAAGCTGATTAAAATTATCCTAGACTTGCATCTTGTTTCTGTTTTTGCTTTAATGAGAATAAGGTTGGCAGAAGCTGAATTTAAATTAACATCTTAAATATGCATCTTTTTTTTTGTTTTTGTATTCAATCGGATAAGGTTGGCAGAAACTGCTTTCAAATCGACACTCTAGACTTGCACATTGTTTTTTTTTGCATTAATTCGAATAAGTTTGGGAGAAACTGATTACGAATCAACATCCTAGACTTGCACATTGGTTTTGTTTTTTGTGTTAAGTCGAATAAGGTTAGCAGAAACAATTATAAAAATTGGAAATGAAAGTCGACTTGGCTGCCTTTTATGTAATTTAAATTTTTGTTGGCCTTTCAACTAATTAGAAATTACGGGGTTTTTCCAGGTATGTCAGAGGAATTTGAATAATGAAAAGGTGTCATTGCTGTTACATAACTGGGAAAAACTAGAAAATAATTACTTTATATTAATTGAGTTATCATTAAAAATCTGTAAGCATCAATCAGATAGTCCTCCAGAGTTGTATTACCAAAAAAAGCTATTAATACTTCCAAATGGGTTGTAATTACAGGGTCCAGGTCATAAATACATCATCAAGGGGTTTAACAATGGCGCCTGAAAAGAAGACGACAATTAAGATGCGTGTCTGCGGTTGCCTGGGCCTGGAATTAATACTACACCGGGCGCATGCGCGGGGCATGTGTCGTATAATCCACCTCTTCTACTGTCGGATAATGGAAAGTTTAGAAAAGTATAATTTATGTGACACTTGCAAAGAATTGTGCCATGTTCAAGTACGACATTCCGGTTTAATATACTTCACTGCCCTAAATGAAAATTGCGACCAAGACACGTCAAAGATGGTTTGTTTAAGAAGATTCGAAGAAGTTTACTGCAAATGTTGAGTAAATATAATCATTTTCCCAGAAGAAGACGGAATAAAACCGTTTCAAAGTATTACATGTATGGCATCAAACACAGACATATAATACCCTTTAATTCGTCGCCTTGATTTTCACCGCTAAAGAAGGAGGAAGTGTTAAAAGAATTCCAAAAACATTTAGACTTTGTTGTACATATATGTAAATCATAATATGTCGGTATTTAAATAATTCATTAATTAAGGTACTAAAGTAATTTTTATTTTTATTTTGCAGTAAATACTATTTTAACAAACATTTTTACAAAAACACATGTGTGGCGCAAAGTGATACTCACGTTTTGAAATCTGAACTGTCAAATTTGAGATTGTCAATGATTATTAAGTTTTACCAAACGTTTTTATAAAAACCCCGGTAAATAAACTTGGAAAAAACATAAAAAATTGAATATGTGAAAATCGGGCCCATGTTAATATGTGGAAATTGTTGGAAATTAGTAAATGAATCATCCCTCAAAATTGCCTCAGCACGTCGTCGTTCGTTGTGTGTTGTGTGTTGTGTGCATGAGATCCTGAGTATTCTTCTGTACGTCCACATCTCGTAACCGTTCAGTCTGTCTGTTATCTCTTTATTTATCGTCCAGGTTTCCGTACAATAGAGCTCCATGGATACGAAGAATATTTCCATATTTGTCAAGGCTACTCTTGCCTTCTCCATACGGCATCGCACTTCACCTCTGTAGTTCCATTTCTCATAGACCCTAGTAATTTTATATGTGTACTCGTTCATTGATTTGTCCGTTCACATTTAATATTCCCGTTCTGTGCCATGCTTTTGACAGCACCATATACTTCATCTTTGTGATATTCCGGCTGAGACCGTGTTGTTCAGAATGTATTTTTACTCTCGTTAATAGTCTTTGCAAATCTTCCAAGGAGTTAGCCATGATGACTGCGCAATCTGCGTAACGTATGTTGTTAATACACTCTCCATAAATTTTTATGCCTGGTTGCTCTTCTAATGCTTCCTGAAAGATTGCCTCTGAGTAAAGATTGAATAGTGTTGGAGAGAGGACACAACCTTTGCGAATTTTATTTCAGTTGATAGTTTGTTATCAATTTTAACCTTAGCATTTTGATTCCAATAGAGGTTGTTAATGTCTTTTATCTTTTTCATCAACGGTTTTCCTTAAAATTTCCATTAGTTTGTCATGCCTTGTTAAAATCAATGAAACAGATGTATCCGTCATAACTCAAGTCTCTACATCTTTGAAGCAAGACTTGAATTACAAATACAGCCTAGCGCGTTCCTAAGGCATTTCTGAACCCAAATTGGGTTTCAGATATGTTATTTTCATATTTCTTGTATATTCTAAGGTGAATGATTTTCAAAAAAAAAATGGTTATATTGTTTATTATGCTTATTATGCATTAGTCGACGATCGCAAGTTTTAGATGTTGCTTTCTTTGGTATAGGTATAAAGGTTGAAGTTAGCCATTTTTGCAGAATAATGCCTGTATTATATTTGTGGTTGAATAATCTGACAATTATGTCTAAGCATTCCCTGAAGTCACTTAACAGTTTATAGATTTCTGCACGTATTTGATCGGGCCCCGACACTTTATAATTCTTCATTGACTTTATTGCGTATTCTACTTCACTTTTACATATTGGAGGGCCACTGCTTGCAACGACATTATCGATTTTTAATCCCGTGTCATCATAAAGTTCGTTGATGTATCTGCTCCATAGTTCTATTTTCGTGTGAGTTTCGGTGGTTACGTTGCCATCTGAATCTGCCAGAATGTTAAGTTTTTGTTTTCGTTTAGTTCCCATTTCCTTTATTTTCTTATGCACGTTTCTAGTATCGTGTTTTTGCTCGAGATCCTCTATTTCTTGACATTTGTTACTAATCCAGTTTTCCTTTGCCTTCCTTACTTCGTGTTTAGTTTTGTTATCAATTCCTTTGTATTTACACATATCCCTGCTTTTATTTAGTCTCCTTTCATTCATCCAATTTAGAAATTCTTTAGTCATCCAGCTTTTATGCTTCTTGTGTTCTCTGTGTAACTTTTCCTTGCATGTTATTTCGATAACTTGAGCAAGTTCAACCCATCCTGTTTCCGGTGATTATGTCTTACTGCTTGTTTCTCTATGTCCAATCCATTTTATATTTTTAAATTATGCTGTTTTTTCAAACTTACTTTTATTTTAGATATCGCTGGAACATGATTTGATGACGAAACGTCTGCTCCGGGTATCGTTTATTTATCGTTCTAAAATCTATTTGATTCCTTACCACTTTCTCTGTCGAGTCCTTGGGAGATTTCCAAGTGTATGGCCTACTGAAGGGCAATCTAACCATGTATTTGATATTTCCTTTTTACAGAACTGCACTAAACGATCGACTTTTTCATTCCTTTCCCCCAATCCAAAATCCCCCACTATATCTAAGTCTTTGTCTTTTCCAACTTTGAAATTAAGATCCCCCATGACAACATTCATGTAGCTTTCTTTAATCGTCTCATTGTTCTATTTATTTTTACATACAACTCTTCAACTTTCTAGTCATCCGCCTCTCCTGTAGGCGCATACACTTATATGATGTTTAGGTCAAAAGGTTTTGCACTAATTTTTAGTAGGGCGATTCTGTCTGAGACGGGTACAAAATTCTTTGCAAAAGGTTTAAGGTGTTTTGTTCAAATCTTGCTAGAGGCAAACCTTTTATTTGTGTATTTAATAAAATTAATAATAATTTTTAATTGCATACCTACTTTTTAACTTATTCGTTCATAACAAAGCTTATAATACATTCAAGGTAGGTATTCTACTCTATTATTACATAGAGATTTCAAATATGAATGATAATAATGCAGTGAAACTAGTACCAAATCACCTCATTTTATATTAAGTAGGTACACCATATATTATTGAAACCAAGTCATTCCTTGTGAGAAATTCAGTAGTAATACTGTATAGTATAAATGCATGGTTTGTAAACTTGATCCCGATAATTAACAGATTGAATTTAACTTTTTTAATTAAAAGCAAAGCTACAATTACCAAGATCGTTCTCTAAATCAGATCCTTAACACAGAGTATATTGATAAAAATTAATGTTAGAAAATAGTGAGAATAATTACAACATAATATAATTACAATGATAATAATCGTTTCATCATTATTATGTGCAAAAATAGTTCTTATTTTATGTTTTAAGCCTAGTATTTATATCTTTGGTTAAAAAATAAAAAAGTTAATAACTTAAAAACATATGTAATTATGAACTAAGGTAAAATAATATACAAGGTTATTTTTTTGTTGGTGAGAAATTTAAATATTAATGGTTTGAAAATTACTATTTACGTTTATGAAGTGTTTGTGTAATTTGCACTATTTTACTTTTAATGAACTGAATTTCAAAGTCAGTTTAATATGTTACATTCTCTTTAAAGGCACTCTAATCTGCATATAATAACGATTTAGAGGACTTCCTTGTGGGTTAATAAAAGTGCTATTCAAAAAATTTCGGGGAATTCAATAAAATCAAAGTATACAATCCTAAATTTACATGTCCATATTTGTTACTATTTAGTTTAAACAGTGTTAAACCAATACACGTAGCAATACAGAACATGTAGAGGAAGGTAGCAATATCTTTGTGGATGGCCGTAAATACTCTACCCTCAAATTGTACACATTATTTTTCTGTAATTCCTTAAAATAATTAAGTCCAAAAATTTACTTTGCATAACAATTAAAGAAAAGGTTTTATTTTCATATTTGAAATAAGTAGGTAATTCACATAGTAAACGGATAACTACGTAAGTGAATTAATACAACAAACGGATTTTTAAATAATTTCAATATGCAGTTTAAAAAAACACCATATCCTTAATTTGTCAAACATAATGATATTTCTATAGGTATCCGCCGTGTCCCAGTAAGGCTGGTTATTCGCAATCTCTTCAAAATTATGAAGACTAGAGATGTAGCTTTACACAAATAAATAATTGGGTTTGTTTGAAAACGCATCGAAGAACGATTTAAGAGTCACAATTATTATCACCCACTAATATTTTAGGCATTTGTTAGAGGGTGAATTTTTTTCAATGTTGAACGTAAGGATATTATACAACTCTTATGTTAATTTTGAAAAGATTTGCTATTACCAAAAGAAAATTGATTTATTTTACCATCTGTTACAAAGTTATTACAATAATTGCAATTTAATTATTGCTAATACAGTATGATAGCAATCAAAATTACGATTACTATTCAGTTTTAACTTTTTCAAACGCAAATATTTTAACTAAAGACAGAAAGAGTATAGTAGAAAAATATCTGCATCGTAATTAACTAAAATACAAACTAAAACTATAGCAGATCAATAGTTATTTGTATCACTAGGCCAGATCATTTTACCAGTATGAGCAGAATTGTGGGCCGAGGAATTAGCCCAGGGCCTGCAAATGTGAATGCTATAAATAGTTTGAACGTTTTTTGTGCTGACGCTATTAATTAATTAAAAATGTTTTTTAAAAATTTATTTGGTGACACCATTATATTTTAAGTTATATTGGCAGCATTGAGCATCTAAATGTCAAACAGATCTAATATGTATGACAGCTGTCAGCAAATGATCGTGCATAAAAAGTCAAGGGCGACAATCTAAAAAATTTTAAGTTTTACCTAGGCCAGAAACAATGAGTTTCTGGACGGTTTTGAGTATTGAAGAACCAGTTTTGTCGGACGGAAGCACAAAAAACAAATTTTTATAGTATTTTTCGAAATTATTTATGTATAAATGTAGTCTTCGGCGAATGCTACTGACTATCCGTTTCTTACGCTAGCCAAGCTCTTGAAAATTAAGTGTGGGAAATAACGCCTTCTAATGAATATATTACACATCATATTAATTATCAACCTTAAATCATCTCTCAATGCTATTCGAAACATTTCATTTAATTCAAAGAAAAACTGCAGCAGGTTCAGTAGTGCTCGCTATCGTTATTTTTGGGAAAGTGGAAAACCTTTTTAACTAAAGTGGTTTCTGGTTAAATAAGATTTTAAATTGTAGCGGATTCCGACACGTTTACCAAAGAAATATCTTTAGCGTCCACTCTAACAACTGGGTTCCCTAGCTGTAATGTTTTCAAATTTCATTATTTTTTATTTCGAACGAGTGGAATAAAAATCTGGATGTACATCGTAACTTTTAGACAAATATCTGCTGGTTGGCAGCCACCCTTCACCCCATTGGAAAGGTGCGATGTGCAGAGTTTTAAATGAGACGAGGCCAGGTGAGAGTCCACTTTAGAAGTATGTTACAGACGAAATAATGTTCTTCGGAAAAGATTCGCATCGATTTTCCAATCGAAAGTTAGATAAAAAAATGAAAACTTGAACTGCTTCACAAATTTAAATAAATGTATGTTTAATCTATTGCATATCTGAATATTTTTATTGAAATAATTGAAGTATATTACAAATTTCCATTAAAATTAGTAGACCTGGATAACCCAAGGAAACACAAATTTTCATCCTTTGATCGTAACTTTAGATTGCAAAGCGTGGCAAAAAAAAATTATTTTCTTCTTAAAAATACCTTTAAAATGAGCTTTCATCCATAAATGATTTTGAACTTAACTCCTTTGGTCCTCCGATTAGGCGATTAAGAGTTCGTGCCAACCTACACAAAATATAAGTTCCCCTTATTGAACATTTTTGTATAGATTCATTTAAAAAGTTATGACTGCGTAGCCAGGCTTCTCTACCACCCAGCTTTCTCTTGCGTCATCTTAGTTACGATAGGTCATACTTGTTGGGACGCCCGGTATAAAAAGTGATTAATTAAACACAATCTTTCTGGTTCAGAATTCAATATCGTACCAAATCGTACTTTTACTTTACCGTTAATTAACACTCCGAGGTTCAGGTCTCGAGAGTGAAGTACCGACAGGCTATAGGTTTGCTGCACAGCTTGCCAATCCACTCACTAAGTAGCATGAGACCGAAATCCGGAACCGTGATCAGACGTGACGCCGTAGCTGAGGTCCAACTAGCGGTTCCGTAGACGTCCAATTCACCGCCCAACAAACAAATTTAAAAATTAAATATGCGCATGTTTTTCTAAGAAAGAAATCTATTGAGATACATTCTTTGATACCATCTCCGGCTATCTTTGCGAGAAACACTCGGTTTGCTCATTCACATCATCAGTATGCAGTACAAATCTCCACTTGTCGTACCAAACGGGCGCAATCCACATTTTTCTACACGGCTTCTAAACTCTGGAATGATCTCCCTAGTTCCTGTTTTCCTCTCACTTATGATATGAGAAAATTTAAGGTAGCTGTTCATAGACATCTATTGGCAATTCATTATCCCTCTATCCATCCTCCTAAGTGTTCCTGAGTGCTTTAGCACGATAGGCCTTATTTAGCCTGTTCAGGTCCACAATCATAAAAAAAAAAAAGATGTGGTGATTGGGGACTTATTCGGTGCGCTTTATTAAGTATATACAATTGTTTCATTTGAATACACGGAACTTAAAACATGCTTGATATCAACATCACTTCAATGCGGAGTGGTTTAATAAAAACTTGAATTCATCTCTATATGCAAAAGTCGTAAACCTAACATGATTTTTATGCATCCAAAGAGGGCCAAAACAGTTTAATTCACGAATAAGGTTTGATATTTGATATTACGGTTTAAAAAATGAGAAAAAATCATCTTTTGTGTCTTTCGCCACATTTTGACCCTCATACTGAAAGCTGGAAGATAATAATGCAATTATTGCTGTTGTGTCTGTCTTATTTTAAACATTTCTAGGTACATACACCATAATAGTCCAATTGAAATGCCCCATGCAAGAAGTGCCTAAGTCACGTTTCGACTAATTTTAAATTAATAATGCCATCTGATGTACTTTGGACAAGCTTTCTCCCGGTATGTTTAAAACCTTTCCAAGATCTGTCTAAGTCAAGATTTGAAATAGTAACTATTTCAGTGTAAAATCTACCCAGGTCCATTAGTAAACATGATACTTAAAAACAGTGCAATATGAACCTAAGTACTGCCGAAGTCATAATTATAATACGAGAGACAAGCCATTATTATTGAGAAAGAAGAAATTAAGCAGGCCATGAAAAAAAAATGTAGCTTCAGTAAGAACAACTTTTTACTTGACATTTGCCGTTCATTTGTTAATTTATCTTAAAAGCATTCGAAAAAGAGTTTTAAGTTTCGGAAGTGCAGTGAAAAAATGGAATTAACCAGATAACATTTCCACATAATGATTTATTATGACTTTAAGAAAGGTTTAAGTGCATCAGACTACGAAGAAAGCTTAAAACGAACATTTGGCGATTAGATCCCTTTTTTGGCAACAATTTACAGGTGCTACAAGGAATTCGAACGGGGAAAAACTACAATTGATTGCTGCTGTGAAGAAGATTATGGAAGCAGAAAACAGAACTAGTTACGCCGTAATAGAGGCTGAACTGGAGATTGGATCCTCATGTGTGAAAACAATAATACACAACCACCTTCATATGAAAAAGTCGTACGTCGCTTGGTACCCGTCATCTTACAGATTTTGGAAAATCAAAGCAAGTGCGAATTTGCCACGAAACTTTAGCACTGCCTAAGAATGGTGTACACCAAATTTTGTCGCAAATTGCAACATGTGATCTTACTTACATACCATTTTTCTATATGCTAATTCGGCAAGAGAGTCATGTATGGATCCATGAAGACCTCAACAACAATAATCAGAAAGCAGCAAGCAATGAAGAAAGTACCGGTCTAGTGAGCACTATTAAGCTAGAGGAGCAAAAGACAGTCACAGCAAAATGGTATGTCAAACATTGCTTGCCGGAAGTGTTTAATAAAGTGCTATAGAAAGGAACTATGCTGCATCACGATAATGTTTCTTCTTACCGGAGCTAACTCGGCAGTATTTGGCTGCAAACAAGATTAATTCAATCGACTACCCTCCCTACTCACCGGATCTGGAAATGTACCAGTTTTTGCCGTTTCTTGGGGTAAAAAATAACTTACGAGGAAAAGATCGTTTTCAGAGGAAGAGATTGATGCTGCTGTTCGGAGTTATTTTAATCGTATTCCTAAGGCTACTTGGCTTGGACTTTTTAAGCAGTGGAATCAAAGAATGGCTAAGTGCATTATAGCAGAAATTTTGAAAAAGTTACACTGGTTCCTTTATTCTCAAGAATAATGGCTTGTCCCTCGTATTTGCTTTTTTAGTGCAAAATGTTTAAGTCCACTGTGCGTTATTGCCGCGTAGTTTGTTGTTGATAATCGCCAGTTGTTGATAAACGTTAGAGCGAAGTGTACGTGTCACTGTTTGTGTGTAATATTAAGGAAAATATAGGAAAAAACAGGTATGTTGTTTTTTTAAAAGTACTTTTGCTTTTATGGGATAACGACGTGCTACGAAAGATAACCCTAATATAACAGATTGCAGTCTATCCCATAAACATTAAGTTTAAATTGGTAATACTCTCGTTACAGGTAGAACGAATAATCTAAGTAATTTTCTTGTTTCGAAGGGTGGGGTTGAGAATGAGATGCAGAAGAATATTGATAAATCAGGTAGGCGTTTTTTTGTATTGTTTATTAATGTTGGAACTTTGCACTAAACAACAAATATTCTAAAATGAGACAATCCAACAGCCTTTTGCCTGATCTTTGTTCACAGCTGCTCATTTCAATGTTCTCCAGAGATTCAAGAAGAAAATATTGAAATGTAATATTATGACCAATGGCGAACAGAACAAAAAGTGGCCGGAAGGAAAAGAAAGCCCAAAGTAGAAAGTTGGAAAAGAAATATTAAGAAGAAAAGCTGCTTTTACGATCTTCAGAATCGACGTCAAGGAACTGCTGCTGTAAATGTGCCTCTAAACTTAACGTTGAACAAAAACACACTATTTGTACAGCTCCATATAACCCGCAGCGTTCAAGACATAGAAAAGAAGACGGAAAGGGAAGAAAAGTTTCATATAAATATAAGATGTAAGATGGAGTAAAAGCAGTAAAAGTGTACCAAAACGTTTTTTTGGGTCTACGTGGAATAAGAAGGTCTAGACTGAGACGCAAAACCCAAACATCTTTCATTACTATTAAAGATCTAATAGGACGGCATGAATCAAGACCAAAACGTACTAGAGCTGAAATGCTAATTAAAGTTAGAAGATTTATGGAAGAACTTCCTGCTCGAGAGTCACATTATTCACGTATTCAAAATAAATTAATAAAATGCCTAGATTCTAACTTATTAGTGACTGAGTTGCATCGTAGATTTATTGCGCAAAACTGTGGGGAACAAAAACTTAGTTATTAAATGTTTCGACGAGTACTTATCCAGGAATTTAATATTGGTTGTGGGTTTCCCACATAAGGCCTCCAACTTAGTTTTAGTTTCCCTGCAGCAAGCGGATATAAGTAGTGATGAAAATGAAAAAAGTAATCTAAAAACTCAACAGTAGCTTCATCTAAGAAATGCGGAGGTCTTTCAGCAAAAATTTAAGGAGGAAGTTAAATAGAGAATCCTTGCATTATATTTTGATTATCAAAAGAACAGTTCCAGTGACGAACGTTCAAAATGAATACTATTTGCGCAGCTTAGGGTTTACAACTTGGGATTTAGAAACCTAGCTACTAATCAGACAACCATGTATATTTATGCTGAACATTTTTCCAAAAAGGACCCAACGAAGTCATTTCATTCCTGGAAGATTTTACTACCCAATCACAATCGATAGATAATCACAAATTTCACAAGTTATACTGTGACAACTGTTTTAGTCAAAATAAAAACAGATTTTTGTTTGCTTTTCTTGGCGAACTTTATGCAAGAAAACTCTTTGAAAGTATTTAGTTGTGTACCCAGTTCCTGGATACTGCATGATGCCGATGGATCGAGCTTTGGATTAATGGAGAACAAAAGATAAAATATGACAAAGTCGACAATCCCGAATATTATGTAAATTTTTATAAAGTTTAAAAGCGTTTTTGTTCAACACAGTTTGAGGAACAGACGGAAAACTCAAAGATAACAGGATTATCAAAATTAAAGATTTATGGGGCTGGCTTGCCCCATACCTTAACCTGTTCATGGAATCCCACAAGAGTGGGAATGCCATAAAGGAGATCGTCGGAAGCTAAAGTCAACTTACAGTGGCGAATCTGCTATTTTCAAACCATATATATCTGGCTAAAGTCGCTTAATTGCAAGGGAACAAGCATTGACATACGGGACACAATATTTATCAATAAAAAGCGCTAAGTATCAAAATATTATGCATCTGCTGGTTTTTTGAACACCAGGAAACACAGATTTTTTTTAATAGAACTCTTATAGGTAACAATCCTTTGTTGTGGAACACCACACGACCTTCCAAACTATAAAATGGAAATTAAAAGAAAAATAATTTTAATAAAATGTTTTTAGGATAACTATTCAACCTCCTTTATAATAAGTTCATTGCCAAAATATGCAACATTGTAAAAGCAAAACTAATAATCTATGTCAAACAGACGTTTAAAACTTCATGTCAGACAGAGGTTAATAGACATCTAAATGCTAACTTAAAGAATTAAAAGAAATGAAATGTCTAATTATAATTTTTTTAGGATAACTGTGCAACCCCTTTTTTATACGTTCATAACGGAAACAGGGAGCACTGTAAAAACAAAAACAATTTATGTCAGAATGACGTTTAAAACTTGCATGTCAAATAGAGATTAATAGACATAAATACATATTAACTAAAAAAAATTCCAAAGCTGCCAGATTCTATAAGATACCAATAATACAGTTTAACCATTTTCATTCATATTTAATTCATTTTTAGACTTATCTTGCGCTATATTAAGAAAGTTTATCAAGAAAAATGTAAAATTAATTTTTCTTTAAAACATATGTCTACACTTTTTCTTATGAAATTAATCGTTATTCAAATATTGAAAAAAATTGAACTAACACTTAAATTCTAGCTTACAAATGTTTTTGCCGCTCAATTACGAGTTATATATCAACAAATTGCATACTATATCTGGGTATTTTTACATCCCAGAATCTAATCAGCTCCAAGCGAAATGAAAACAAGTTTAAATACAAAACTTTAAGTACGTATATGTTTTCGTTCTGGAGTTATCGTGGATACTAACATACATCCACACACAGACACACATCCAGACATCATGGCCGATCTTGGCGAAACTTGTCCAAAAGTTGTAAAATGAGATAATAAGTAGATATGGTGGTAGTGAAAAAAAGTCAATTGCATAACCTTCTATATCTACATATGCATATGTAGGTTGGAAAGTAATGAAGGTTTGGAGGAGAAGTTTATTCGGAAACGAATATTTATGAATAATACTGTGCCTTTTTTAATGTAATTTCACAATTTTAAGTTTATTCTTACAGATGTGTTTGTATTTTGTGCAAAATTGGATATACTTTTAAGAAATATTATTAACTACGCATTTTTGTTAATTTGTAATAAAATACAAAAGAAAACGTGCCAAAGTACATTAAAAAAAATTCTAAAAATGAACCACTTTTATATTTATTTATTAGCAAATAAACTTTTTAATACAATTTCAAGAATATTGTGTAAAAAAGGTAAAAATAAATGAATCGTTCATTGCAGAAAGGGTACAAGTCACATTTTCGACCACATTGAGTTGTTACAGAAAATGTGTAAATTAATCGCTTAGTGCAGAAACGGTACTTGTTAGGTTACTTGTCACTACACAAATTGATATGTCAGCGATTTATATCGTTTCTGCAATAGATGTGCGGCTAGTTGCATGGGGTGTAATGTTTTTAAACTCTAGGTGATTGTTGTTATTAACTATTATTTGGATTATTCGCATTCGTTTAGTTGACTTGATACAAAATGGATGCTGTCGAACCTATTGGAACTAATAATAGAAAACGAGGCGTATTGAACAAGCGAAATTGCATAAAAAGAAGTCGAGGTTCCACTTAATATTATTTTTATCAGTTTTCCTGCTAAACAATCTCATTTTTTAGCATTACAGGCACACGTTATACGAACTATAATGGCAATCTGTTGCAAGCCAAAACTGTTAGAGCTCCATGTGTCTGTAGGCTGAAATGTTTCACAAAACTAACAGACGAAGAAAAGACAGCATGATTCACAAAATTCTGCGGTTTGGCGTCCAAGGATGAACAGGACATCTACCTGAGGGGATTGATAAACCTAGAATGCGTTAAACATCGCCACCTTCGACAAAACCCTGATGGAAATGGTAATTTGCGTAATTCCTCATTTACATATAACAGGAATTGTTGAATGCTGGCGCAACTACTAAAGATAAACCAGGGCAACAACGCGCCGACGAAAAAATTCGGATAAATGAACATATTTCTTCAGTGAAGTCATCTCATTATTCATTTAGGGAATATCATTATCTACAATCCAATTTTACTGTTAAGACGATGTGTTCGATGTTTTTGCAGAAATTTCCCGACACAAAAGTCAAGTACGATTATTACAATAAGGTCTTCAAAGAAAACTTCAATTTAAAGTTGATGTATGTTGCGAATGTGAAAGATTGTCTCTGAAAATTAGAAGTAAACAGCGGAATGACAATGCGAATGAGTTGTTACCACTGAAAAGCTTATACACAACAGGCCCGCTAAAAAATTCTATACTGCTTTACAGGGTTCAACTAAGAAATCTAAATAAAATGACCACGTATTGGCTTTGTCGTTTGACTTTGTGCAGAACTTGCAACTACCGAAAGTCCCCACGCAGGAACGCCAAAAAAGGCTCCAATGAAGTGTGCTCCTTTCTAGCCGAATACATTGATAAATACGTACCTAAAACTGTCATACAATAATGTTTTTATTCATTTTAGTTTATGTTTTGAGTTTATCATTCTGTCAATAATAATTTGTGAATTTTTTTTTTTATGATTGTGGACCTAGACAGGCTAAAATTGGCCTATCGTGCTAAAGCACTCAGGAACACTTAGGAGTATGGATAGAGGGATAATGAATTGCCAATAGATGCCTATGAACAGCTACCTTAAATTTTCTCATATCATAAGTGAGAGGAAAGCAGGAACTAGGGAGATCGTTCCAGAGTTTAGAAGCCGTGTAGAAAAATGTGGATTGCGCCCGTTTGGTACAAGTGGATATTTGTACTGCATACTGATGATCTGAATGAGCGAACCGAGTATTTCTCGCAAAGATAGCCCGAGATGGTATCAAAGAATATAATTCAGCAGCACAATAGCCGTTGTAATAACGATAATACAATGAAAGAACTGAAACCATCCTCCTATGCTCAAGGGACTGTATGTGAGAAGTTAAGGACGGGTCATTTATAAGCCTAATCGCTCTCTTTTGAATGCGATCAACGATATCGAAAGCGTATTGGGGAGCACTAACCCAAAGGTGAGAATTATATTCCAGATGAGGCCGAATTTGGGCCTTATTCAGCAGAAGGAGTTGTCGAGAGGTAAAGTACTGCTTAGATCTGTACAAAAAGCCTATTTTACGAGCAGCTGTTTTGGTGGCTGACAGAAGATGGTCAAACCATGAGAGATTTGAAGATATAGTCATACCCAACAGAGTAATAGAGTCTGAAAACTTAAGAACTGAGCTATTCATACTTACAACAGGAAATGATCCATCTTTTTTGGCGGACACAAGGAAACACTGAGTTTTGTTAGCATTAAATTTAACCAGATTATTGCTTCCCCATTCGAGAATACGTTGAATGTCTTTGTCGATTGAATTTGCCATTTCAGCTTTAATTTCTTGATTTGACATAGAAGGTGGATTATCACTATGAGTAGACTGAGATGAACTACAGTGAAGAGTGCTATCGTCAGCAAAGCAATGGATGGGGTTAGTTGTTAAAGGAATAAGGTCATTTATGTGCAGCAGAAAAAGTGTAGGCTCTATAACGGATCCCTGTGGTACGCCCGCGTTAATGCTAACTTCTTTTGAAAGAAAGCCATCAACTACGACACGTATTCGTCTTTTATCAAGGAAACCAGAAATCCAGTTGATGAGCGCATCATTTAACCCAAACGAGGTGAGTTTGGCAAGTAAACACTTATGCCAAACTTGGTCAAATGCCTTTGAGATATCTAAAGCGACTACAACTGTTTCACCGGACTGCTTTACTGTATTGTTCCAAACTTGGGTCACATATGAAAGAAGATCACCTGTTGAACGACTTTGTCTAAACCCATATTGGTGGTTACTAAGGAGTTTGTTAGTTTCAAGGAACGTGAGCAGTTGCAGATTGATGGCTTTTTCCATGATTTTAGACAAAATGGAAGTGATGGCAATTGGTCGGTAGTTTGAGGGATCGGTCTTATCGCCTTTTTTTGGGAATGATGAAGGGAATTCCCCAGAAGACATAAAGATCGTATAGAGCTTAGATAGGACTGGTACTAGTTCGGGGGAACATTTCTTTAAGACAATAGCTGGGATACTGTCTGGGCCAGTCGCCTTATTGAGATGAAGCCTACTGATGATCGATTCCAAGAGCTTGTACCGAAAATGAATTGGTTTCATAGCGTATGAAGAAGAGTTGACTAAGGGCACATCTTTTCCAGAATCATTGAGACACGAGTTTGATGCAAACAATTCCACAAAAACATTGGCTTTGTCTGCAGAATCAGCAACTACCGATCCGTCAATAGATGTCGGGAGGGGGGGGGGGGGGATGAAGATGTTCCAAAGTTTTTAGTAATGGGTTTAGCTAAAGACCAAAATTTACGACTGCCTAAAGGAGATGTAGCTAGTTCATTGCATTTTCGTTGTTCGAACAACTTTTTAGTTTTAGTGATGACACTTTTGCAGATATTTCTAGCACCAATGTATTCTACATGACTGTCGACCGATTTATTAGACTTCCATTTAATGTAATATTTACTTTTTAAAGATATTCCATCAGCACAAGCCTTATAGAACCAGGGTTGGGAACGTGAATGACTTATACGGTACTGTTTTTTGCGAATGTATAACTCCATTCCCATGAGGATGACTTCAGATACTGAAAGAGCGACGTCCGAAGAAGAGGACGACTTAAAACAATATTCACGCCATGGAAAGGTTGCATAGAAATCCCGTAAGTTACTCCATCGAGCTGACTTAAAACATCACAAGGTTCTATCGGTGGAATTAGGTATAGTAGAAATGATTTCTATTAGACATTGGTCGGAAAGACCTAAAGGCGAAAGAACGGAAGTTTTATAAACAAGAGGGTTTGATGTAAGAAAGAGATCTAGAAGATGTGGAGTATGGTTAGGGTTATCAGGGATTCTTGTGGGTTCAGAAATCATTGGCGTGAGATCACATGAAATAGCAAATGTTTCTGCACAATGACCAGCAGGATTTGTAGTATATGAAAACTGAAGCCAATTAGAGTTATGAATATTGAAATCGCCTACAATTGAGATATCGCAAGATTGAAACTGAGACAGGAGATAGTCAACTTTCATACTAAGATAATCCAAGAAGTCTTGAAAGTTACTGTCATTAGGAGACCTATAAATGCAACAGTAGAATTTCACAAAATTAGGACCAGAATGTTTAAACCAAATCACGTCAAAATTTTTATTTTCTAAGGAAGAAACCCTCTTGCAAGCAATTCTGTCCTTGATGTAGGCACATACGCCTCCTTTATATCGAACGTTAGAGTGAAGGTGGTATTCAGGAAATTGCAAGTCGGGTGACTCGGAGCTTTCAGAGGGACTTGTGTTTCAGATAGAAACAAAATATCAGGTTGTAATTGTTCAAGATGTTTGTGAATAGCATTAAGATTAGACCTGATACCGCGGATGTTGTAGTAGTGAATCAGAAAGTTGATACTTTCGATGACCGTGGTCGCTTGGGCCCTGCCCTCCCGGACATCCGAATGGGGCAGGATTTTACGTCCGGAATTTATTACCCTAGAAACCACAGCCATCTTATTTTTTAATTTTGGACTTTTAATCCGATAGGAAGGCAGTGAGGGCGAGAAGGAAGAATAAGGATGAGAATAGATTAAGGATGAAGGAAAAGGTAACCGGTAGCCCTTACCGAGCTCAGACAATCGGAGACCCAATATTAAGGACCCTATGGTAAGGGTGGTGGTACCTCCCCGGTTGGCATAGAATATACATGCCTACCACCTTATACATGCCTACCACCTTATAGAAAATAAACAAAATTATTCTGGAAGTCGGTTGCAAAAAGGGTACATGTTTTAAATTTCATAAATTTTTTTGGGCAACAGATTCCATTATTTATATTCAAAAATTAACACAAAACAGTATAACAGGATATCCTTTTAAAAATGTGATAAATAATTTTAACTTTTAAATGAAGGAATTGGGAAGGAACACTTTTTCTTGCTTTTCTCGAAACTTTTATTTTATGACATGTACCTACCCTTTCTGTAACAAACGATTCAAATATTCTCAATAGTCATATTTGAAGACACAAATGAACACTAAAATCGATTTTCTGGAAACCAGTAAGATATCACTTAGGCACATTTTGCACTAGCCCCTTCAATTGTAAAAAAATAATTGTATGTCTATTTTTTTATACAAGTGATTTCTAATCTGGCACGAGATAAAAATGCGCTTAGATGCTTTTCGTTAATACTAGAATATGGATTAATAAACATACTCGAATTGTTCTTTCTAAAACAGTTAGACCAACATACCTATACATCGCATTAATTACTAAAATAAAACCTACTACGTACATGTTCGTACAATTGTGTAGCTTGTAGCGCAAGCAGCTCTTAAACAATACAAATACATATTTCATTTGATCTTCAACACATGCTGTACAACTACTGAAAAATAATTATCTTACTTAAATTACTATAATTTTTAGGCAAAAAATAATGACGAGCATGTTAAGTCCCTAGGATCTGAAATACATATGTCACCCAGTAATTTGTTAAAAATTAAAAAGGTACCCTCTCAAGTTTATGACTAATAAACCAGCATAAATATGGGATAAAAGATTGAGCTAATAAAAACAAAAGCAGTAATAATAACGAAACTTCATTATATTACTTTTAATTAAATTTCAACCCGTTTTAAGTATGCTCTTCTTGTCTGGCTTTAAGTTTTCAGGATCTTCAATAAAGAACAAGTATATAAACGTAAGTGACTAATCGTAGTAGAAGTTTTATATAAGTATGTATATAAATGTATTAGTTAGTCCACAGTAGTGCCGTGTTTTTTTGTCGGTCCTGGTGACATACCTTTGGCGGTGGAATTCAACAGATAAGGGGTTAACGTATAGCTGAGACAGCAAGTATAGATAACAGGTAGTGGATGATCAGACGTTCTCACGCTCTGCTCTTTTCTTATACTCTGCTATTCTCCTTTAATGTACAAATTTCAACAAATTGTCATTTATTGTTAAACAATCATTACCATATTTATGTTTAATCGTATTCGATCGTCTGTTAAATCGTATTTCAATTCGTTAAATCAATTGATATTGACATGCTCTTGATTTATATAGGTGCATTAAGATAGCGATGAAATTGGTGTATCGATAGTCAACAAATTGGTATAATCAGTTAAGGATAGAAAACACGAAGATAGAGAAACCCAAATTTGGTTAAGATATTTATACCATTTACGAAGTTGTTAATTAAAGTGCGACATAAATCAATATTGGAATTATACGATACTTAGTTATTTGAAATATTTACTGCGTTATAAAATAAACTATTTAAATTGTGAAATATAAAAACTACTTTTAGAACCTTTATCAACAAAATAAATTAATTTCAAACAAGATATTCTTTTATTTTGTGTAATTAGATTATTTACTGCTAAACTAAATTTTTTTGCAAATACCATTTTAAAACAAGTTTTGAAGCTTTCAATCTTAAATACCTTAAATGTCTGAACGGAACATAAAAAATTTGTGGATATTTCTAATTAAAATGCTTTGTTTGGGTATAATAAACACAATGTTGATAAATTGTGAAAAATTCCTACCAATTATATTGTGAGTATATTTTAAATATAGAGAACTTAGCCAACAAGAGATAAGTTTAGAGATAAACAGTTTTAAAACTTCAGTAAAGGTTTTAATGTACTGTTTCAAAAATATTTAAATTCAAGAAAACAATAAACCCGTCTGTATTAGAAAATGCTTTTTTAATTTTTGTATTTACTAATCTTACATTTTTTAAACTCCAGCTAATACTTTCGGATATACGGCTTATTAGATTCTCCACGACAGCATTCAACTTTCGTAGTCTATAGGCGTCTTAGTAAATTTTTACATTCTTGGTCTTCAAATAATATGTTTTTTGTTGATGTGTAACATGTCCATAATTTCGATAAAGAAACATTTCCAAAAGTAATGGTGGACAGTACACTGTGTCCCATTTTGGTTGAAATTGTAGGTTATCTCGTTTGCCAGCAAAGATGCGGTTTTCGCGACCCTGTTCTACTTCTTCGTGAAGCAAAAGATGCCACAAACAGAATTGTCATAGTCCTATTATTATTTGAGATACAGCGCGAAATTTAAAATTTGCACATATTAAGCACCCCTCGTAACTGCTTAACCTTGTAATTTATAGAAATGGTGAAAAGTGGGTCATCTATAGAATTTTCCATAGAATTTCGTGGCGTACATAGTTTTCCTCACAAAAAGGCAGTTTCTTCGCAATAAACCAAAGTTTTGTTTTTTTAAATGGAACACCCTGTATATTTTTTATTGTGTAATCGAGCTTAGTCTCAGCTTTCGAAAAATATATATTGTGGCACTTCCTGTGCATTATTAACCTAAATAATGAATGTTACGTTAATTTAACATTTTGATGATATAGTTGGCCATGAAACCTATAAACTCAGTATGAACTCGTATTTTTTTGAACGTCCAAGATAAATTTGAATGTTAAAAAAGGGCTACTATATTTTTACTGCTTTATTATAATTATAAATATGTAAATACGCGATTACAATAAATTATAATAAATCCAAGATATATTTGAGTACTCAAAAAGGGCTACTAGATTCTTATTGCTTCATCATAATTATAAATATGTAAATACGCGATTATAATAAATTAATAATAAAAAATTATGCAAATTAGGTACAATAGTTTTTGTCACATATTCAAACTAGCAAATTTTTTTTTAATCGTGTAAAATTCATCTTACAACTTCAGAAACAAGAATATTAATGACAATAAAACTTATAAAGAATACTAGTCTGATCTACACGTGATTGACCTGTCAAATCTGACAAAAATTATTTTTGTGCAACAATCGTATTGTTTGTTCATTGTACAAAATATGGCAGAAAACTTTGAAAAATGTGATATGCTGATTTGCTTTGGTCAGATTACTGAAAATACCTACGCAGCAATAAATTTGTATTTTAACAAGCAAATGTAGTTTCCTTGGTATTAATTTTGATAATTAAATAACTTTACAGCTATGTAGATTTTCAGAACGGAGACAAATAAAATCACGTTTTATAGATTAAAAAGAAAATTAATTATGGGTCATTTTCTAAACCTAAAAAGATATAATAAAGAAACAATTTTGGTAATAGATGGATTGGCACTTACGGGCACATGAAATGGCCTCCTAGGTCTCCGCACTTGTCAGTCTCAGATTTCTTTTTTTGGGGTTACTTGCAAAATAAAATGTACCAAACTCAATACGATAACATCGAACGTTTAACAAATGCAGTAAGAGAAGCTTTCAAACATTTACAAGATCACCCTATTGTATTATGCTTAATGCTATAGAACGAATTGGAAGAGTGTGTGAAGCATGTATAAGCCAGAATGGTCATCAGTTCGAACATCTCTTTTAGTAATTTATGTTAGGCTTATAAAGTTGTAGGTGTGATGCTTAGTTTTTAATTTTTTGTTTTGCATAAAACTTCCTAACCCTTAACATTGTTTCTTCATGGCCAACCATATCATCAAAATTAACGTAACATTCGTTGCCATACAATATATATTTTTTGAAAGCTGGGAGTAAGCTTTATTATATAATAAAAGTATATATAGGATGTTCCATTAAAAAAATTTGGTTAATTGCGAAGAAACTGACTTTTTGTGAAACCCACTTTTCATCATTTAGATAAATTACACGGCAAATCAGTTAGAATCTCTCTATCTTTGCTTGCAAACGAGATACCCTACAATTTGAAACAAAATGAGAATGCTTGGCTTTGTTAGATGATATCTAGATTTTGGTTGAATATGAAGGAGGGTCGAACGTTCCCTTGAAAGGTGAATGCTATAGCAAGGCAATAATGCCGGCTTTTTTATGCATTTTTGGAAATAATGTTTTTTTAAGAAGAAACGTGAAAGACTGGCAGCATACCACATCTTAAAAAATGGTAAAGAAAATTCATTTTCCTGGCGTTATAGCCTAAGTGTGAACATTATAATCTTATAGTATTTTTGCGAATTGTCCTTATCGTGTTTATAGATAAGCTTTCATAGAAGTCATTTTTTTTAATAACTGTGTTGCGTTTAGCCTAACAACCACTCAGAATACTTAGAAGAATATTAAATTGCCAAGAGATCCCTATGAGCGGCTACCTTCAATTTTTTCATGTTGTAAGTGAGAGGAAAACAAGAACTACAAAGATCATTCCAGGGTATAGAAATCGTGTACAAGAATGTGGATTGCGCCTATTCGGTACGGAATGTGGAGACTTGTACTGCAAATTGCTGAAGTAGAAGAGCGAACCGAATATTCCTATCAAAGGTAGTCCGAGATGGTATCAAAGAATATAATTCAAGAGCACAATAGCCATTGTAATACCGATAATACAAAGAAAAAATCGCCCTTCTTTCAATACGATCAAGGATATTGAAAGCGTATTGTTGTGGGAGTATTCGGTTGGCAAGCTCACTTCTCCGATTAATTGCCTAAAAGGTAGCGTCATCGTCGAATTGAGCTACCGAGACCTTGGGGTTGGTGTTTCTAGGTATGTTATGTGAGGTACATCAAGTATTGTATAGGAGCTAGGACGAAACCTTGTGGGACGACCGCTGACGGTGTAGTGACACCTATTTTGGCCTTCACAGACCCGTACGTTAGGTATGAATGAAGACGATGCATGAAGGGGAGGGGTACGCCTAGTGATATGGTCTTTTTCAAAGCTTGTCGAACGCTTGTTTGATATCTAGGAAAACTGCTAGACAGCAGTTAATGTGGTTCATTGCTTTGGCAGTTTCTGTATGGAGTTTGATTAGAGTGTTGGTATATCCGGTTGGATCGGAATCCCTACAGGCTGTCGGGATAAGGTCGTTGGCTTCGAGGTGACCTTTGAGCCTGTGGGATAAGATTGTTTCAAACCATTGGCCCAATACAACTGAAGAAGAATTTTGTATGAGGTCGAGTTTTGGTTTGGGTCTCATTACGGCGATGCAAGATATTCATACCACTGAGAAATAGGATAGGGATGGGCATTGGTTAAATATTTGGGTTAGTTATCGGATATCCTTTGGAGGTAAGTTTTGCAGGATTCGTCTGTTAAGTGCGGTTTGTCATGGGGCCGTGTTTCTTCCTTTGCGTAGTATGCCTAGTACTTAGTCGGATGTGATCGGTTTTACGAAGAGGTTGTTTTGGATTAGTTGGTAAGGAGGGTTGTGTTGTCTAAGATCCTCAAGTTTTGCTCTAGGTGAGCTTTGTAGTCGTTGTGAAACTAAGTATCTTCGGGAGTAGTAAATGTGTTTTGTAGGTGAACGCCAAACAGGTTGGCTTTTCCCTGATCCGTACAAATAAAGTTATCTTAAGGGTCTATTGGGTGGAAGTGTGAGATCGTTTTTTGCTTTATCAGTACTTTAAATTTTTCCCAGAATTTGGGGCCTTTTCGGTAGTCCAGTTTTGATCTCTCTTGTATCGAGTTTTCTTGTGTAATTCTGTTAGTTTCTAGTTTGATGCATCTGTTTAGTCTGTTATATTCTGTTTTTAATGCGGGGTCTCTGGATCTGAGAAAAACACGGTAAATTCGTCTTTGTTCTCTGATTTAGTTGATGATATGTGGGAGGAGTGGTTTCCTGTTTATGTCTATAATCTTTGTTGGTATTCCTATGTTAGATGCGTCTGTTAGTAAAGTTCTGTATTGCTATAACTATGTGTTGTGGTGTTTTGAGGTTAGGGGTTGGTAAGATATTGGAAACGTGTTCTGAGAACGGATTCCAGTCTGCGTTTTTGAAGTCTCGTTTTTCGATTAGAGTAAGAGGAAAGGAGTGGAAGGGTTTCTGTTGTGGGTTAGGGGTGCTGTGCCTCGTGTAGTTTGGTTGTTTTTAAGGTATATTGGTATTGTGTGATGTTAAGGGCCTCATGTGGAGAGTTTTGTTTCAGTTATGGATAGTATTTGTATTTTGCTGTTTGTCAGTAAGTTTTTAATGAGGCGGCCCTGTCGTCTAAGGCTCGTGCATTAATAGTCACTATCGTTAGGTCCATTGTATTTAAGGTGTAGTTTAGGGATGGGTTATAAAAGGAGTGAAGAAAGCGACACGCGTTCCCAACCAAGCGGTAGACACCCGTTGGGCAAGGAACTCTGCTGCTGCTCTAACAATCCCTCTGGCAATACGGTCGCACTTATGCGGCAAGATTGATATAAGACAATGCGTTATTACTCGAAGGAAATTGTCTATGCGGAGGGAGTACCCCAAATCTGGCAAATCGGAATCGAATATGTTGAATTTGGTGTCGAAGGGTGGGATTGGGTGCGGCTTGGGGTGGTGGGGAAGGAGTCTCTGGCCTTTTCTCATAAGTCAAATCTAAGAGAAGGGTGAGAACTATCGCAATTATTACGCTTTGGCGTGAAAAAACATTTACAGTCTTGGGATTGTGCCTGCTGCCACAGGAAGGGCATTTCAAGGATCGGGTGGAACACTCGTCTGCTTGGTGGCCCACTTGGGTGTAAGTGGAACAGTACTTTGAGATAGGTTTAAGGGTGGGAGGAAGTTTGCAAGTGTTTGCAAGTCAGTTGTTGACTTTGGAAAAAATTCGGATAGCCTTGGTAACTTGGGGAAGGTCGATGACCTGGATTATCTCCTCATTGGAAATGTTTTAGGCAACCCCTCGGATTACGCACGGCAGGGAAATAGATTTAAGAGCGTCGGTGGATGGCTTAGGTATATGTCCCTAAGATACCTAAAAAGTAATGGGCTAGTAGAACGTACTATCCAGACAGTCAAGAACATATTGAATGTATATGCATCACGGTTAAGAAAAGGTGTCTTATTTTAAATAGTGTGTTGTTGACAACATCTTTATGGTTTACCTGTTACAAATAAAGCGTTAGAGAAAAAAATTGGTAATGATTAAGTTCTAAAAAAATTTGTTGAGCAAAAGAAAGTAGAAGAAAAAGAATACTATGATAGAAACGCTAGAAATCTGTATAAGTTAGAAATAGGCGAAAAACTAAAAATAAATGTAGGCGCTACACACTGGATGTTAGATACTATAACTAATTTAGCAAATAGGCCTAGATCATAATGTAATAAAATTAGGTAGTAGAATGTGAAGCACTTAATTAAGGCTAGGAATAGTATTCAATGTTCAGTTTGTTATGATAGTCACAATGAAAATAATGCGTTGAATGCTAAACCTGACTCGTGTATTAATACTGGAAATTACTTACCGCATCCAAGAGTTCCTTCAGATAATATATCACCAAGAACACTTAGATCAAGTATTTGGTTAAATAGAAGACTGTGATGCATGTAAGGCCAATATAGTAAGATGTAATTAAAAATGTATTAAAATATGTATATTCTCTGTATTAAAATCATAATTATAGTGAACCAGAACACAAAGAATCTGTTAAGTAAAGGTAGCTACGATAATGGTTAGTAGCAATGCTTTTAATATGTCTACTTCGTCATCGGAAACAGCTTCGGAAAATAATACTGCAAAAAACCAATCAGAGAAGAAATCACATTTCAGTTGTAAGCAAGCTACAACTATATGGTTAAGAATTGCATTATTACTAAAAATGTATTATTGCAGGTTATGAATTAGAATAATTGTTAAACGGTGAAATATTTTATCTATTGTTTCTCTTTTTAATGTAAAACTAAAATATCCATGTTGTAAAATCGATATTCTAGTATGGAAAAATTGATCACGAACAACATAGATTTTAACTGACAGAAACCGATAAATTTTATAATTCAATCAAATGTCAAAAATGTCTTAATAATATTAAGCATAATTATACATAATTTACCCAATTTGATGGTTAAATTAGAAAGTATTTTGGGAGATTTGATTGTAATACGTTCGCAATTAAAATGAAAAATAAAGTTTAAATGTTAATTAATTCATAATTAAGTTGTTTAAAATTTAAAGAATTTATAAAAAACTAAATAAAAAATGTACTTCTTTCAAAATTAAACCCAAGGTTCCTGATTATTATAGACTAAATATGTTTACGAAATGTAAGAATGCTGATTACATTACACTAATTTATTTTGCAAAAAATAATAAGTTTGGGTGATGTCATGTAAAGCTCATCAATGGTGTGGTGAGTTAGATTGATGTAAATAAATTATAAAACATTGCATTATATTTATATAGAAAATTGACATTTTATAATGTTCTGATTTTGAATGCAATTTTACTTACGTAATTTTGTATTTATGATTATATGGTATGCATCTTCCATGTTTTAATGGTTCAAGTAACGTTAGATTTTTTAAAAGAATCGTTTTGAAAGTTGCCGATAGATGTATCCAACACAAAACAATAAATAATTCAGTTATTTTTTTGAATCATTGAGTTTCATTTACACTACACGAGTGTTTCTACACACAATAGAAAAACTCAATGCTTAACCCATTAAAAGAATACCTCCATAGTGCATACTTTTTTGTTAATTAAACATTATACAGACCAAATAACAGCAAGAAATTAAAAAATAGAGGTACACTTCTGAACAAGTATATTTAATTAAATACAAAAATTGAGTACAGTTTTAATTATGCCAGGTATGAGTTTTTTATTTTAACTTTTAGCAACCATTAATTTTATTTATAATCAAGAAAGGTACTGTCTTACTAATGTAATAATGTATATTTTAACCACAACATAACTAACGTTAACCAACAAAAAATTGTTATTATTCATAACTATATATTTAAAATTTACCTAGACGTAAAACTTGACTAACTTAAATAGATGACAACCACATGTTTATAAAAATACAGAATAATCAAATTTAATATTGACCGCCCACCATGAAAAAAAACAATTTTATTTATTCAGTATTACCAGAAACGTATAACAATAATTGTAAATAATTACCATAACTTTAATTTTAAGTTAATAGATTTTTTACTCTATGGTATTAAATCTCTTTAAAAAAAGAGACAGTTTTGGCTGTGAAGGTACTAAACACGTATGTACTCTACCTTGTATGCTTTACACGTTATAGATATTATCTTTTTATGTTGAGCCAAGAAGTACGCGAAAGCCTGTGAAATATTTTTTTGTCATTTGTAATAACTTTATGTAATTACCTGTTATAAACTTTGAAATGTGAGCAGATTTAAACCATTTGTAAACATCAGAAAAAAGACAATGATACAAACAATTTAAATTCTTTTATGCCAAATGTTGATGATTTAATCTTGGGTTTAAAGTAGCCAAAGATAGGAAATCTTGAAATATGATACAAAACTTTCTTTTTAAACAGAACATTAAATAATAGGCTACTGGAGCTATAAACATCAAAAAGCATGTTTATCAATATTTCAAGTTTTGAGCTTGTAACGAGCTTTTAATAAACATTTTATTCTAACCTACGTGTATTAACGTTAATTGGCAATTGTATTGTAAATTTACACTAAGTAACTTTATGTAAGTTTATTAAATTTATTAAACACTATTTACCAAAATAGTTGTTCTAGCAGGCAGCAACAAGTTTTGTGTGGACACATTCATGATTGTAATTTGCATATTAAAGACATTATAAAAACTACTGGGTCTATATCATGAATAGATAAATGAAAATGAATGTAGTTTTCTGGTCATTGTTCACTTTGTGAAATCCGAAAATCACATGCAAATTAACTGATTTAAATTACGCAAATTTAAGGTGCAGTGATTAGTGTTTTATGTCATTATTATCACCAACTCATCATTTATCACCACATACTAAAAATTCTAACTGAGGAATAATTTTTTATGACGGCGTTTATAATTACCCAACTCAATATATCTACACCTTTGTTTTATTATTGACAGACGTTTACAAATATAAACTGACACATCATTAATTTTGTTTTAAAGTGTTACTGATATTGTAAATAAAAAAATAAAATTCAATAAGAGTGTAAGCTTCTGTCTTGTTCTTCTATCTAAGCCTTTTTATAATTGTTTCTAATAAAAACAGAAAAATTAAACTCATTGGTAACAGAAAATTTGTATACCAATAGTAGTATAAAACTAATTGTTTCAATGACATGCTTTTGCTGTGCTTGTTTCATTGCAAGCGGTATCTGTGCCCCGGATTTTTGTTTCGCAATTCCTAGCCCAAAGAAAGTCCCAGCTTGGTTCTTGCTTTTTTTATTTATCTGCAGTTTTGGGAATGTGTAACTATTTTCCCAGTTTGACTTATGTACGCTCGTGTAGCAGTCGTTAAAGTATTTTCTTATTTTGTCGTCCATAAGTCCTCGTGTACGGTCATGTTAACTTCCTTTCCTCACTTCTTCTATTGGTTTTTGCCTGTCTTCGTTCCATATTGTATGTCTATTAGATGTTCGGATTATCTTCCTTTTCTTTTATTTTTTACTTTACTATCTCTCGCCTATGTCGTGGTTCGTTATTATTTGTCATTCCTCTGTATTTTTTTAATAATTATAGTACTGAACAGGCTAAGTTTAGTCCAACATCCTAAAGAACCCAGGAACATTTAGAACGGTTTTGAACTGCCAAAGATGGTTACAGACGACTCCCTTAAACTTTTTAATATCATCAATGTAAGAAAAGAGGAACTAGGGCTTTAGTAATTGACAGAAGATCCTTGTAGTACGCCCGCGTGAATACTAACTTCTATTGAAAAGAAGCCACCAGCAAGTATTCAAATTTTATCAATAAGACTGAAAACTCAACTGATGAGCGTATCCAAACGAGTTGAATTTGGCAAATAAACACGCCAACCATGGTCAAATGCTTTTGATATATCTAAAACGCCTACAATATTTTCATGGGATTTTTCTAACATATTATACTAAACGTTGGTCACACATCAAAGAAGATCACATGTTGAACGACTTTGCCTAAAACCATAATAGTAATCACTAAGGATTGTGTTAGATTCAAGGAAAGAAAGTAGTTGTTGATTGATTGATTTTTCTATTACTTTAGGCTAGGAGACACTGTCTGCGCCAATCCCCTTATCGGAATCAAAACTATTGATGGATTCTAGCAGTTTGTATCGAAAGTTAGTTACTTTCTTATTTAGAAAATTTGACTAGTTGCACATCTTTCCCAGTATCATTAAGGCACTGTCTGCGCCAATCCCCTTATCGGAATCAAAACTATTGATGGATTCTAGCAGTTTGTATCGAAAGTTAGTTACTTTCTTATTTAGAAAATTTGACTAGTTGCACATCTTTCCCAGTATCATTAAGGCACTGGTTTCATACAAATCCATCTAGAAATAAGTTGGCTTTATCTATAGAGTCACCTGCTACAGATCCGTCAAAAGAAACCATGGGGAAAATTATGATGACTACCAAATTTATATTTGGATCAGCACAAGCATATTGAACCAGAGTTTGGAATGAGATAGTTTTTGGGTATAATGGTATAATTTCGTGCGATGAGGAAGGCTTCAGATACTGAAAGAGCAATGCCGGAAGACAAGAACACTTTAAACCAATATAGTATCATGGGCAGATTGCATGAAAATCTCGTAGATCACTACATTGGCTGACATAAAACACAAGATTCTATCAGCGTTCTCAACAACAGAGGAAGTTAGGACAGTAGACAAAGGTCAAATAAACCTAGTGGGGAGTTTTATAAAGTGGATCTGATGTAAGAAGAAGTCTAGAAGATGTAGAGGATGTTACGGTTATAAGAGATTCTAGTGGGTGCGGAAATCATTTGTGTGAGATCACATGTTTCTGCACTATGACCAGCCGAACTAATGGTAGAGCCAATTAGAGTTATGAACATTGAGCTCTCATAAAATTGAGATTTCGCAACATGAAAACTGAGAGAGTAGACAATCAACTTTAAAACTAAGAAAATCATAGAAGTCTTTTAAGTAACTGTCATTGGAAGACCTATAGATCCAACAGTAGAATTTCACAAATATTTGAACCAAATCACGTCGAATCTCTCATATTTCAAAGAAGAAAACCTCTTACAAGCAATGCGGTTCTTGAAATAGGCACATACTTTTTCTTTATTTCGAAAGTTAGAGTAAAGACTGTACCAGAGAAACTGCAGGAAATTGGATAACCAATATTAAGGAGCTCATGATAAGGGTCGTGATACCTCCTAGGTTGGTAAAGGGTACATATGCCTATCACCTTGAGAGCCTTGCCGCATCATAATATTTTTTTCTTCATTCCCACCTTTAACCAGAACCAGCAACGTTTCATTAAGTAATAATAGTTATAAACTTTTGTCCTTACGGGAAAAAAAAACAGGACAAAGTTTAAAAAATAAAGACAGTGGAATAGCGAGTTTTCTTAAAATAAAAACTAAAATAACCACACCTACGTATTAACTTATTAACCTAAGCATATACATATCCAAATATAATAGTAATAAATGAACACCAACTCTAAAAAACACCGAGTTTATTCAACTAATGATACATTACGTTAAAATTAATTGCATTTTACACATTATTTTACATTTTAAATATTTAGCACGTGTCTCCAATTCCAACATTCAGGTACAATCTTTTATCATTCTGCACAATCGGGATAATGGAAAAGTGAATTAATTGAATGGCTTATTTAGAAAGTTTTATTTCAAACTACACTGTGTACAATTCGGAAAGTAATGAACATTACTTTCTTTGTTTCATTAGATCTTAAATTATTATCTGTTAGGTACTTCTCTTTTGCAACGAATTCTTTATTTTTTATTTGTTTATAGTTTATGCAAATTCACCTCTTCTCTTTCCAAATCTAAATTTTAGAAATAGTAATATTGAAATAATTTATTGCTTTTAATAACTTTTACTCTTTAGGTCTATTCAATTTTGTTAAAAATATTAATAACACAACTTTAGATCTGGTGTGTGTGTGTGTGTGTGTGTGTGTGTGTGTGTGTGTGTGTGTGTGTGTGTGTGTGTGTGTCGTGTGCGTGTGCGTTGGTGTCGTGTGCGTGTGCGTGTGCGTGTGCGTGTGTGTTGTGCGTGCGCGTGCGCGTGCGCGTGCGTGTACGTGTGCGTGTGCGTGTGCGTGTGCGTGTGCGTGTGCGTGTGCATGTGCGTGTGCGTGAGCATGTGCGTGTGCGTGTACGTGTACGTGTACGGGTACGTGTGCGTATACGTGAACGTATTGGTATCTGTGCGTGCGTTCATCCGTGAGTGTCTGAGCGCTGGTGTGTGTGTGTGTGTGTGTGTGTGTGTGTGTGTGTGTGTGTGTGTGTGTGTGTGTGTGTGTGTGTAAAGATAGCAGCTTCAATTTGATTAACGTTGATATTCATCATCCCCTTTGGAATGTGTATTTGCGGAAACAAAAATAGGCAAAACAACATATGAGGGACCACTATACAATTTTAAAGGGACTAACCTTATTCACTAGTATGCATAGCTAAGTAGTGTAGATTAAAAATTCTTAAATCATTATGTCCATGTAATGAAATGGTAAATCATTTTTACAATACATCTTATAATTTTTAGATAAGACGAAACCAAACACTAAATTATATACTCCTTGGCTTTAGGTTCCCTAGATATCAAACGCGCTTTAATATTTTGCAATCAGAAATAAATAAAGATATAAAAATTGTTTATAATAATTACTTGACAAATACAGAAAGAAATCTCTTAACCGATAGAATTTTTCTCGTTTATCAAACAGAAAATACAACCATCAACTGTCAAAGAAACCACAAAAAATTCCTAAGGTAAAATTTAAGTGTTAGTTCAAATTTTATCAATATCTGTATAACGATTAATTTTATAAGAAAAAGTGTAGCCATATTTTTTAAAGAAAATTTAATATTACATAACTTTCTGTTATAAAGTTTCTTAATATAACGCAAGGTAAGTCTAAAAATTAATTAAATATGAACGAAAATGGTTAAATTGTATTATTGATATCTGATAGAAGCGGGCTGCTTTGGAAATGTTTTAAGTTAACATGTATTTATGTCTATTAATCTCTGTCTGACGTGGAGTTTTAAACGTCACAATGACATAGATTATTGTTTTGTTTTACAATGTTGTTTTCGTTATGAACGTGCAAAAAAGAGGTTGCATTGTTATCCTAAAATATCTGGTGTGGATCACCTCACGACCTTCCAACCTACAAAATGGAAATTAAAAAAATGATTTTTTTAGGATAATTATGCAACCTCTTTTATAGTAAGTTAATTACGAAAATATGCAACATTGTAAAACCAAAAACAATAATCTATGTCAAACAGATGTTTAAAACTTCATGTCTGACAGAGGTTAATAGACATCTAGATGCTAACTTAAAACATGAAAATGAAATAAATTAGTTATAATTTTTTATGGTAGGAATACATCCTCCTTTTTATAACGAAAACATGCAACACTGCAAAAACAAAAAATAATCTGTCAGAATGACGTTTAAAACTTCGTGTCAGATAGAGAATAGATACACGTTAACTTAAAAAAAATTCCAAAGCCGCTCGCTTCTGTAAGATATCAATAATGCAGTTTAACCGTTTTCATACATTTTTAATTAATTTTTAGATTTACCTTGCGTTATATTAGGACACTTTGTAAAGAAAAGTTATGTAAAATTAAATTTTCTTTAAAAAACATGTCACACTTTTTCTTATAAAATTAATCGTTATTAAGATATTGAAAAAAACTGAACTAACACTTAAATTCTACCTTAAAAATCTTTTTGCCACTATATTACGCGTTGTATCAAAAAATTGCATAGAACATAATTAATGGATGTATTTAAGGTCTACATATAAGTATTTCCATATCTTTGAAATATATGATAAAAACCAAAAAATGACCCTAAGCCCCTCCTCTACGCCGCTGAATTTCTCTCAAAATCTAATCAGCTCCAAGCCAAATGTAAACAAGCTTAAATATAACATTCTAAGTACGTAGGTATTTTCGTTCTGGAGTTATCCTGGATACTAACATACAACTACACAGACACACATATATCCAGACATCATGGCCGATCTTCGCGAAACTAAATATTATGTCTACACGTTTTCTTGTAAAACTAATCGTTGTTCAGATATTGAAAAAATTTAAGTAACATTTAAATTCTATCTTAGAAATTTTTTTGCCACAACATTACGCGTCGCATCAAAAGTTGTTTAGAACAGAATTAATCTACATGTTGGTATCTTTATAACTTTGAAATATACAGACGTTTCAGAAATATTTGATAAAAACCAAAAACAGCTCCAAATAAGCCCCACTCTATGCCGCTGAATTTCTCCCAAAATCTAATCAGCTCCTTGTGAAATGAAAACAAGCTTAAATACGAAATTTTAAGTACGTACATGTTGTTCCGGAGTTATATAGTCGATACTAACATACTTCAAACGCACAATGCAAACACATACACACGATCTTGGCAAAACATTGTAAAATGGGCTAATAAGTCGATTTAGCGATAGTCAAAGCAAAGTCGATTACATAATCTTCTATACCTACATATGGATATGTATTAAAATGTAAACTTTCACTATTAAAAATTTTTAATTTTTCAAATTTGACAAAATCGTTTACTACATCTTTAACAATTTTTAACAAACATTACTACTGACGAAGATAACTGTAAGTGTTATCGAAACGTTTAGATTGTATAATTTAAAGTACAACATTAAAAAACCCCAAAAAAGATAAGTATTTTAATATGGATATGTAGGCTGGAAGGAAAAAATTATAATTAAAATTGTTTGATTTCTTTTAATCTTTTAAGTTAGATGTCTATTAACCTCTGTCTGACATGAAGTTTTAAAAGTCTGTTTGACATAGATTATTGTTTTTTTTACAATGTTGCCTAAAAAATTTTATTAAGGTTATTTCATTTTTATTAATTTCCATTTTATAGGTCCGTCTACACCAGATATTTCCTCATGTTAGTAGGCATTAATTACAAATTCTGGACAATTGGTTAAATTAATTCCAGTAGATAACTGTTGGGCTGAATTTTTTGAAAGTAATCAATAATAAAGTCGCCACAGTCAAAACTGAGACAATCAACAAATGTGTTTACCATGCCTTCAACTAATATGGGCCATTGATAATTTTGAATTTTAATTTATAAAAACGTTTTTAGTATTTTAAGATAAATCAAATCTATGTGAATAAAATCTATTAGGGCCATCGTGGATTAAATTTTGGATGGTGCACGTAAGACATGAGCTTAGTTAATGAAGCTCGTGTTACTAAACCACTCGACTAATGCCTCGTGGTTTAACGTTACACGCTTTTCATTATAGTGTTCATATCTTTAAAACCGTAACCTGTCTTTGTGGATTCCATAATTAATAGCACTACTAATGTTTCAAATGCAATTCCAGAATGTTTTATATAAATATTTATTTCTTCACCCGTTTCAATATAGGAATCATTGAGAGATAAGTAAAATAATAACAAGTAATTATGGTAACAAATCATTAAGATAAAACATTAGTGCTAGAAGTCAGTCGTGCTTTATTAAAAAAATATCTCGTGAATCAGTTATTAAGCCATTTAGAGCAACCATTTAACAATAATGGACAACGCTGCCACGGTTAATTGAGAAGAGGAAGCATCAAGCTGAACCAAGGATAATATAGGTACTTGGCTAACAAAGCATGAAATTTGGTTAGATTCAATTTAATTTTAGTACACGATATAAGCAGAAGTGAAACCGGCATCCAAGCAGAAATGATATGATGTGGACGAAATAATAAGGTTTGACGAACATGGAGTGATAAAACTTTTACTTTATCATAGTAAATTCACTGCAACTGAATTGATATGGTCGTTTATGCAATTAGCTACTATAATAAAAACATAGGAGATGTATTAAGAAAAATAAACATATCATAGCAATGTATAGTGAAAAGGCAGGGTTGACATACAAAACGTATCTATTGTTACTATCCCACAACAACCTCCTTTAAAACAATTTTGTAGAACTTCTTGTTTTGTTAACAGCTTTTGGATTATTAAAAGCTTTATTGGCAAGAACTGTCATATAACACGTTTCCAAAAAACTTGTCGTCCTAAGGTGTCCGGAATTTGGCGTACTCAAGTGTCAGTCCAGATAATACTTTAATTATTCTGACCATAACGTTTGCATTTTGGCTAATACTAAACTATTAATTGACTCCTAGACATGTTGGATTTTATAAAATGTTTATATAATTTAGATAGATGAACATCGTTCTTACATAACTCCGTCAAAATCGGTTTCACGTCTTCAGGACGCTTTTGAATGTCTACGAGTTAATCTCTGTTTTTGATATTGCACATATATCTGCTTTATTTAGCCAGTTCTCTTATTAAATTGGGTCTTGATATCAACCGGAATGGAACATATTCAAGTCTTTTAAGAGAACCATCAATAAATCCTTGCGATTCTTCATATCTTTTAAAGAGCCTAAACATCAGCTTTCCAACCAACCCCATTTTATTGACCTGCAAATACGGTTGCTGATACCCACTTCGTAGTTAGCTTCTAATTACTATCGCGTTAAGTCTCATAATCTGTTGAAAGAACCAGTACAGAATCTGTGTACTTCAAAGGTATTTGTAATACCACGAGTAGGATGGTTAGTGTGAGAATTCAGACGATTTATTAGTTACATAATATTTATGTGGCGATATAAATATCACTAGTTGAACAGCAACGAATGGTATTTCCAGAGAGCAACATGAATTGAGTTAGCTAATAAAATTCTGAATTATAAAAATATTCGTCCCACTGTTCCATGCATACATGAATTAATTAATTTCTTACCATGATCGTAACTGCGGTTTCTCAGGTTCAAAACACCTTTCTTCATCCAATAGGGATTCAGACTAATTGTGGCTTTTCGCGAAAATCCTCTGTTACATCTCAATTATGATTAGTTAGTTACTTATGATAATTGGCTCATATGATAGTCGAAATAAGAATTTGACATCATCACATCTTATTTATCATCGAACTTGCAATAGCGCAATATTTCTGTAGTTACCGGAGTCCATTTTTGAATGGGGATTGTTTTACATTGTATTTTCGTTTAAAACAATATTTAACTTTAAGTAAAACCTAACAGCTATAGCAAGGACTAGGAAAACGACGGTTGTTAGGAATTTTAAGATATACTTAAACGTAAGTATGGCTTAACTTTTACCATTCAAATGACCATAAGATAGAAAATACCCTAAAATTCTTGATATTTTTTTATTTTTAAACAAACTTCATAACAAGGAGTAAAGTAAAATTTTATGCGGAGCTGAATGTTGTGACATTTATACACAGTCCTAAGGCCGTAATTACCGATAAATGTTTCGTGTTTACTTTAGTATCACACATTACTTTTTGATGTCTAACTATTATTGAATTATATTAAACCAGGCTTTCCCAACGAGCAGAAAATGTCCCAAAAAAAATGCAGATAAATCTTATAAAAAACGTTAAAAGTACGATAAAGCAAAAGTAATAGGTGTATTTGACACCAATGTAATATTTTGTCGTTCGTTTGATAAAAAAGTAGCACAGTATTGCGATAACGGGTTTCATCAAAACTGGGACACACTATACAAGTTTGGTGTGGGAGTTGAAGGGTAAAATTGTTGGTCTATTCATGGGTATTTAGATGGGGAATTTTTTTATTTATTGCAAAATGGATTTCCGGTCCTTCTAGAAGATTTGCCATTAGAAAATTGATGAAGAATGTGGTATTAAGATGATGGGTGCCTAGCACAATTTTTATTACAATTGAATGGGCATGCTTATTTTCATGGCCCGGTAGGTCTTCACATTTAACAATTCTGGACATTTACTTATGAGGAAGAATAAAGAGCGTTATTTTAAAAACTAGTCCTACAAACCCTGAAAATATATACAGTGGATTCCACATGCGATGCAAAGTGTTTCAAGGGCCGAAATTGAAACGGTGGTTCTATGTACCGGGGTTAGGTTAGAACGGTGTGTATCTTAAGGACAGCTTTTTGAACATTTATACCATTAATTATAATTAGTAAGCAAATTAAAAAATTGTTGATGCCGAAATATTTCTAATTTGAGCGGGTAACAAATCGTAGTAGTAAGATTATGTACTTATACAACTTCAGTTTTAGAAATGTGCTTTAGAATAACTATTTTTTATAAAACAAAAAACCATAGCAATAATAATTTTCGATTATTCCAAACATAGTATAGCTATTACGTAATACCTAGTTATGGCCTAAATATATATATATATATATATATATATATATATATATATATATATATATATATATACAGGGTGGCGCATTAGTGTGACAAAGTCCCATATCTCCTTTATTTAAAGAGATACAAAAAATTAAATACAAAAGTTGTAAGATATGTTCTGGTGCATATTCCAAAAATATTTTCAATTATACAGGGTAGATCATAAAAGCTTAGAAGTAATTTTAAATTTTTTTTTAGATAGAAAACCCTATATATTATTACATATTTAGATTCTACATACAATTTTAGACACATTTTATGTATAATGTCCTATACCTAAGTCTAACCGTTTTTGACAAATTTCAAATTTTTTGTCAAAAATGACATTTGCAGGCCAAAACATAGGTGGAAATCTTTTATAACGAAGCCTTTATCAATTAGTTATGATTGGTTTCCTTGGAAATGGGGACCTACTCTAATGGGCTGTATTGATATTTTTGTAATACATTCATACAAGGTGATCAAAAATGGACAATAAAAAGTAGATTCAGAAAAACCTATAAAGTCATTTTTTTTTAATGGAAACCCCCTATTTTTTTAATTCTATCTTATTTAGCATTGAAAATAAGTGTGACTTTGTATAAGAGTGTATATTCCAAAAAATTGTAGTTTTTGAAATAATGACAATTTAACATTTTTTTATTGCAAAAAGGCTATACGGCTTTCAAGTTTTGTTGTTAGTTGGCGGTGACGGCGGGGCGCGGCGAAACAAAAAAAATCGAGCACTTCAGATGGAAATATTACAATTTATTGAACCCCATATAAATAATTATTTTATTAAACGAACTTAAAGTAAAGACGATATTTTTTTGATTCAACAAATTATGTCTTAATCCTAATCATAAACTTAACACCTCTAATGTAACTAAACCTGTAACTAATTATGCAGATAAAAGTACTAGAAACACGTCAAATACGTACTACCTAATAAGTTGTTCGAAATGTCCGCCTCTTTCTTGAATACACAATGCAATACGTCTCTCAATTTCGCTGCTCAAATTTCTACACATTTTAACACTAATGTTTTGAAACCAGTTTCTAATCCTAATCTTCATGTCTTCCTTTGTTGTAGGCGGTATTTTATAAACCTGCTCTTTAACGTACCCCCATATTCTAAAGTCCAATTTAGTAAGATCTGGGGATCTAACAGGCCAAGCAACAGGCCCTCCCCTCCCAATCCAACATTGTAGATATCTAGCATTTAAAAAAGTTATTATCGGACCTGTATGATGTACTGGGGCCCCATCATGAAGAAACCATATTTCTTGTTGCGTATCCTGTGGCACTTGACGTAACAAATTAGGTAGATGGTTTTGAAGAAAGTCTAAGTATACTTCCCTGTTACTCGTCGATCAAAAAATATGGTCCAATTACATGATTACCGACAACACCTCCCCAAACATTTAAAGACCATCTAGTTTGAGAAGTATATCTTACAAAATGTGGATTTTCGGTAGAATAGTAATGAAAATTGTGTCTGTTTACACTTCCGTTTCTGTGAAATGTGGCCTCATCTGTAAATAAAATCAAATGAACAAAATTTCTTTGTTGGTTTATTTTGTTTTGAGCCCATTGGCAAAATTCCAGTCGTCTTTGATAATCTTCAGGAACCAACTCTTGAAGTAGTTGAATGTGATAGGGGTGCATTTTTTGAGACTTCAATATCCGCTGTACCGTACGTCGTTCAACACCAACCTGCTGAGAAATGGGTCGTTGTCCAATATATGGATTTTCGGTAACTGTTAATAGTACATTTAATTGATTTTCCTCAGTCTGTGCACGTTTTTCCCTAGTATTTTTTTCATATAACACATTTCCAGTTCTTTCAAAACGCTCCAAAAGCTTTTCAAATGCCCTTCTTTCAGGTTGCCGTCTCTCTGGAAACCGTTGTTGATACAGTCTTCTTGCTAAGAGCTTATTCTTATCACTAGCTCCCAAAACAAAAATCATATCAACCATCTCGACTTGCCAAAAATTCATTATTTACAATTTTAACTCAAGTTTTAAATCAATTTGCTATAAAATACATTAATGCATCACACAAATTATCAACTGACAATAAATAATGACGTTTCTGATGATCTCTATTATTTTTATATGCCACGCCTCGCCGTCACGGTCAACTAACAAAACTTAAAAGCCGTATAGCCTTTTACAATAAAAATTGTTAAATTGTCTTTATTTCAAAAACTACAATTTTTGGAATATACACTCTTATACAAAGTCGCCCTTATTTTTAATGCTAAATAAGATAAAATTTAAAAATAGGGGTTTCCATTAAAACAAAATGACTATAGGTTTTTTTAATCTACTTTTTATTCTCCATTTTGATCACCCTGTATGAATGTATTACAAAATATCAATACAGCCCATTAGAGTAGGTCCCCATTTCCAAGGAAACCAACCATAACTAATTGATAAAGGCTTAGTTTAGAAATGATTTCCACCTGTGTTTTGGCCTGCAAACGTCATTTTTGACAAAAATTTGAAATTTGTCAAAAACGGTTAGACTTAGGTATAGGACACTATACATAAAATGTGTCTAAAATTGTATGTAGAATCTAAATATGTAATAATATATAGGGTTTTCTATTTAAAAAAATTTAAATTACTTCTAAGGTTTTATGATCTACCCTGTATAATTAAAAATATTTTTGGAATATGCACCAGAACATATCTTACAACTTTTGTATTTAATTTTTTTGTATCTCTTTAAATAAAGGAGAAATGGGACTTTGTCACACTAATGCGCCACCCTGTGTGTGTGTGTGTGTGTGTGTGTGTGTGTGTGTGTGTGTGTATATATATATATATATATATATATATATATATATATATATATATATATATATATATATATATATATTAAGCTCTGTTTCTAATTAATCAATCCATGTCCAACAATTAGGCCAAAGCTGTCTAAGTTAAATGTATATAAATGTGAACTTTATGAATTTATAATAATAAACCCTTATTTCTTGTATGTGTTTTTTTAAATCATCCAGTTTACTATAATTTCTGAAAACGTTATACGTTTCGATAACAACTCATCGTCAGTGCAGAATGGCGCATTTAAAACATTAATTTAATGTTTTATTTTGGTAACGATGCATAGTTATAGATTATATATTATTTATTTTCGATTATATATTATCAAAACGACTTTAAACTGACATTTTAAAAATAAATTTATTCAATGGCCTTTAAAATATTTTACCTTACGTAGTACCTCCGTTAAACGTTTGGTTATTTACAATTTTAAAGTTTTGCAAACAAGTTTTATAAATAAAAATTGGGAATTATTTCACACTAGCATGATTTTTATAGACCGAGGTACTTCATGTGATTGCTGTTATTGTAACTGAAATACTATAGATATACCTAGTTGAAAAAGCTGTTATTTACAACTTTGTTCATTTAATTAATTGGGACTGAATACAGATCATGTAGGAAGTTTTTCTCATTTTAGTTCACCAACATATCCCTGAACCTTTTTTTTATATTTTTTAAATCAGTGAACAAGAGAATTTTATGCGGTAGGAATATGTAATTATGTTACTCAGTCCTACAAGTATTTGTAAATATTTTTTGTATTTGTGGACCGAGATCTAGACACAAACGGAAATGTCAGGTATCACTATGCGCGTCAACTACTAATGGTTATTAGCACTACCAGTTGCTAGAATTTTGACGTACTCTGCCGTGCTAAGCACAAAGTGGTATCTACATTTTTTACCGAAATTGAGTTATTGTTATCAGGTGATTCTAGACGTCATTCTGTCCTTTTTCAGTTGTCGTATGTGCTGATATCTTTACCTTCCTATACATTTTAAGAAGGTAGCTTTAGTGTAATCCACAAATACTAAGTATAATTTGTAGTATCTGCAGTAGTTACTACCAAAGCACCTTAGCATGTCTCAGATACAACTGTAACACCTTAGCATTGCTCAAATACCAACTGTTCGCTTTAGCAATGGGTAGCATATTTCCTAACCTAGAAACGGGTTGTTAGTTCAGTTATTTTAACCTCAGTCAATGTAAAACTGCTCTTATTACGATTTGTGTTATTAGGTGGAGTAAGTTGGTATGTAATTATTGCGAGTGCTGTTGTAGTACACAAACAGAAGGTTAATCTTCATCCATCATGGATTTTGTGTCATCAAGGTCGAAACAACAGACACAGGAGAGGGCCAACTCTAAGGTAAAACTTCTTGATGGTGAAAAATTTGCAAACAAAGTATCTTCTGATTCTTGTAATTCAATCGTAAGTAATGTTAGTGAGTTTCACAATGAAAAATCTGTCTCGAGTAACATTGTAAACAATGATAGGCCAACACATGTCATGAAAATGGCATCACCACAACGCCTCAAACTGAGGATGATGCAAACTCCGCTTTTCTTACGGACGCCATAGATGTTGTTTATGTACTTGATAAAACTAATGGGACTTTTTTTTATGATTGTGGACCTAAACAGGCTAAAATTGGCCTATCGTGCTAAAGCACTCAGGAACACTTAGGAGGATGGATAATGAATTGCAAATAGATGCCTATGAACAGCTACCTTAAATTTTCTCATATCATAAGTGAGAGGAAAGCAGGAACTAGGGAGATAATTCCAGAGTTTAGAAGCCGTGTAGAAAAATGTGGATTGTGCCCGTTTGTACGACAAGTGGAAATTTGTACTGCATACTGATGATGTGAATGAGCGAACCGAGTGTTTCTCGCAAAGATAGCCCGAGATGGTATCAAAGAATATAATTCAGCAGCACAATAGCCGTTGTAATAACGATAACACAAAGAAAGAACTGAAACCATCCTTCTATGCTAAAGGGACTGTATGTGTGAAGTTAAGGACGGATCATTTATAAGCCTAATCGCTCTCTTTTGAATACGATCAACGATATCGAGAGCGTATTGGGGAGCACTAACCCAGAGGTGAGAATTATATTCCAGATGAGGCCGAATTTGGACCTTATACAGCAGAAGGAGTTGTTGTCGAGAGGTAAAGTACTGCTTAGATCTGTACAAAAAGCCTATTTTACGTGCAGCTGTTTTGGTAGCTGACAGAAGATGGTCAACCCATGAGAGATTTGAAGATAAAGTCATACCCAACAGAGTAATAGAGTCTGAAAACTTAAGAACTGAGCCATTCATACTTACAACAGGAAATGATCGATCTTTTTGGCGGACACAAGGCAACACTAGATTATTGCTTCCCCATTCGAGAATACGTTGAATGTCTTTGTTGATTGAATTTGCCATTTCAGCTTTAATTTCTTGATTTGGCATAGAACGTGGATTATCACTATGAGTAGACTGAGATGAACTACAGTGTAGAGTGCTATCGTCAGCAAAGCAATGGATGGGGTTAGTTGTTGAAGAAATAAGGTCATTTATGTACAGCAGAAAACTTTGAGGCCAATCATCTCCGATGATATCGGGGATAATTCCGATCTAGGAATTATGCTAAAAGATATAGACATCGAGTCCACAGGCTTTAGAGATGCAACAGAAGTTGTGATTGGCAATGCTAGTGTCGATCAAGAGCTTTAAATCAATTTTGATTTTAATATTCTAGATACCACTGAGTCATAATTTGAAATATGGCCATAATCCTTGACGATCCATCTAATGAAGATTTTATCCCAGAGGCTACAAACAATGACTCTGATGTGAGGCCAGTTATTGAAGAAGAGCCTATAATAATGCCGTTAATTACAAAAAGCGGAAAACCCTCATAAACGTAAAAGATACGAGGCATCTGTCGCTGACAAGAAGGCTCTCAACAAAACAAAGAAGCAAGAATCTCAGGCAGTCAAGCCGATTAAAATGTGTATCGCGAATTTCGGAGGACAGGCAGCAAGAAATTAATAGCGAATATTGGGCTATTGATAGGGCTAAGGAAAAATGCCTTCATCATAGGCTCAATAAGCAGGGTGCCAGTTAAACAAAAGACCTGTGGTGATAACTCACGACGCTCATGGACCAATAGCTACTATTTGAAAACTGAAGAAGGGCCACGCTTTCAAGTTTGTAAAATATTTTTTATAGCTACTTTAGGTTTCGATAAAACTAATGACAGGGTATTGCAAAATCTTTAAAAGCAAACTGGCAAAGTTACCCCACATCCTAATCGAAGGAAAAGGCGAACGCCACCAAACAAAATAAGTAATGAGATCATCATCGAACATATTGAGCCATTCGAGCCTTCCATATCTCACCATAGACGCGAACATGCGGCAAATCGAAGACATTTACCCCAGTGACCTAAACAAAACTCAAATATTCCAAGATTTCAAAGAGAAACATTCTGAAATAAACTGTTCGTACGACGTCTACAGAAGAGAAGTGGCAAACAAAAAATTTCATTCGTGAAGTTGAGCCACGAACAATATGAGATGTGTGAAAACTTTGATTTGCATGGCCACAAAAAAGATACAAAAAATACAAGAATGTAAAGTTTGTAAAAGCTGGAAAACACACATTAAAAAAGCTGCTGAAGCAAGAAAAGAATACCAAAAAGACGCAAACGAGGAGCCATCCGATCATAAAGTGAAATAGTCGGTTGATATGGAAAAAGTAATAATGTTTAAATCAGTCGTATTTATAACCTGATTAACAGCATACAACGAGTCATTTTCCCTGTTGGGAAAAGGCCAAATAATCTATAGTAGCTTGCTTATGGCACGATGGGATAACAGGTAGAAATAAAAAAGAGTTGATCAGTACTTTTTTCTCTCTACATGTCGTAACACACAGCATACTGTTTTATTGATGGACATAATGGAGATAATACAAAGAAAGAACTGAAACCATCCTTCTATGCTCAAGGGACTTTATGTGAGACGTTAAGGACGGGTCATTTATAAGCCTAATCGCTCTCTTTTGAATACGATCAACGATATCGAGGGCGTATTGGGGAGCACTAACCCAGAGGTGAGAATTATATTCCAGATGAGGCCGAATTTGGGCCTTATACAACAGAAGGAGTTGTCGAGAGGTAAAGTACTGCTTAGATCTGTACAAAAAGCCTATTTTACGAGCAGCTGTTTTGGTAGCTGACAGAAGATGGTCAACCCATGAGAGATTTGAAGATACAGTCATACCCAACAGAGTAATAGAGTCTGAAAACTTAAGAACTGAGCCATTCATACTTACAACAGGAAATGATCGATCTTTTTTGGCGGACATAAGGCAACACTGAGTTTTGTTAGCATTAAATTTAACTAGATTATTGCTTCTCCATTCGAGAATACGTTGAATGTCTTTGTTGATTGAATTTGCCATTTCAGCTTTAATTTCTTGATTTTACATAGAAGATGGATTATCACTATGAGTAGACTGAGATGAACTACAGTGAAGAGTGCTATCGTCAGCAAAGCAATGGATAGGGCTAGTTGTTAGTTCAAGTTCAGGCAAGAAGAGGTAAGGCTCTATTCAAAATTATTTGTATGTTAAAAAAGTATAAGAACTATTGGAAAGTTTAAATTTAAAACAATGTATAAAATACATATTTTTCCAATATAAAGTGTTTTAATACACACTTTTAATACAATATAAAAATGTATTCAAACTCTTAGCTTAGGCTCTTTTGGTTCTTTCGTGCATCACTTACAAAAATGTAACTTACTCTTTCCTTAGGTTGAAAAATAAGTGGGGTATTTACTAAAGTAGTTGATGGTAAGTGAAAAATACTCAAGCATTTTGGTTGTATCTGTGCAGATACTACTAAATACCTTATTATCGCTCAGTTACTCTCTTTCCCCTCAGTAAGGGTATTACTTTTTTCCATCATTTAGTTTTACCTGCTGTATTTTTTTTCAAACAGCAGAATTTTAACTTTTTTACGCTTGCATATAATCCTCAATTAATTTAAAATAATAATATCGAAAAAGTTTGACAAAACGTGTAACACCCAGCGCTTCAAACTTCAAACCTTGGTTTCCCAGTTTTGTGTTTGATGCAGTTACCCCCTTTTCGAATAACACGGCAGTACTATAGGAATTTCACCTTTAGTGAGGGATCTTTAACGTGTCAAACATCGTATTGCCGCAGGACCTACAGTTTTACTTCCTATCCGATTAGAAGGAGTGCTTTGGTTTTTCTCAGTTTTAGAAAAATGGATACGTCGGCCAGGTTTGAACCCGCACCGCTCTAACCATTCCACTCCGAATATTTGTTTTAGTTTTTCTTATGAAGAATGTATCAATTGTTAATATTAACAGCTTCTACTGAGTCTACATTCCCAAACTGTAGTAGGTGTGCTGCTGTGATAACAATAATAATCTATTTTATTATAACAAAACTGTTTAAATTACAATTACTCTTTTCAAACCACATGAATAAGACATTGTATTTTTATATCATTATGTAGTAGGCTATCGGAATTGCTCAGATCATATAGCAACTACACCAATGTAGTGTGAACATTAGCAATCCAACTCATAAGTTTATACGAAGAGCGTCAAATGCTATCAATTCACTCAATACTACTTTATCATTTTTATATATTCAGTGGAAACAAGTTTCTTAATCTAAAGTAACTTTCAACCCTCAAAATAATTAACTTTATATTTTATTTAATTTTTAACCAAGTGGTGGTATCTGATGAACACAATTGTAGTACCTTTAATTACATATCAATTTAAGTATTCCCAATTTGTTGCAACAAATTTGTAAACAATGCCTTTATTTAGTAATAATTTTATAACGTTCATAATTTTTCTGAAAGTGCTAACTTTATAAGCGATCCTGGATTTCAATTTGGTAAACAAACTGCGGTAAATTAAGATTACTGTTTTACACGTATCTGCGTTTTCGGCCTCCGTGAGAGCTTAGAAAATCATAGTGCAACATAATTGTAATTAACTTTGTTTAAATATTTAGACATCAGTATATTTTCAAAATTGACGATTTATAAAATAGATAATTAGAAAGAGTAGCTAATATTTGATTAATATTTGCATAATCCTAGATGTAGATGATTAAAAAGCTAACTGTCACTATATTTTTAGTAACACTCAAAGCAATGTTAACATTTTAATTAAAAGCATTAATACTAAATAGTTTTGTAAATATATCGTAGTGGATGTACAAAATGACGTTTTTTTAATGGATAAATGAGTAATAATTGATATCTAACGAGTTCTGTAAGTTTAAGTATTAAATATTCTTAAAATAATTGTTAAAAAGCTTGCTTCAGTTTACTATGTAAAAATATTTATCAGTTGACACTACTGTTACTTTAAACACCAACGTTACATAATTATGGTCATTTAAATAAATGTGCAATAAAACGTCTTGTCTTCGTAGTTAATATGCAGCAAAGTTATGTTACCTAATAAATTCAAATACAAATCTTTGCGAAGATTTTAAATATAAGTAATAAAAATGTCAAAATTTGACACTTTACTATTTTTTGTACCTATAGAGACAAAGTTTTTTTCGTGATATTGTACAAATTGGAAAATACCTATACATTAAACAACGTGATAAATCTTTGAATCCATTAGGAGGTTTGTGCTAAAGTTACACAAATTCATTGTATATAAAATAATAAGGCATAAACATCTTATTCTTGAAAATAACTAGATTTCATTAGCTTCATCCTAAACCACTACAAAATAAACTAAACTGTGCAAGAAAAAATTATATGGCGAATTATATGTTTTGTAATAGTACTTTGTGTACCGAGGTGGAAAGATATGTGTTTTCTGGGTTGAAGGAGACCCTAAAACCTGGAGAACCACTTTCCTGCCATAGTTTACACAATATTTTTTATCCTATACACAATGAAGGATATCAAAATAAAGACATTAATTCTGTATCGTATATAGACAATTTACAACACATGCTTGAATGTGAATGCTGAAGGAGAAATTGAACAGCGCAATGCGGTGGCGTCTGTGTAAGGTTGAAGTACTAATTATTATGTTTGCAAATGGCTTCCGTATTCGTTAAATTGATGTACAATTAAGAATATTTTATAATGTCGAAATTAACAAATAATACAAGGTTTTAGTTACAAACAACATATGTAGGTACATCTGAATTAATTGTTAGACATTAAATACTGGATTGGTGATTGTACAATTTGAAAGAGATTCCTTGTTTGGATAAATTAGATAGTGGACTTGTTCAGAAAAAGTTGAAGCGGAAGAAGAAGAGTCTTGCTATAAAACTTGTTGATCTAAAGTAAAAAAAAATTAATAAAGTAAGTGTGGGGTCGTAATTTATTTCCGATGTTTCGACAGATTCCGTATTTAAAATTTTTCTAGACACATACTACTTTGGAATCCTCGATGTAACCTTCTGCTACATTCTGCTATATTCCTTAAGATGGTACAAGCAATCTTAGATGGAATAGCACCAATTGTATGATATCCCACGTACCGTGCTGTACATTTTCCGGCACTATACTTAAGAAGTAAGCGATCAGTAGACATGTTGCTTGGCCGTAAACTAAAATACTTCTTGCAGATTGACACAACATCGGTAGAATTTTTTTTTTCGGCATTACAAACGACAACTGTTCTGTGTTTATGATTTTTTGTGTTTTGTATGTATATTAAAGCACTGTTTTGAAGTTGGTAGCAACTCATTAAAAAGGTTATGTCAAATAAGTTTTTTTTTTAATTAAGCATTAAGCATTAAGCACTAAGTAAAACAATGTAAACGACTATTTAATTAGGAACATTTCAACGAATCAATTATTATTACAAACGTTTAGTATTATTGCGCAATTTCTACCTTTCTCTGTAAGGAGACTTTTGCATAACCTACTGCTACAGTTCACGATTGCCAACCGCAATGCCGTTTAATCGTTAGCAGATCACAACCATGATTTGCTAAATGAGAAACAGATGATCTCAGGAAGAAGTTTTTAGTTATTTTCATGAAGGTTATCTAATTATGATCGGTATAGCATCTAATCGCTGAATATTTGTTTTTGGCATAGAGACCAAAAATGTGTCATTTTTTAAATCTTCACTGCCAATAAACATATTTGTCAATTATTCCCTTCTTAAAGCACCGGAATAACTTATAATTAAGCCTTTCTGAACCATAGGTGGCACAAATTGAACTCTCCTACTAATACTCAAAAATCCTTTGAGTAAGGAACGTGAAAATACTATTTATTGTGATTTGTGATGTATAGCTCATTTTACACCTTTTGGGCAAGTTTTGCAAAGATCGGCCATCATGTCTGGATGTTTGTGTGTGTATCTGTGTGTGTGTGTGTGTGTGTGTGTGTGTGTGTGTGTGTGTGTGTGTGTGTGTGTGTGTGTGTGTGTGTGTGTGTGGTACTTACAATTTTGTATTCAAGCTTGTTTTCATTTGGCTTAGAGCTGATTAGATTTTGGGAGAAATCCAGCGGCGGAGAGGAGAGGTTTATTAGAGTCAGTTTTTGGTTTTTATCAAATATTTCTAAAACAGCTGTATATTTCAAAGATATAAAATATCTAGATATAGACCTTAAACATATCGATTAATTATGTGCTATGCGATTTTTTGATATGACGCGGAATTTAAGTGTTAGCTCAAATTATTTCATTATCTGAATAACGATTAATTTTATAAAAAAAGATGTAGACGTATTTTTTAAAGAATTTAATTTTACATAAATTTTCTTTATAAAGTTTTTTAATGTAAAGCGAAATAAATGTAAATATTAGGTACATATGATTGAAAATGCTAAAGCCGTATTATTGATATTTGTACAGAAGCGGGCGGTTTTGAAATTTTTTTACGTTAACCTGTATTTATGTCTATTGATCTCTATCTGACATGAAATTTTAAACGTTATTCTGACATGGATTATTGTTTTTGTTTTTACAATGTTGTCTGTTTCCGTTATGAACGTATAAAAAAGAGGTTGCAAAATTATCCTAAAAAAATTGAAATTAAAATATTTCATTTCCTTTAATTTAAGTTGGCACCTAGATGTCTATTAACCTCTGTGTGTCATGAAGTTTTAAACGTCTATTTGACATAGATGATCGTTTTTGCGTTTACAATGCTGCTTATTTCCGTAATGAACTTCTTATGAAAAAAGGTTGCATAATTATCCTAAAAAAATTGTTATTAAAATTATTTCATTTCTTTTCATTTCCATTTTGTAGGTTGGAAGGTCGTACAGTGTTCCACACCAGATATTTTTAAGTACGTATTTATGTCTATTCATTTCTATCTGAAATGAAATTTTAAACGTTATTATGACATAAGTAGATTGTTCTTGTTTTTACAATGTTGCCTGTTTTCGTTATGAACGTATAAAAAAGAGGTGGCATAGTTATCCTAAAAAACATGAAGTTTTAAATGTCTGTGTTGCTTATTTTCGTAATGAACTTAATATAAAAGAGGTTGCATAATTATCCTAAAACAAAAATGTGATTAAAATTATTTCGTTTCTTTTAACTTTCACTTTATAGGTTGGAAGGTCGTGTGGTGTTCCACGCCAGATATTTTTCGTATATTTAAAAAACCTTAAATTACTTCTTAAAATGTGTATGATCTCAAATATTATGCCGTAGCATGAAATATCATACTTCGTTTAAAAATAATTAACTTAAGGAAGAAATTATTTAGTTACTTTTACGGCAAGATATGGTTTGATGGCTGCTTCAGTGAGAAATTGAGTAATTTGATTGAAATTTTGAATTTTTGTCGTTTCTTCATGTGCTTTAGAAAATGTTTTTTTAAATAAGGCAATTAATCTGCTCAATTTAGAAATGTCCATATCTTGCTTAATGCTTAATATAATATGTACAATTAGTGCAACTTCTTTCGTTTTGCTCAGTATTACAAAGTAAAGCTATTAGTTAAATAATGTTCTCTCATGTGATCCTTCAATTTAGTGTAACCAACCTATATCGTCCATGTTCGTAGCAATTTGTCGAAACTCCGGTGAAGTACAGTACAATTCTTCTTGAGTTATTGTTTTTTTTAACATAGATTTGCGAAATTATTTAAAATGAAAATAAAAAGTTTTATTCAAATTTTAAATATTTGTGAAACATTACTACCAATCTTTCATTAGTGCAACAGTTATAGAAAAATTCTCACCGCTATGCGACGCGTTTTCTAAACTTATACTAGTGCAATAGAAGCGCCTCTTATGAAACTAATTTCTTAATATACAATTGTTTGGATCTTTTAGGAGTTAACTTTACTGCGAACATTTTAACACGTGGTGATCTCCATAAAATTTATACTAGATCTGGATGCTTAAATATATAATTATGTTTACCAAACTATTCCACAAAAGAAAAAATGATTTCGTTTAAGGAATAATTGTAGTCTTCGAACGCCACATTTGTTTATTTATTCATGAAATACTTGCTTTAACATTTTAATATCAAAAATTCTACAAAATTTCTAATTATTTAGAAAACGCTTAACTTTAGGCATAGGAACCTAAATACCAATTAAAAGAAAATTCAGATCTATATCGACTGCGTTAATAACATACAGGGTGTTCTATTCTAAAATATTGACTTATTCACGTTTAAAATTTTATAAGATGGAGGCATGTTTACAACAACCCTGTGCATAAAAGTTAATTATTAATTGTACTATCTTACATAGGAAAGATTACTTATTATCTATGCAAAATTTAAAAATATAATTTTAATAAGTACCACAGATATTTGGATTTTAATATTAAGCGGTTACTGTAAAACTTTCATTAAATACTTTATATCTTTAAAAATATAGGTTTTAGTTTGTATCGTACTTTGAACAAATTAAACGTAAAATTTTATATCCAATCTAAAAAAATTAAAAAATGTATTATTCAATTTAAAATAAGAAAGATGGCGTCTAACCAAAAGTGCCACTTTCTTGCAAATATCTTTATGTGGTAGGTCTTTTGGCATCGTGTTAATCCCCAAGTTTTCAGAATCGTATATTTTTTCTTTCTCCGTAAACTTCTAATACACGGTCAAAAATCAGCCTGTAGATATATATATATATATATATATATATATATATATATATATATATATATATATATATATATATATACCAGGTGTCGCTTAATTGCATAGCCAAAAGTATAAGAAAGATTACTTACGTAAAAATAAGCCGATTTAAGTAAACTTGCCTTAGTCTAAAAGTTAATAATAACGAAGCTACAGGGTGTCAAAGTTGAAAGAATAAATCACATTTTCTTTCATATCTTTCGACTGCCTTTAGCTAATTTTCTAAATTTCTTATATGGGGGTTTCTTGGAATGAGAAATTCAAATTTATCATCGACTTTGGTGTATTTCCTAGAAGGCGCTACAAGCGACCATTAGTACATGTTTAAACCGCTGCAACTTTTTTGTGCTACACTGTAGGCCCTTTTAGTATGGAATAATAGTTTTCCCTACCTTTTCTGCTTAAGAAGGTACACCTTCTTGAAATCGCTAACAGCACCGGTTTCCGAGAAAAAGCATCTAAAGCCCATGATGCATGCAAATTATCCAAAAGTATCAAAATAACTTTTTTGACTATCCTCTTTTTTCCGCAATAACAACTAGTTTTAATTAATTTCAATTAATTTTGAATCTTTTTGTCTCGTGAAAAATTTGCATAAGACGAACGGTTTAGCCAGGAAAAAATATTTTCTAATGCATTGCACATTTGCGCAAGCTCTTTTACTTAGGTAAAAAACTTTAATCGCCTTTGCATTTTGGTTACCATATCGACAGTTGAATTTATTTATCAAACGTTACTTTTTTTCTGTCGCTTTTCCGTTGATAAAGATCCATAATAATGGCTCACAGTGTCACTAATTCTGAAATGATGGATATGCTTTTAGTCTATGGGCTTTCCATTGCAATGGTCGTAGAAGTGCACAAATTTATAGGGAAAAATATCCTTTCCGTAGAACTCCAAATCGGCACACATTTGCTAATATCGAAAGACATCAAGTTTCATCCAAGCCGTGTAAGTTCTGGATGCAGACGAACCATAAGGACTGTGGAAATAGAAGAAGAGATTTTGAACGCTGTTGAAATAAATCCAAAGACCAGCATACAACGTGTAGGATTGCAATTGGGAATTTCGAAATGATCAGTTCATAGAGTTTTCCAAGAACAATTATTGCACCCCTTTCATATTCGAAAAGTTCAAGACATATTGCCCATGAATCCTGATCAACGATTAGATTTCTGTCGATTCGTTATACATAGGAGAATCGAAAATCCAAATTTTAGTACTTTGTCCCTTTGTACTGCCAAATCGGCTGAATGGAGATGGGTACTCCCCATTTCACTTTAAATGTAAGACAACATTTAAATAAGGAATATCCCAGCGCTGAATTGGAAGAGGAGGTGACGCACATGTGAACTATCCGCATCGATCACCGGACTTGACACCCTGCGATTTTTTTTTGTGGGGTGCCTTGAAATCAAAAGTTTATGCATTCCCAGTTAATACGCAAGCAAGAATTGTTGGCAGGAATAATTCATGAAGCCACTTTATTGCAGAATCGTCCTGAAGTTTGTCCAGAGTACAATGGAATTCTTAAAAACAATTAACTTGTGCATGCAGGAAAATGGTGGAAATTTTGAACATTTGTTTGATAGTAACGCAATTTAATTGTTTAACTTTGTTTTTTATATTGTTAATTATTGTTTTTGATTTTTCTTCAATAATTATTGTTTTTGAAAAACTTCATTCTTCTTTATTTTTTTCAATAAATCGGCTTCATGAATTATTCTTATTTTTATTATGAATTATTATTATACTTTTGGATAATTTGCATTCATCATGAGCTTTAGATGCGTTTTTCTCCGAAACCGGTGCTCTTAGTGATATTAAGAAGGTATACCATTTTTAATCAGAAAAGGTAGGGAAACTATTGTTCCATACTAAAAGGACCTACTGTTGTACCGGTTTAAACATGTTCTAATGGTCGCTTGTAGCGCCTTCTAGGAAATACACCGAAATCGATGATAAATTTAAATTTCTCATCCCAAGAAACCCCCATATAAGAAATTTTATAAAATTAGCTCAAAGCAGCCGAAAGATATGAAAGAAAATGTGATTTATTTTTTCAACTTTGACACCCTGTAGCTTCGTTATTATCAACTTTTGAACTAAAGCAAGTTTAGTTAAATCGGTTTATTTTTACGTAGGTAATCTTCCTTACACTTTTGGTCAAGCAATTTAGGGACACCCGGTATGTTCACAGGTCTAGGATTAATTTATCAAACTTTTCTAATGCTTGACATTAAATTATTTATATTTAGTTCAGCTAAAAGTTAAGACATTTAAAAATTCTGTGAAAAACGTTTATTTTCTTAGTATCGAGGTCGAAATTAAAAAAAAACCACACACCTGATCCATGATTAATTGAACCAGAATTTTCCCACCTGCTAACACTATAATTTTAAGCTCATTTTGCCTTCTCTGTTATACTGCTTTTATTAATATTTATAATAAACAAAATAAATAAATTCAACTCTAGCTTAGAAAATTGTCTATAAAAATGCAGCCTTACGTTAGTTGTATACATGTCTGTAAAATGGACATATAGCACTAAAAGAAATTTTGGCAAAATTCTAATAACTCAAATTTTAGTATGTCGCCTCTGTTATTTTTTGGTGTTTTACTTATATACTTTAGGTATTCATACATACTTATGGATATTTTTTCATAACATTAAAGCTTCGTGTTTTGAAATATCGGTTATCTGTTTACGCACCTATATACTACTACTAGAAAAAGTAAATAACTGAATCAATTACAAGTATGGAAATATTTCGATTTTGATTAATGACATAATTTCAAAAAGCCAAATCAAATGTTTGTGTATAAAAATAACAAGTTTTCCAATGTTAACAATTTTTAGTTAAACGATAAAAAAGTGTTTGTTTACGGTGACGCGCGCGAGTAATTTTTAATATATTTAACGTGGTATGAGACGCGTGACTTGCACGAAAATAAAATAAATCTAAAAAATAATTTACACAATTTCAGAGATTAAATTAAAAGTTATTAATAAAGTAATTATAGATGTTATTTAGATAAGTTACTATATTTGTTTATGTATATAAATTATCTTTTCGTGTATCAATTCATGGGGCAATACAAAATATTCTTTATATTTAATAAGAAGCCCAGTAAAATAAAAAAAAGTTATTATAATTGTCACTTTAAATCTGTTTTAGCACACTTAAAATGATTTAAGTTTACGTAAAAAGAAACTGTTTACGTCAACACGCCGCTAAGGTTTGTGTTAATATTATTTTTATGGTAGATATTTAAGATGAGTTTTGTGTTCCTTAAGCGAATGGAATTCTTTTGTGGTCTTTGATGATAATATCTCAACAACTGTTTTCGCTTCTGTAAAAAAGTAGATCTACGTTTATTCTTTTTGTTGTGCCCTTTAATATATGTATTTAATCGAATACTCTTTATTTTATCGTAAAAAGCAAATCAAAGTGAAATTACCGCACTAATTTGAGCAAATTGATCGGTGATGAATGCAATTTCATGGAATTACAAATCGTTTTGTTATAAGTTCAGAGCATGAGTTGATCGTTCATCAGACGAGTCAGTAGCTGACAACTGCTGATGGATCGGCGGGCGCAACAAGCTGTACATGGGCAACGCGAAGTGCTGTAAATATCCTGTGTCAACCTCCGAGGATGTGCTTCGACTTACAATTAAAAGACCTCAAATTTTTGTTGAAATTTGGTCATCCAGTGTATGTGTCACGTTTTATTTTTTATTATTTCTAAACAGTTATATTGTCAATGTTTGTTTCTGTCATACCTTTTGGTGATAAAATATTAACTACCCACCTAACGGTTACTTTTTTTTTGTTCATTAGGTATCTACCTAATGATCGATTGTAAATATTTGCTGTTGTTATCAGTTTGTAAACTGTTAATCTCTATAACGACTTTACTTTGGGGTGCGTTCGACTTTTTACGATTTAGATTTGGTAACTTTTTAAATGAAACTCATTAATTTAACAGGAACAAATATACGAAACAAAATTTGACCTACCACCACATAGAACCTTTCCCTCGTCCTTTACTCCTGGTATCGGCGGATTGCAAGGAAATGCACCCTATCAAGAGAACAATTACTGTCACCACCGTAATTTCCATAGTGGTCCACCCGCACACACAGCACACCGTCACAAGCGCAAAAAATAAACAATATCACCTATATTCACTATTTACTTTACTTGGGGGTAAAGTAGGGATTTTTTATTCGTAAACGTCCGAATTATTCCGAATAATTATATAAGGAGGAGTCAGGATAACGTCCTGACCACCCACATCTGAATCCTTTGTGGCACTGAAGCTCTGAATTTACTTGCACGTGTGGTCCTGTACACGTGGAAATCTACTCCTCCTTTATATAAACTTTTATCCAATGAGCTGGATCAGACACGCCTTTAACCGAACCTTTTCCATTAAATAACCCGCCATTGCTCAACAAAAATGTGGACAACGATGACCCGTAATCGGACAGTAGAAGTAGAAGTTAGACGTCTTTAACATTTTCTGTTAAATGAATGATTCCATTTCTTTCTTTATACCAAAAGATCATTACAATTTTTTTTATTACATCAGAAACCTGACTCATAAAAATTCTCACAGTATAAAAGCTTGAGAACTTTTATGAGAGGAACAAAAAAAAAGGACACCTCCTGCAATGAATCTTCGAAAGCGAACATATCTTTCTAAATTGTTAATGGGATAAGCAACATGCTTCTTCGCACACCTAACTCGAAATATTTTCGATGCCATTTTAAATAATTAAATGCATTCTACTGCTAGGTAAATAGCTTTGGTAATGTTTAATCCTTAATTCCATTAAGATGCCTCTGTGGGAAAGATAATAAAGTTAGTATTTCTGTTTATTTTTGATACTTTTTATGTAAAATTCCATGAGATTTCTTGTCTAATTAATGGTCTTTAATAAATAGCAAACCTTTATCATTATTGTAAATATGCAGTATAAAACAACAAAAGTTACATACTTTAAATATTTATGCTTTTATACTTTTTAGTTTTTGAAAGATACATTTTATGCTTTAGATTGCGTTTTAAATTCGTCATTCATTTACTAATTTTCAGTTTTAAATTAATTCAATTCATATAGTTTTAATGCACTGCAGTAAAATAAAGTCTAACAATATTATAGTAAAATATCAACGTATTTACAAAGCACACAATACATACGTCTTACGGTTCAGTGTAGGTAATAGAAAACGCATTCGCACGCTATAATGCCTTTAAGCATTACAATTATCCGCCTATTTTAAAATTATTCTTAATGCAGTTTTTTTCTTTTGTATTTTAATTATCTGCTTATATATGTGTAAGTGTACGTTATTGTTATATTTCAAAATTATTAATTAAATTTTACGATTTTATTAGGTCTAAAATTTATTTTGTATATGAATATTTTAAGGGCTATATAGGTTTAGAATTTAGTCGGAGTTAAACAAACTTGGGGAAGTGGCATGAGTTGGATTAATGGTTTCCTGTAAATAACACATTAATACAGTGCGCTTAATTATTAATATTACCTATTAATAGTTAAATAAATATGAGTAATAAAAGTGAACAACTGAACATAGAGTGATTATTGATATGAAGATTATAAAATGGTGGGTGAATTCGGTTTAACCCTCTAAAGATTTTGATTTCCGGAAACAACAATTTTACATCAAGATCATTGCGTGGTTGTGTACGGGTAAGCTCTTTTTGCAGTATAACTAATGTATGAAATTTTACAAGCCACGCAGAATGTGGTTTTAAAATTATGATAAAATAAATTGTTTATAGTTTTGTTGATCATAAATTCAATAAGCCTGTTTACACTATCGATTTAATTAATTTTTAATAAACTCATAACCTTATTTTCATGTTTCATGTTTCATGTTTCATTTATATTCCTATCTTTTCTAGTGACGAATGCACACTTTCCTTAACTTTACAATCTAACAATATCTAACATTTTACTCACCTTTTTATTCAATTTGAAATCTGTTAGGAACGCGCTTAGTTCTTGTAGATTTACGCAAATCTAATGACTAATTTTGCGAATAAATTGATGATAACGTTCCAGGGAATGAAGTACTAAGAATACTAAACTATTATTACCCTGACTGTTTTGAAGGGATAAATAGTTATTAACTTATGATTCAACATTACATATTTCTAAAACAGTATCGTTACTGCGATACCTGATCTGATTAGATGATGTTTGAATTGTGTTTCTAAGGAAATCTGAATAAACATATGTATCCCATTTAAATTAACCAAATGAGTTGCATATCACTTATGTTGTTTACAATTTTCCCTTCTACCCAAATTTTAGAACCATATAAATTTTTACTAGTTCACCCACCGAATAAATTTAGTGTGGTTTACAACATTGGAATAACTTTTTTCTGTAAAATTTAACATATCAAATAAAATTCGTGGTCAATATTTGAATATGCGCTTATATGGTGACATTCTAGTTGTACCTGGTAGGTATATTTCGATATAGAAAGAGAACTTTATATACCTACACATTTCCAGAGAAAAATTTTTATTTAGAACTGTGTACTTGTTCTTTGAGCGCTGTTTTAATCATTTGAATACATGTGTCTATCTGTAACTGTACTTGATTGTGGATGGTAAGTAAAAATGTTAGTGAGCTTAATTCCAATTGTTTGAAGAAATTTTCAAAATTCCGTAGAATTAAGTACACTGTGGCCTATTATCACTCACCAATTCAAGAGGTAAACCAATAATTCCAAACATTTTCGAAAGCTTTTCATTGTTTGACGGGTACATGTATATCAATCCATTTTGAACAAGTATTAAGTAACTGTTAATTAATAGGTTACATCATTTGTGTGAAGGGTACTATATGAATTTATTATAAGTTTTGTTATGAACGAATAAGTTCAAAGGTAATTATAAAGGGTGATTCAAAAAGCGCGCCAGTTTTAATTATAACAAAAAAAGTTTATTTTAAAAAAATAATTTACAAAAGACATAAAGCTATTAATCAAACCTTCTCAATTTAGGAATGGAATATCACATCGGACATATGTCCCCCTCTACTTTGCAGGCATGCCAAAACTCTCTTCCTGTATTGACGCTATCACGAACTACAGCAATGTTTTCAAGAGACCGGCCAGATCTAGTTTTAATGTTGAATGTTGATCCTGTTTCAATAAACTTTGTCATAAGTCTGCGCACTTTTGATCCATTCGGAGCTTCATTATGCCCGAAAATCGCACGAAGCCGTCGAACGGTTTCTGCAAAACTTTCTCCGTTTTGATAAAACGTTTTCACGATTAACACACGTTGTTCAGTAGAAAAGCGTTCCATTTTGACACACAGAATGAAATCGGGAAATTAGCAGATGTCAACTTTATAAACAACTACGTTGCTAAGCAACAAACAATAAAATGGCGAGCGATTCAAAACCAGCGCGCTTTTTGAAGCACCCTTTATTTAGAATTTACATCAGTTCTACATGAATAAACAAAATTAAACATCCTACTCGAGGTAAATTTTTTATTTATGTATGTAATAAAAGGTACTATATGAAAATTGTGAAAATTGTTGTTTGCCTTCGGCCATGATAATGGTGATGATTGCACCCTTTAATAAACATCCTTGTTCAACTGTTAACTCTAAATATAGTACTTCTTCCACTTACGACGACCAATCACTAAGAACGATTTCTAATACTCTATTCATAATAGTACCATTTTTTGTACAAACGACAATTGGAATAAAATACCAAATTTAAACATATATTCAGTGCCAACTAGTAATTCATTTGACAATCAAGTGCAAGTATTAAATATTTTTGAAACAGTGGTTGAAGATGAGTTCATATTAATTCTTGAAGCAATTTTTTTCTAAATACCCTTACGGGGCATGTATCAGTATCTTCTGGGTTCATTACAAGGCATTTACTGTCTCTTAGTGTTTTTTTTTGCACATGACACCACTTGGAAAACACGGGATTGTATTCAATCAGGTTGCTCAATATTACACTATAATTTTTCTCTTCTTTAAAGTAGGCTGCCTCTCCTCCGTGTCAAACTAAATCGAACGAATGAAGAAGTTTTAACCAATCCTTCCGGTGTTTCTTCTTTTTTTTGCCATTTTATAAATTTCATTCATGCTGAGCGCGGAAGAACTTTTCTTGCGTTTACTACGATTTGCATGAAGAGCTTTCCTTTTTGCGTTTCTTGTTTCTCGGGCATGCTTAAGCTCCGCATCATTGAAGAGATTAAACGTCTGTTTTACTATATCGTCACCGTTCCCTTTGTTTCATATTATAAACCCAGTCCAAAAGAATGTCACTTTTTCAAACAATAACTGCGTATTACGCAAAATTTCTAAAATTGGCACGACACTGATTTGTACGGATTTTTTTGGTGTAATGGTTTTCTTCGTCTGACTTTCTGCTAATATTTTGTCTTTACTTGCACTGCTGAAACATTCCATCTTGAATGACTTACGGAAACTTACTTACATCAATGACATTGTAAAATGGAACGTTGTCATCGTGAAGATAAGTAATATATATTTGGTTTATTCCAAAATAAACGTGTTCTTTCTTCAAAAAAATCCGTTTATAAACGGCGAACGCGATGAACTCAGAATAGTGTTACCACGATGACATGAAATTCTCTGGTTTATCAGTTTAAGTAAGGAAATGAAACAAAGTGCAGGTGCAAAAATGGTTTTGTACCTTAAAATAAGAAATATTATTTAAAATATGAATAATTGTAACGATGAAGTCTTTTTTTTTACACCTTAAAGGAAATCAGTGTACGGACAACTGACTATCTTTAAAGGTAATACTCAGCAAATTATGCTAACAATAATAATAAATTATAAAGCCACTTATAAAACCGTTTTTTTTTTCGAGTAAACATGGAAAAAATATTGTATGTTTAATAAAGGCCTCGTTGGGCAAAGGTACGCTGCGTGGAATAAACACACGCACTTATTGCATACATAACTATCTAACGATTCATCGTCTGTAACTAAAATAAAATTTTTGCCCGTATACAAATTTATGAAGTTCCTCTAATTCAAATATTGATGCACAGGTTTCACGTTTAATTTGTGAATAATTTCGTTCGCTTTAGATAATATACAAGATACAAGAAAAACATGTTCCGAATTTATTTGGTTACTTAAAACAGGTCCAACTCTGAACTACTTGCATCACACGAAACGTACACTCCTCATTAGGATCGTGATGAAGTAATGAGCATTATTGGTTAAAAATGTTTTACTTTTATTAAAAATTTTTTTGCGATTAGATGTCCACCGAAAATCTGAATTTTTTGTTAACGAATAATATAATGATCTTATATATAATATATAATATTGGTAAAAAGAAGTTAATTAAGCCTAAAAAGATTTGAATTGTGTAATTGTTTTGTGATTAGAGCTTGCTTAATCGCTCTAATTATAATTTCTGATGATTTTAATCTCCCCCAAGTTATTAAATGTCCTAGAAACTTTATTTCCTGTTCAAAAAACGTGCATGTATATATATATATATATATATATATATATATATATATATATATATATATATATATATATATATATATCAACGTTTTAGATATTCAGCAAAGAGTGTTTAAAAGTTTTGATGAATACGTATGTAGTAGTATAAGTAGGGTTGGTGGGTTGAACCTCATATGGTGTGAGCTAAGCTAAATTATATTGAAGTACCTATAGAATTTCGAATGAAACCTTTATCTGTAGTAGGTGTGTTTGCTTCGTATACGGTATAAAGCATAATCTTAATATGGCTATAGTTCATCCTGATCACGAAATTGTTCCTTTAATTGGTAGAGATTGGAAATAAATGTTTTGTATCCTAACTGGGAAGAGTTTTTTAATTTATCAGCAAATGAAAAATCGTAGTCTACCCAAATTTGGTGTATTCGGTGTTATCTGCATTAAAAAAAAGATGTAGAAACTAAAATTGAAAATTTACTTAAAGCTAGTATGATTTGTAAAGTAAAATATAGTAATTTGGCGAGTCCAGTTACTACAAAAGGAATAAAGTTATGAGGTGCTTATGTTACCAGTAATAGAGCTTGAACAATACATTATTACCCACAGCTGTGGCCTGAAGATATTTTTAGTGGTGACAATAATTTTTGTGTTTTAGAATTATCACGAGCTTATCCGCAGTTGTTTTTGAAGAACTCGTTTACAGTTTGGAGTTCCTGGTGGGTCGCCTATTGCCACTTGGTAATGGACCAAATGCTGCAGAGGGAAAGAGTTAGATGGATGTTATACAAAATTATGTGAAGTACTGGATAGGGTGTCTTCTTATAATGTTAGAATTAATTGGCAAAAATGCATGTTTTTTGAACAGGAAATAGAGCTTCTAGGACATTTAATAACTTGGGGGAGATTAAAATCATTAGAAATTATAATTAGAGCGATTAAACAAGCTCAAATACCCAAAACAATTACAAAATTTAAATCTTATTTACGCTTAATTAACTGTTTTTTTGCCAATATTATATTATTCGTTAATAAAAAATTAGATTTTCGCTAGACATCTAATTGCAAAAGGGCTTTTAATAAAAATAAAACATTTTTAACCAGTAATACTCATTACTACATCACCATACTAATGAGAAGTGTACGTTTCGTGAGAAGGAAGTAATTCGGAGTTGAACCTGTTTTAAGTAACAACTTAAATTCGGAACATATTTTTTTTGCATCTTGTATATTATCTAAATCAGAACGAAGTTATTCACAAAATGAACGGGATGCGTGTGCTTTAATGTTTGAATTAAACGAACTTCATAGATTTGTATACGGACAAAAAATTTATTTCAGCTACAGACGATAAACCGTTAGATAGTTATTTATTTAACAAGTGCAAAAAGCGAGTGTTTATTGTACGTAGCGTGCCTTTGTCCAACGAGGCCTTTATTAAATCTCGTTGGACAAATACGTCCAGTGCAAGGAATACTTTTTGCACGGGTTGCAAACAATATTTTTTCCATGTTCATTCGGAAAAAACGGTTTTACTAAGTGTCGGTAAAAAATTATATTATATAATATTTAATTATAATTTAATATCATTGTTAGCATAATTTGCTGGGTATTAGCTTTAAAGGTAGTTCAGTTGCCAGTATACAGATTTCCTTTGGGGTGTCAAAAAAAAGACTTCGTCGTTACAATAATTCATATTTTCAATAATATTTCTTATTTTAAGTTACAATACTATTTTTACATCTGCACTTTTTTTCATTTTCTTACGTAAACCGATAAACCAGAGAATGTCACGTCACCATGGTAACATTATTCTGAGTTAAGCGCGTTCGCCGTTTATAAATGGATTTGTATGAAGAAAGAAAACGTTTATTTTCGAATAAACCAAATATTTATTATATATCTTCACCATGACAACGTTTCATTTTATAATGACATTCATGTAAGTAAGTTTCCTTAATTCATTGCAAATGAAATGTTTCAGTTTCAGCAGTGCAAGTAAAGACAAAATATTATCAGAAAGTAAGACGAGGAAACCCAGTATACCAGTAAAAAATGCAAAAATCAGTGTAGTGCCAATTTTAGAAATTTTGCGAAATACGTAGTTGTTTAAAAAAGTAGCTGACATTTTTTTGACTGGGCGTATAATATGAAACAAAGCGAACGGTGACGATTGTAAAGAAAATGTAGTAAAACAGAAGTTTAATTGTACTGAAAAATTGCAAAACCATTATTTTAAAAATTTCAATATAAAATTTAATCCCTTAAATGATGCGGAGCGCAAGCATGCCCGAGAAACAAGAAACGCAAAAAGGAACGCTCTTCAAGCAAATCCTACTAAACACAAGAAAAGTTCTTCCGCGCTCAGCATGAATGAAATTTATAAAATGGCAAAAAAGAAGAAATTTTATATATAGCCAATATTTCGCTTTGCACAGAGGAGAGGCAGCACACTGTAAAATATCCTACTTTAAAGGAGAGAACAATAGTAGTGTAAAATTGACCAACAGGATTTAATACAATCCGGTGTTTTCCAAGAGGTGTCAATGACGTGCAAAAAAAAACACTAAGAGACAGTAAATTGCTTGTAATGAACTCAGAAGATACATGCTCAGTAAGGTTATTTAGAAAAATTTTACTTCAAGAACTAATGAATTCATCTTTGACCACTGTTTCAAAAATATTTAATAACTGCACTTGATTGTCGAATGAATTACTAGTTGGCACTGAATATATGTTTAAAATTGGTATTCTATTCCAATTGCTGTTTGTACAGGGTGGTTTTTTTTCGTTAATATTATAGGGTATAGGCTAAACGGTAAGAGATACAAAAAAACTAAGATACGTGTCCCGTTCTCTTTTTTAGTGTTTAGTTTAATGGCGCAATCGGATCTACGCTAACTAAATTGGTTTCGAAGATACAGAGTGATCCTCAAAATCTGCCGGTTTTTATTATCTCTTATGACTCGGTTATTTATGGAGATAAAAAAAAGCTTTGGATACGAAAGTTTTATGACTTTTTACGTTGAATCCAGTGGCGTTCTTAAAAAAATATAGATGTTTTATTTTTTGAGATATTATTAAAAGTAGCATTTTCTTAAATGGGACACCCTGTATCTGATAATCTCAAAAAATTGCATTTTTTCTTGAAATTGCAACGATATATAACACTTAATATTTTGCATTGTCCTAAATAGCTAAAATACTAGAAAAACATTTTTTTTAGTTGGCCATGGATTTAATCAATTCTTTATTTTATAATAGGCATAATAAAATTGCAGATAATAACAATAATAAAACATTAATGAACTAAAACAACAACTACAAAAAACAAGAAAAGATTTATAACAACTCTCAACAGTAATTATTTCAAATACTTATATATAACAATTAGAATAGGTGGTTAATCACAAAAGGTGCTCAAATTGTCTTCCATTCTGCTCGATGCATTTTTGGGCTCTGCTTGTAACTGAACGAGTGGCATTATAGATTTGAATATTTGGCACTCTTCCAATGCAATTAATAAAATTTGCTCTGAGTTCTTACTCAGTATTACTTCGGGTTTTATAGACTTCATTTTTGATAGATCCCCAAAAATAAAAGTCGAGTGGCGTCAGGTCGGGGGAACGCGGAGGCCATCTGTTTGGTCTATATGTACCAAGCCAATTTTCGCCAAAATTGACATTTAGTAAGTCCCTTACCATGTGGCTATTATGTGCTGGAGCACCGTCTTGTTGTAAATAAACATTATTTCTTGCAGCTAATGGCATGTTATCCAACTCCATTATTACACATTCTTCCAAAATTTGGATGTATCCTTGAGCATTCAAATTTTCATTAAAAATTCTGTAGTTAAAGACTCTGTTTTGATATAGCGCCACCCATACATGGAACCCAAACCGTCCTTGTTGTATCCTGGCGATCGTCTGATGAGGATTTATGTTTGACCAATATCGATTATTATGTCGATTAAAAATTCCTTCGCTAGATATAAAAGCCTCGTCGGTCCATATTATATTTTGAAAAAAATTGGGATTCCGATTAATCTGCTGCGAATACCAATGACAAAATGTTAAACTCCGCTCTTCATCTCCAGGATGTAAGTTATGTACCTTTCTTATTTTATATGGTTTATACTTATGCTTTCTTAACGTTTTTAAAACTTTAGATTTACTTGTGCCAATATCTTTCTCAATATTACGGCTAGATATCGTCGGATCAGCAGCAACACAAGCTAATGTATTTATTTCATCTCTTGCTCTATTTGCCTTATTGTAAATCTTGGTTTTCCAAATGATCCGTACTCATTTAAATTGTGATATGATCTTTCAAATATTTGTTGTTCTGGCTGTCGTCGTTCCGGATAACGCTCAAAATATAAGTCTAGACCTGCGTCTTTATTTTTATTACTCTCAATGTAGCACTCAAGCATATTTAATTTTTCATAATTTTGAAAATTATTCATTTTAATCACCTTTTTTAAAAAATATAATCGGAAACGGAATAAGAATACCAATACATAATTGTTACTGAATTTTATGACATGTAATCAAACAAAAACAATTGCTTAAAACATTCAATTAATGCCAACTAAAAATAAATGTTTTTTTAGTATTTTAGCTATTTAGGACAATGCAAAATATTGAGTGTTATATATTGTTGCAATCTCAAGAAAAAATGCAATTTTTTGAGATTATCAGATACAGGGTGTCCCATTTAAGAAAATGCTACTTTTGATAATATCTCAAAAAATCAAACAAATTTATTTTTATTAAGAACGCCACTGGATTCAACGTAAAAAGTCATAAAACTTTCGTATCCAAAGCTTTTTTTTATCTCCATAAATAACCGAGTCATAAGAAATAATAAAAACCGGCAGATTTTGAGAATCACTCTGTATCTTCGAAACCAATTTAGTTAGCGTAGATCCGATTGCGCCATTAAACTAAACACTAAAAAAGAGAACGGGACACGTATCTTAGTTTTTTTGTATCTCTTACCGTTTAGCCTATACCCTATAATATTAACGAAAAAAAACTACCCTGTACACAAAATGATACTATTATACATAAGAGTATTAGAATTCGTTTTTAGTGACTGGTCGTCATAAGTGGAAGAAGTACTATATTTTTTAAAGAGAACAGAGTTAACAGTTGAACAACGATGTTTATTAGAGGGTGTAATCATCACTTTTACCATGGCAGAAGGCAACCAATAGTTTTCATATAGTATTCTTCATACAAATGATATAACTTATTTATTAATAGTTAATACTTATTTACAATGCATTGATGCACATCTACCCGCAAAACATTGTATATAAAATTAGTTTTCAAAATACCAGGACCGTGTTTAATAAAAATTAATAAAAATAAGTTGATGATGGCTATAAAAATAGGAAACGTCCGATTGAAAAACTGACTATGCCATGTTAAAGCCCGTAACAAGTTGTCATGAAGATGGGTTTGTATTTTGGCTCTAGCATTTATAATAACGCCAGAAGTGAATAAAATAGAAATTTCAAAAAAGCATTAATAATGATGCAAAATGTTTCACTTATAAATCTGACTTGTAGACTTTTCAAACTTTCAAAAATGACATTATGACAAACCTTGTTGCTTTCTGAGACGCAAGTTAGAAAAATCCCCCTAGCTTAGTTGAGATTTATGAGCGACATGGTCTTAGTATTTTTTAGAAATAAATAACAAATAAAGCGATAATCAAAATAATCAGATTAGTTCTGGAATATTTGTTCTACTTATTGAACTATGTGTTATTGACGTTATTTAAATTTATTTCTCCATTATAATCCAAATAAGTTTCCAAGTTTGACTCTTAATAACTCCATAAGCAAAGATTAACGGAAAATTGGTACTATAGTTTTTTACTTTTACTACTAAATAAATAAAATATGATATTCCTTGATTTCCAATGTGTTTTAAATGTGTCAAATAACTTTAAGAAGTATATATGTAGCGTTGTGTAATATTGTCGTCCATGTTATTAACTTTGAAATGAACAAGTACTGCAATGAAGACAAAATTTTCATGGTTACAACCTTTTACAGATTTGTTTGCTGTTAATTTTGATAACAGACGTATACCGTCTTTAAATACCATTCACAGAAATTTGAGAGATCTGGAAATATATCTGTCGTATCAGAATCTAGGGATGCTAAATAACATTTTTTTATTGTTAAACCACTAAAATTAAAAATAAGTAGCTTTCCTCTGCAAAATTTTACGTTTAAAATTAAATTTACTGATGATAATAAAACGCACAATAAATTAAATACAAACATGTATATGTAAATGGACAACAATATTAGCGTCGGCTGCTCGACTTTTTCAAAAAACCTTAAAATAAAATTGTGGCTCCGTTCTTTCTTTTTATGCAAAATTACCTTCACATAAAAAAATAATCATCGAAATCTGTCAAGCGGTTGTCTCGCAATCTGCGTGAACTAAATGGCCCGATTATGTTAATATATAGGATTATATCGCAGGAAATTGACAAATAGAATTAACTGATCATACTGAAGAACGTGTTTTGGCGACGGTAAACTTGGACCAGACAATTAGTTTAAGTCAAATTGCTGTTGAAGTAGGTTTATCTAAAACAAGGATATGGGACTTACTTTAGAAAGCACAAATATCACCTCTACAAGGCCCAGTGTCATCAAGAGATTTTCGATTTTGACGAGGAGCACAGGAATGTATTCTGTGAAGAGCGCTAATGATGATCGTCGTTTTTTGTCTGCACTTTGTTTTAGAGACGAGTGTACTTTCGCACTTAGTAACGAACCAAATGTTCAAAACACTCGCTGCTTGTCCCAAGAAAATCCTCGAGTGATGACTAGTACGCGAACTCAGTATCCTCAAAAAATTAACATCTGGGCTAAGATTTTTAACAATAACATTATTGATCCGTTTGAAATCGAAGGAAACTTAAATTCGTAACTTATTCGTAACCAAAGCTGGGCCTTCATTAGAAGAAGCAGCAGGGGAAAATAGGAGTTCTGGTTTCAACAAGACTGCTGTTCTGCACATTTTGGTTTAAATGTTAGAAATTATTTAAATTTTCCAAATCGTTGGATAAGTAGAGGTGGTCCTATAAATTAGCCTGCCAGATCTCCTGATTTATCCCATTGCGACTTCTTTTTGTGTGGCATCCTTCAAGGCAAAGTTTATAAAAGGCGCCACCCAGATATCAATTCTTTAAGGGAGGCAGTTGAAAACGAGTGCCGGTTAATTAGCGAAAGGCAAACGGTAGAAGACGCTTTTATAATAGATTGGAGTACTGTTTGTTTCAAAACGGTGGTTTTTATTGTAATTTTATCTTTCTTTGTCTTTCTTTAGATTTTACAATAAAGTTTTAAAGCTCTAATTTTACAATTTAGTATCTTAAACTACATAATTGCGTCTTTTGTCTTAATTAGTTTCAATTTTTTTATTCATCCCATTTAACTTTTTTGAAAATTCTTTCTTCATTGTAATACTTATCCATTTTAAAGTAATAACATGGAGGACAATATTAGTCAAGGTTAAATACTTTTTAAAATTATTTGAACATTTGAAACTAGTTGTAAATCAAGGTATATCATATTTAAAAGACGCCTATTACTTATTTAACGTTTTAAACTAAACATTTCATCTGCGTGCATAGAAATCGGCCCACTGTAAACTTTTGACTTTAACTATATTTTGCTTCGAATCTATCTATCAGATTAAGAAAAAATATATACTGTTTGAAAGACAATTTCATATGCTTTAATGTAAGTTTACATTTATTAAAATTTATTTCGGTTTCTTAGTCTTAAAATTGTGAAATTAACGCATGAGACAAATTATCGTTTCTTGTTACTAAAATAAAAGTGGTTTACTGATAATTACAGAAATTAACTCATAATTTTTAATAATGGGTATGACCCCTCTTGCCCTAATAGCATAGATCTAATCAAGTTCGCAATTGTTTCTTGTGGGGTGTCAAGCCACTCTTCTTCTACTGCCACAATAAGCTCTGCGATCGAGGTTGGGGCGCGAAGTCTAGCACGAATTCTTTGTTTTAGCTCATCCCATAAATGTTCGATTGGATTTAGATCGGGACTGCATGCTGGCCAATCCATAATCCGAAAACCGACTTCTGTAATGTAGTCTTGCACGATTCTTGCGGTGTGCGCCCTAGCATTATCATGCATAAAAATAAATTCGTCTCCAATGTAATCGACGTAAGGTACCACATGAACTGCTAAAACCCCCTCGATGTACCTAGCACCAGTTAAACCTCCTCTACCGTGACCACGGTTGTCCTTTCGGATGAAAACAGGATCGGTTCGTGCTCCCATAGAAATTGCACCCCAGATCATGCAAGAACCACCTCCATAAGCAATCCGCTTTTCAATGCAAGTCATTCTGCAAATCGCTCTCCTGGACTCCGGTACACTTTTAGTCTTCGGTCGTTGCCACAGAGGCATATCCTGGTCTCATCTGAGAATAGAACAGAACCCCACTATTCCAATGTCCAATTCAGATGATCCCGTGCGAAACGCAGGCGTGCTTGACGATGAGCTGGAGTAAGTTTTGGACGAAGTGCAGGGGTTTTACGAGTCAGATTACGTTCCTTAAGTCTTCGCCTTACTGTCCACTGACTAATAGCCACTCCTCATATTTCACGGAACTGCTGTTGCACTTGGACCGCATTAAGGCGACGATTTCTTAATGTTGTTGACACAATAAAGCGGTCATCACGGCCCGTTGTGTATCGTTTTCTGCCGGTTCCAGGTCTCTTATGAAAGGATTCAGTCTCTTGATAACGCTGGTAGGTTCTTCGAACAGCTGCGCGTGTCATCGCTGGCTAAGACCATTTTCAATTAGAGCAATTACTTGGGCGGCTTTTTGCAGTGTAGTATGCATTAAACTAATACATTTTAAACTAATCAAATTGCGAAAACTAATGTACAAATTTCAGTTGGAAATGCAATAAATTCAATCTGTCACAAGTTTGTTATTCGCGTTATGATCACAACTTAAACACATTTAATTTATTTACCGGTTCCTATGCATATAAACGCTAAGCACTCGTGATCAATTTCAACTTCTATCAAAGCATATTAAATTGTCTTTCAGACAGCGTAAATTTTTCTTGATCTGATAAATAGATTGTGTGTGTGTGTGTGTGTGTGTGTGTGTGTGTGTGTGTGTGTGTGTGTGTGTGTGTGTGTGTGTGTGTGTGTGTGTGTGTGTGTTTGTGTGTGTGTGTGTGTGTGTGTGTGTTTGTGTGTGTGTGCGTGCTTGCGTGCGTGCGTGCGTATGTGCGTGTGTGCGTGCGTGTGTGTACTTGGGGGGGGCGTAGGTGCGTGAGTGCGTGCGTGCGTGTGAGGGTGCGGGTGCGGGTGCGTGGGGCGGGCGAGGGCGCGGGCGCAGTCGCTGGTGCGGGTACGGGTGCGGGTGCGGTTGCAGGTGCGGGGGCGGGCGCGGTCGCTGGTGCGGGTGGGGGTGAGTGTGAGGGTGCGGTTGCGGGTGCGAGCGGGGCGCGTGCGCGTGTGCGTGTAATTTCTAAAAATGTAATGAATTTGTATTGAGCTGTTTATTGTCTTTAAAATGAGTCCTAAAGAAAACTTCGTGATAATTTATTTTACATTCAATACAAATTCACTCACATACTGTTCTATTGTTTAGTTGCATTTATAAGAAAATATCTTAAGGTAATAACAATGTTCTTTTAAGCATTCCGACCAACTTTTGGTAAGCGATTTTAGCTATTAGGTGTTTTAAAACGCTGTATGCTTCCGTACAAATACCTAAATGTAATAAATAAGGCAACTTCTCCTGCATGTAATTCGATGTACCATAAATAATGGGTCCATTCTTTTTATGTACATATTAAAATCTTAATCAGATTTGTAATTTGCTCTTTCACCAATCAATGCCATTCTCCTTTACTACCGTACTATTTCTTTTTCATCCTCATCAATTTTATGTTTAATTAATTATACTTTTAGAATAATGTTACAGCGTTATTTTCATAAAACATAGCCCTTTTTTATGTTCATTTTATATTCATTTTTACAATTTAAAAATACATAACACTTACGAATTACTATTTTAATAATAGAATTTTTTTCATTGTGGAATTATAAGTGGAATATGGATTAATCTGTGGTGTTAGTGTATATGGTACGTTCATAAACGTACTTAACGTTGGTTTAATATAGAAATGAAATTTCAAATATAATAGTCGTCACCCGGGTTACAATAAATAACAGGAAAGTGGGAATAATGTACATACTAGACAGTAGAGTCCGCAGTTCCGAGTATCTATTACGAAATTGCAAAAATCTTTCTTTTCTTTAATCCTCACTCTCTAGTTATATTTGACTAGATTATTTTTGACTCATACATTTCATTCAAATACAGGGATAGAGCTATGTTAAATGCATTTGTCAACACAAACAAAAGCTAGCACATCACTAATCACTAGAGATTATTTTCAGTATAAATGACAGGATTTGTTCTAACGTGTATATGTAACAAAAAATGAAACATTTTATTGGATTAAAAAAATGTGTAAACATAATCTCAAGTAGTATTAAAGTACCCAACAAACTAAGAATAGGATTGGAAACGCGAAATCAAACATTTTTGTATAGAAACAATAATCAAAATAGGTGAATTATAACAGGAATACTGAAAGATTCAGTAAACATACTTTTCTATAACGATTCCGGGAGGCGATCTTAGTATCCCTATGGGTATCACTACTATAACGCAAACTAAAATAAGTCATCATACCAAGCATTAAAAAAAACCAAATCATACAATCTAAAGCCCATTGCTTACTTTGTCATTTATCCTAAACACTAACCAATCTTAAAGGATTCTGAGGAGGCGTGACTAATGACGGTAGATATAAAAGTGCAATGAAATGAAAAATGTAACCAATAATATTTACATGAGACGCTTCGGGTGTGGTGCTTCATGCATCACGAGCATCTAATTAGGTAAAATAATATTCAAATATTGTAGTGGAACGCAATTACAATTCTACGACAATTAATAAAAAATAGAAACTTCCACCTTTGAGCATAACGAAACATCCAATTTATAAATAATAAAAAACAAAAAAATTAAAAATTAACAGAATTTTCAAAAGACATTATCATACACTTAAATCTTCCTATTTTTGTGAAATCATGCCCATTTTAATCTTTGTAACTTTTTGAATTACAGACATCGCATATATCAATACCTCGTACTATTTCATGCAGCAGCAGTGATAAAAAGGAACACATATTAAACCAGTTCCAAAATTGAGCGATTTTGTTAAAGACTTGTCCCTACTACTACAGGATGTATACTCAAACGTTTTAGGTTGAAAGTTATATGTGTATCTATAATTAGGTGATAAACTGAAACATAACAGTAGAATCTAAATACATAGGTGTTAACAAACTAAATGAAATCTAATAGACCTAATAGCGCTAGCCGTTTTTAACTGTCCTGTTTATAACGTTTCATGTAACAAAGTTATGTAATCTCGACTACAAAGCATTTTGAAAACAGTAATTTTGTGTAAAAATAAAAATATCCTATGTGGTGTAAACACTAGTTAAATTAATAGGTGATCCATTTCAACATACTACGCATCAATCTCAGTAACGAATATCGTGAAAGCTGCCCATCAATATCTTTTGTTACCACTATTGTTGTTGAAATGATTGAGATACATCAATATGTTGTGAAAAAATAACTGTGTTTCGTTCGTAGTGCAAGTAAAACACAATTTGTTTCAATATTTTCTCTAATTAAGCATCCTTCTGGACAAGCACATGACTTCTAAGCAACGCCAAATGGCGAAAAACTACGAAGGCGTAGAAGGGCAATAAGTTACTTTCCCTTGATAATTGCCACTTTTAACTTGCATTTAGGATTAATCTTAATATTAATTAACTAACAATTAGTCCTAATCTCAACTTTTAACTTACAATTAGGACTAATTGCCACTCTTATTTTGGGAATTAATCCTAATTGCAACTTTTAACTGGCAAATAATGCTAATTGCCACTTTTAACTGGCAATTAGGCTAATTGCCACGAGCAACTGGCAATTAGGCTAATTACAACTTTTAACTAGCATTTAGGCTAGGTGCCTCTTTTAACTGAAAATTAGGGATAATTGTAACATATAACTGGCAATTACTCATAATCGCTAGGTTTTCTTGGCATATATCGGTAATTCCGTCAATTAACCCGTGGTTGACCATTGCTTCGGATCATAGTGTGATTTGAATCGCTTCAAAGGCAACAGGTAAGTTTTAAAATACGTAACTAGTTGTTCAATAGGTACGCAGTGTCATTTAATAAAAGAATGTACCGTGCGTCCCGTTTCTTTAGTTGTTTTTTTAAAGATGTCGTTGTTATTATCAAAGATAGAAGTTTGCTGTTTTTACTTTCACGTACTACTTTGTTTATCTAGATTTCATGGCAAAATAGAAAATTTAGTACCTTCTTTTGTTTCCGACTTCTAGCCAAACGTCGATATTTCTACACTTTTTTCAAGATCTTATACCTCGCTTAATACTATTATACTGATATATTTCGTCAACTGTACTTATGTATTGGAAAGTGCCGAATTCAGTGGCTTGCTTAGAATTGTTGTAGGTGTTGCGGTTTTTGAGTAATAATATAAATTTGCATTTTTTTAAAATAGGGATCATAGTTCGTTTGGCAACCATCAGCTGCAGTTTTTTCGTACCTTTTCAAAAATATAAATATAGACATTCCTGGAAAATATCAAATATTTTTTTTCAACAAGACGGTGCCCCAGCCCATAATGCTTTGGGAGTGGGGAATTACTTAGAAAACCGTTTCCCAAATCGTTGGATTTCATTATCACCTAAAATGAAATGAAAGCAACTAAAACATTGAATTCCCTAGGTTTTTCTTTGGTCTTGATTTTTGTCCTTCTCTTCGGTTCTTCGCGGTGATACTGAAATGGATCCTTCACCTGTAAGTGAGATACTCCTCAAAACCGGGAGTCATGAATAAGTGGTTGGCAGTTCTTCCTCAACATTGAATACTGAGCGGTGGTCTACTACAGTTTTGGTAGAGTTAAAACCGTAAGACTCAAGTTTAAGGATAGCTCTTGCTAGAGCTATGTATTTTGTATTTAGTTTGTAGGGTCAACGCTGGATGTCGGATAATTAGAAAAGTTTTTGTATTCGTGATAATTTTCTAAATATTTTTTAATTTTAGAGGTAGCACTGAAAAGGAAGATAAGTGTGGTACTATTGCGACGATTTGTTAAATCATAGTGCTATGATAAAAGTTTTATTTTATTTATTTGGGTTGTTTGCTAGAAAGTAGCCATCCAGGTTTACGATATCGGTGGTTTTAATAGTATCAATTATAGCGTAATGAAAATATAGATACTAGTTTTATAGATTTTTTTCTTAAAAACTGTTTTATGTATTCAAGGGTTGGATTTATTTTCGGAAAAAAATATAAAACCAAGTTGTGTTATTCTACCAGTAGTTGTTTATTTTATTACTACGAATTAGGATTTAATGCTTAACCGGACCTGTCCTCTTCCTGGACTGCGTTCCTCATACTTATTTTAACTGTATCGTACCTCTTGCTGTATCGTGGCCTTTTCTTGGTTTGAGAGCGATATAGATATAAACCAAGTTATTGCGATACACACTTTACTTTTGGGGCAGCAATACCTTTGTGCACGTAACAAGAGAATAGAACATCAGGGGTGAGAGCGAAACGGTGACGTATAAGAATAAAGAAAAGAGTACCGTGTGGTGAGGGGGCCGTATGCCATTTAAGTAAACCAATAGCTGGAAATATGAAATCTATTGCGAAAGCTTCGGAAACAGTGAAATCGGCACTCGCAACCGCAAAGCGTGTGGTGAACAGGTTAGGAGAAGAAAAAAATCAAAATAACTGAAGTTATACCATTACCTAAACAAGGGGTTATTTGCCGTACCTTATTCCATTATTCGCAGGATTATAAGGGGTCGGTGGTTTAGTTGATGGCGTTTCCTGAATGGCTAAAAATTAATGATATAAAAAGTGTGAGAAAATTACAAAAAGAGACATCGCGTCAAATGATCTATAGCTACAGATTCCGGTGGTGTATTGTATCTAAAATTTTACAAATCTGACATTGTACTTGAAACCGTAACTAACAGTTACCCCAAATACAGTTAACTAACACAGCGCTAGGAGAGCTGCCTTTTAAGTAATTACAAAAGTTAGGAAAGAAAAAAAAAATTGGAAAAGTTATTCAAAATATTCTTCTAAGTTTTATACACGTTTGCATGCATTCAAACTAATTCTCGAAGCATTTTTTTTTTACTCTAGAGTTGGTATCCCGAAAACATGGTTTTCAAAGGATTCAACAGATTGAGGTGATGAAAATCGCTGTCCATGCATTTTTGTTTAACAATCGGAAACCAGAAAAGTCGTTAGGCGTAAATCTGATTAATTCGGGCAATGAAATATTAACTCGACGTTTTTCTTCTTCAAATAATCAATTGTTCGATGTGCTGTATGAGGGATGACATTGTTATGATGGAGAATGATGCGAAGTTTGGATTGTTTTTCCTAATTTCGTCGATGACGTCTGGGAAACAAATTACCTGTAACGAGGTCGTAGACGGATTTTGCAGTTCATCAGTCCAATTTTGAAGCATTGCCTTACACTATGTAACACGAACGTTTTTTGGGCTTCATTCAAATTATGCGGAACAGATCTTTCTGACAGCTAATTTTTGACGCAAATGGAACATATTGCAGTTTTTAGTATGGCAAGGAATGTATCTATCTCGTGGTACTTCAAATGGTGACCTTCAACAATCATATTGCGCACAGCATCAATGTTTTTTGGAAACACACGCGATTCTTTGCCAAAACTTAAACGAAGCGATGCTATGCATTATTGTTGAATTAAGCCTTTATAAAAATGATAAGAATTATCCAACGAAAACATTCACCTGTAAATTCCTTTTTTCACAAGATTACTTTCTTCAAACGCTCACATGTACATACATACACACACACGCACGCACGCACGCACGCACGCACGCACGCTCGCACGCACGCACGCACGCACACACACACACACACACACACACACACGCACACGCACACACGCACACACGCACACACGCACACACGCACACACGCACACACGCACACACGCACACACGCACACACACACACAAATATATATATATATATATATATATATATATATATCATATATGTATATATATACTCATATTATTGATAATTAATGGGCTATTCGGCATTAATGAATTATTTCGGTTTTTTGTCTGTATTTCGATTATTATTTATAAACTTCTTCAAGACAAAAAAATTAGTTAAAATATAAAACTAAGAACAAAGAAAAACTGGTGGCAAAATTTTGAATTTAAAGCAACAATGCCATCTGCATATGAACTATGATAACAATATGATATAATTAATTAGATACCTAGATTACAGAAATTTTGATTTAAACAACTCTAATAGATTAGCATAACTTCTGTTTAAATCATTAGTGTCGGACTTAAAGTTTATAGTCTGAAGATAGATTAATATAAACCATTTCTAATAATAATCCTTCTTTATAGTCAATGGAGAAATCCACAATTTTAACATTATTAAAATCAATTTTGTGGGCTAAACAATTTGAGTGTACTGTTAAAGCACGATTTCTATTTAATTTGCAATCACTTTTATGGAGTGACATTCTAGTTTTAAGGGAATTTGAAGTTTGTCCAAAATAACTAAAATTACATAATTCACAGTTAATTTTCTAAATAAGATTAGATTTAACATCATTTGACGTGCAATCTTTTAATTTAGTAAAACCATTAATAGTGGTGATATTATACGAAATAGTTTTGTTTTCATTACTAAATTTTTTTGATTTTGTTATAAATTTCTGCTAAATATGGAAATTTTTTGTAAGTTATTTTCATATCTTTATTTTGGATTTCTTTATTGCAGGTCTGATGGAAAATGAATTTATTAAGGAAAGGTTTTGGATAATCATCGTTTTTTTCTTGTAATAAGGAAGGGTGAATTTTATTAATTCTATTTTTTAAAGCTAAAATAATTTTTTTTTTAATTAAAAAGTATAGTTAGAATAATAATTCATAAAACGACCAGAATTTGAAAGTTTAAGGTGCCAATTTAAAATAATTTTATTATCATGGTTCCTGTTAACTTTAATGTCTAGAAAGGGAACACTTCTATGTTTTTTTTTTCAATCATGAATTTAATGTTAGGATGGCAATCATTAAAAACACTTAAAACATTATCATTTCTTATTTCATTAAATGAAAAATGACTACTAAAAATAAACTTTATAATTTCATAAAACTTATTCAATGGAATATCATTAAGTAATGGTGAAATCATTGCCCACGTATCAGTAATTAATTTTAAACTTACGTCTAGTGGAATATTTGTAAAAAAAGAAACTACATCTAAAGAAAAAACAACATGATCTCTAGGTAACTGAAATTCATTAAAAATACTTACAAAACTAAATGAATTTGTAATATTATAATTTTAATTATTACCTAATGCTAAAGTAAGTTTAAGATATAACCATTTCTACAAATTATAAACTGGAGAACCAATAAATAAAATGATTGGACTTAAAGGTACGTTATCTTTATGAATTTTTGGCAAACCATAGAATTTTGGAGGTATACTATTATAAACCATTAACAGTTTATATTCTTCAGCTGTTATGTAATTATTATGTAAAGACGAAATTAATTTATTATTTTTTGTTTGTATAGTTGATGTTACATCACGATAAATTAAGGTATAAGTAGTAGTAACACTTAACAAATCTTATGCTTTTTTAAGATAGTCATCTTTGTGCATAATTACAGTAACATTACCTATATCAGCTTTTGTGATGATTATTTCATTATGTTCCCTTACATTTTTTTTGTAGTTATAAAAAATTTTTTGATGTTTACTATATTTCGTATTATTAATATATTTATTATAAAATTTGTAATAATGTTTACAGCTTATCCTCGATATTCATCTTGTTTAGCAACTGATTCAATATTGGATTCTGTTTGTGCAATTAATTTTGGAATATGGACTGTATATTTATTACATATTATACTAAATTTAGGTCCTAATGCTAAAAAGGTTTTAATCTGTTCAGGTACTTCAGTGTTAGATAAATTTTTAATCTAGTTATTCTTGAATTCATCATTTCTAGAGAAGGAATTATTATAATTAACTAGATCATTAAATTCTTTGCATTATTTTGTTTGACGGTTTAAAAAATTCTTTGTAAGTTATGCTAATCTTCTTTTCAAAATCGATTACAATTTTCTTTGGTAATAAACTTAGTAATTCTAACTTAAATTTAGAAATATTCTTTTTACATTCAACTATATCTAAAGTAGTAATTGTAAGTTCATAATTTAAAGTTTGGTACCTTAACCTGCTATGATAGTTTGTTATTTTCTTCTTATGATGTGTTGTAGTCAGTGCCATTATATTTTTAAAATTTTGTTTTATGTCTTGGTAAAAGTTCAATTCTTTTGCAACGAGTAAGAAAAATCTTATTAATTAGCTTTATAAGTTTAACATTCAGATTTGACCATTATTTTAATTTTCGTGTTATATTTATATCATATTTGTTAATATCAGTACAAAAATCCATGATTTTAATATTTTAGTTTAATTATTTGCCTTTATTTCAAATATTTTATTGATAATTATTGAGCTATTCGGTATTAATGAATTATTTCAGTTTTTTTGTCGATATTTCGTTTATTCTTTCTAAACTCCTTCAGGACAAAAAATTAGTTAAAATATAAAGTTAAGAACTAACAAAAATTGGTGGCAATATTTTGAATTTGAAATGCCAATGCCATTGTACTCAACTATGATAACAACAGTTATATAATTAATCAGATACCTGGATTACAAAAATTTTGATTTAAACAATTCGAATAGTTTAGCATAACTTCTGTTTAAATGATGTATATATATATATATATATATATATATATATATATATATATATATATATATACAGGGTGTGGCGCGAAGAGTTTTGATTAAAAGTAATGGCGGATACAGTTATGTTAAAAATCTGAAATTACGAAGCTGTAGGTTTTGGATGACGCTGAGTTCAAATATAATATTTTCCTGAATGTGGCACTTCCGGTTATACCGGAAGTAGACGTCAACTTTGTTATTTTAAATGGAACCTAATATTTTTTATTTTATTTTCGAATTCTACTTGAAATTCTAGATAAAAATTTGTGCACAGTGTCCTATACCAAAAATGAAGTATTTTCGAGATATTTCAATTTTTTTTAAAATTTTGAAAAAATCCTAGTCCACATTGAATAACGATATCTCCATTAATAACGAAGCTAGTGACGTGCGCTTGCCCGTTAACTCCATATATCCACCTAATTGATATTTCATACAGTGTCTTTTAAACTTAGGCGCCAACATGCACAATTTAAATCATTTATAAGTTGGTTACTTTAAGTACAACACCCTGTATTTTATTACATTTTTCACTGTATTTTTTTAAGCCAATTCGTTTGGTATCAGTATTCGCTATACCTAAATCCAACCACTTTTGAGATATTTCATTATCTTAGTTAAAACATAACAACACTTAATTATTTTAACATTAGTAAAGGGTAGGCCATGATTTCCATTATTTAAGGTGAAATTTGGTTATTTTTTCATAAGTTATTAATTCTGAAAAGTAACCAGTAGCCTGAAAGGATTATTAATTGTGGATATTATTAAAAACGTTGACTTGGTATTTTGTATTAATTTAATTAGATAACTTACAAACAAAAATAACTAAATGTAATATTAAACAAATAAAATTTTATAATAAGTGTTCAAAATTAGCACCATCTACTTCTAAACATTTATGAATCCTTTTCATTAAGTTATGTCTTGTAATTCTGGAAATATGGTCGGGTGTTAGAGAATTAAAAGCAAGTAAGACCCTCTGCATCATACCTTCCTTTGTCGTAACATTTTACGCTGTATTTTTTTAAGCAAATTCTTTTGGTATCGGTATTCCCTATACTTAAATCCAACCACTTTTGAGATATTTCATTATCTTAGTTAAAACATAACAACACTTAATTATTTCATTAGGAAAGGGTAGGCCATGGCTGTCAATGATTTGATAGTTAGCACGTTAATTGTTTATGTTGTTTTGACAGTTTTCTTTACCAGTTTGTATTTCATAGTAAATAATAGCAAATGTAGGATTTGCTAATGATGATTTTTTAACTTACTTACTTGCTTTTAATTCTGTTATACCCGACCATATTTCCAAAATTACAAGACTTAACTTAATGAAAAGGATTCATGAACGTTTAGAAGTAGATGGTGCTAATTTTGAACACTTATTATAAAACTTTATTAGTTTAATATTACATTTAGTTATTTTTGTTTGTAAGTTGTCTAATTAAATTAATACAAAATACCTAGTCAACGTTTTTAATGATATCCACAATTAATAATCCTTTCAGGCTATTGGTTACTTCATGTTTGGTATAGGATATTGTGCACAAATTTTATCTAGAATTTCATGTAGAATTCGAAAATAAAATAAAAAATATTAGGTTCTATTTAAAATAACAAAGTTGACGTCTACTTCCAGTATAACCGAAAGTGCCACATTCAGGACAATATTATATTTGAACTCAGCGTCATCCAAAACCTACAGCTTCGTAATTTCAGATTTTTAACATAACTGTATCCGCCATTACTTTTATTCAAAACTCTTCGCGCCACACCCTGTATATATATATATATATATATATATATATATATATATATATATATATAGGTACATAGATAGAAACAGTGAATATAAATTAAATGTATAATTTATTACTTGCATCAGTCACAATGCAATACTATTAGCTTAGTAATATATCAATGAGTCGGAAAAATAGATGTACAAAACTTATAACGCCTATTAACATATTTCAAGTTTATAATTGTTTATTACCAGATCTGTTATACAGTTAACGAGATGTAACACACATTTACTTAATTACTGTTGCGTACCTGTATAACTTGATATATTATGTGTACATACGTAATTGATATTAAACTGATGTAAAACGTTTTAGTGGGACTACTAGGATACATATAGTATTCACTTCCTTTCTTTCCTAGATAAGGATAAGTTTAGATTAGTAAGAGCAGTAATTAATCTACAATGTTTATGTAGTTAGCTATTAAATTCATGCTAATTCATTATTCATACACTATTGCCGTACAATTCATTGTGGTATTTTGTAGGTTTATGCCCTACTAAAAGGCCTTATATTAAATTTTGTTATACACGTGTAATTTTAATTGAAGAGTATGTGTAAGAAATTTCGAGTCAATCGACTCGTACAGTAATAAGTTTCACAAAAAAATTCAACCCCATTACACCCCTTAGGGGTGAAATTTAAAAATATCCCTTCTTGGTGGATACATGCACTTCACAAAGAACACACCCTCTAAATTTCAAGTATCTAGGACCAGCGGTTTAGGCTGTGCGTTGATATATCAGACAGTCAGTGAGTCAGTCTGGACTTTTATATATACAAATAATGTTCCATATGTTAGTGACTACAACTGAAGTTGAACGATACAAATTTCGTAATATTAACATAAATAAAAGATTTCAATCCATAGAGGGCAAGTGTTTTTAATTACGAATATAAATCGTAAAAGATTTTATATTTGTTATATATTTTCATATTGCCACAGGTATTGAAATAATAGTACGCATACGTATACTCATAGTCGTACACGCACACATACTCAAACCCATGCGGACACGCAAACGCATACGCATAATCATACGCATACGCATACGCATACGCATACGCATACGCATACGCATACATATACGCATACGCATACGCATACGCATACGCATACGCATACGCATACGCATACGCATATGCATACGTATACGCATAAGCATAGCATACGCATACGCATACGCATACGCATACGCATACGCATACGCATACGCATACGCGTATGCGTACGCGTACGCATACGCATACGCATACGCATACGCATACGCATACGCATACGCATACGCATACGCATACGCATACGCATACGCATACGCATACGCATACGCATACGCATACGCATACGCATACGCATACGCATACGCATACGCGTACGCACACGCATACGCATACGCGTGCGCATACACATACGCTTACTCATAAACATACGCATACGTATGCGCATACGCATACGCATAGGCACACGCATACGCATACGCATACGCATACGCATTCACATACACATACGCATACGCATACACATACGAGTACACGTACGTATACTCATACGCATACGCATACGCATACGCATACGCATAAGCATACGCATACGCATACGCATACGGATACGTATACGCATACGCATACGCATTCGCATACGCATACGCATACGCATACGCATACGCATACGCATACGCATACGCATACGCATACGCATACGCATACGCATACGGATACGGATACGCATACGCATACGCATACACATACGCATACGCATACGCGTACGCATGCGTTTACGCATACGGATACGCATACGCATACGCATACACATACGCATGCGCATACGCATACGCATGCGTTTACGCATACGGATACACATACGCATTCGCTTACAAGAAGTAATGTGTAAGAAATTTCGAGTCAATCGACTCATACAGTAATAAGTTTCACAAAAAATTCAACCTCCCATTACACCCCCTTAGGGGTGAAATTTAAAAATATCCCTTCTTGGTGGATCAGCGGTTTAGGCTGTGCGTTGATATATCAGACAGTCAGTGAGTCAGTCTGGACTTTTATATATACAAATAATGTTCCATATGTTAGTGACTACAACTGAAGTTGAACCATAAAAATTTCGTAATATTAACATAATTAAAAGATTTCAATCCATAGAGGGTAAGAGTTTTTAATTACGAATATAAATCGTAAAAGATTTTATATTTGTTATATATTTTCATATTGCCACAGGTATTGAAATAACAGTACGCATACGTATACTCATAGTCGTACACGCACACATACTCAAACCCATGCGGACACGCAAACGCATACGCATAATCATACGCATACGCATACGCATACGCATACATATACGCATACGCATACGCATACGCATACGCATACGCATATGCATACGCATACGCATACGCATACGCATACGCATACGCATACGCATACGTATACGCATACGCATACTCATTGGCATACGGATACGCATACGCATACGCATACGCATACGCATACGCATACGCGTAAGCATATTTTAGTGCCTATTTTGACTGTTTTTGGTGCATATCTGCATGCATATTTTAGGGTTTTTTCAGTGCATACTTCCCGAGGTTCAGTAGTTACATTGTCTTGATCTTAGAGGTTAGTCAATAGTTTTACTATCTTTTAAGTGCGGTTCTTATAACGAATAGATGATATGTAAAATCCAATTAAAAAATAAATTTAAATCTATTTGAAGAATTTGTCTTATTGCTTTACTGTGTTGACATTTTATTTACTCGCTGATTGTCATTTTAGTATTAGTTTAAAAGTGTTTTACACGTGATCAGGTTTGGTTTGCAGAAAAATCTGATAGTGGTATGGACAAATGGACAGTACTTTCGGTCAGCGGTCGACATGGTTGAAATAGCTAATACTTATGTGGTTGCAAACATAGCCAACCTAGAAGGAAAATATCTGGTGTGTAACAACACACGACCTTCCAACCTACAAGGTGGAAATTAAAAGAAAACAAATAAATTTAAGACTAGTAACTTTTTTAGGATAGATATGCAACCCCATTTTACCTTCCAACCTACATATACATATGAAGGTATAGAAGTTCATGCTATCGACTTTTTTTCACTGTCGTTAAATTGGCTTTTTGACTGATT